>MWVB01000059.1:46016-136500 GCA_003054985.1 Leucosporidium scottii | reverse complement strand
CGAGTGTCAGATATGCGAGCGACGACGCAGCGGGGGTGCCGGGGCCGGGAGTGCCAGCAGGAGTACCGCGAGCGGAAGCGGGGTTCGACTCGAAGGCCTCGTCGACGATGGCGGCCTTGCCCTTGTGGGTCAGCTCTCCTCCCTCGACGTTCCAGATCTCGGGGCAGAGGGCGCCGACGAACTCCTGGTTGTGAGAGATACACAGGAAGGCTCCGGTCCACTCCTTGATTCCGACGGCGAGTCCTCCAAGGGCGTCACGATCCAAGAAGTTGGTGGGCTCATCTGTCGAATCGAGAAGGGTCAGACACGGCGGCGCTGCAGAGCGAGGAATGGAAGAGGAAGAGACATACCGAGAATAAGAACCTGGGGCTTGGCCCACATGGCGGCAGCGATGACAACCTTGACCTTCTGTCCTCCGGAAAGTCTGCGAAGAAGCGCGCGACGAGGTCAGCGATCTCATTCGGCGCTTCGAAAAGCAGGAAGCAAAGCTCACCCCTTGAGCTCGTTGTACTCGGCGATATCTCCGTCAAGTCCGACGTCCTCGAGGTGCTTGCGGACGAGCTTGCCGCTCATCTCACGAGATCCAGCTCCCTCACGCGAAGCCTCGAAATCATCGAACTCCTGGATGAGCTTGGTGAATCCGAGGTCGAGAAGCCTGGTGCGGTCGAGGAAGGCGTTCTGCTTGTGGGGAAGACCCTGGAACTTGACTGCGAGGCGAAGAGGAAGCGTACGAGGTCAGCGAATGTCGGAGCGAGGCTGGACGGTCAAAGAGATGCTCACCCTCGTAAGTGTAGGACTTCTTGAGCTTCTGGCGACCGACGATGCGCTCGAGGAGACGGGTGGTGCCGTCCTTGCCAACAATGGGGGTCTTGAGAAGCTCGATCTCCTCGGGGGTGAGGGCGCGCGTAGCCTTGGCCGACTGCTCCTTGTCGACTCCGTCCTGGTAACGCCACTGAATGTACTGCATGGCGGTCTTCTCGAGGTGCTCCTCGATGTGGTGGAAGGCGTGCTGGGCGACGTAGGCGACACGGAGGTTGGGGTGCTTCTCGACCTTTCCAGAGTCCGGGAGAGTCTCTCCGGTGAGGAGCTTGATGAGGGTCGACTTTCCGGCTCCGTTGGGTCCGACGATTCCAACACGCGACGAGAGCGAGACGGCGCAGGAAACGTTCTTGAGCTGGGGCTTCTTGGCACCCGGGTAGGTGAAGGTGCAGCCGGTCATCTTGAGGATGGCGCGGGTCTGGGAGCGAACACCCATGAGCGAACCGGGAGGGGGGAAGGTGAACTTGACGACCGAGTCGGAGAGGGTGTAGTAGGCCTTTCCGGCGGGCCACTTCTCGACGAACTTGGCGAGGTTGCCCTGGTAGTAGTGGAGCTGCTTCTTCTGGTAGTGGACGATGTTGGTGCAGACGGCGTCGAGGAATCCAGAGTCGTGGGAGACGATCATGCAGGTGATGTGGCTCTGGGCGTTGAGGTCTGCGAGGGGAGCGACGAGACAAATGGTCAGCGCCGAAAGCGAAAGCAAAGGCAGCCGTTCAAAACGCACAGTTCTGGAGCCACTCAACAGACTGGACATCCAAGTGGTTGGTAGGCTCATCGAGGAGGAGGAGGTCGACCTTCATCAGCATGGCGCGGCAGAGGGCGACGCTGAAAGAGAAGACGAGGGGAATCAGTAACCGGCGTCAGCGTCAAAGGGCGTAAGGAAGCTCTAAAATACTCACCGCATCTTCCATCCTCCGGAGAGCGAGTTGATGGCGACGTCCTGCCTCTCGGCGTCGAAGCCGAGCTCGAGGAGGGTATCGCGGATCTCCTTCTCGTCGGCGACGATCCTGGGCTCGTCGATCATGAGCTGGCAAACGGTGATACCACTCTCGTCACCCTCGATATCGTGCTCGACGTAGGCGGCCTTGAGGTCCTGGGGGAAGTTGTCGATCTGCTTGCGGTTGATGGCCTTGAGGAGGGTCGACTTTCCACATCCGTTTGATCCGCACATTCCGTAACGGTGACCACGGCGAAGCTTGAGGGTGGTGTGGTTGAGGAGAAGAAGTCCTCCGTAGGCGAGCGAGAAAGGAAGGTCGCAAACGATCTCTCCCTCCTCGTCGTCGTCGTCGGGGGCGTTGACGAGGTTGCGAGCCTGGAGGATGGGAGAAGGTTAGCCTCGAAGCGACGCATAGACCGACGCCATGTCACGTACCTTGTCGACGGCGAGCCACCTGTTGATGAGCTCGGCGGTGATGGCGTCGGCGGCCGACTCGGCGATGAATTTGTTGAGGTAAGGCGAAACGTAGACTCCCTTCCACTCCTTGTCCTCGAAAGCGCGCTTGCGGACAAGCTGCGAGACGGCGTAGGCGGCGTAGGCGATCGACTGGTTGAAGAAGTCGTCCGTCTTCTCGCCGGTCTGCTTCTCGATGAGCTCCTGAAGCTCGGCGAAGATGGTCTTCTCGTCCTTGGCGGCTTCCGAGAGGTGGTCGACGGCGGGGACGGCGGCTCCAGCGGAAGCAGTGTCGACGGCCTCCTTGGCGGAGACGGCGAAAGCACGAATCTCGGGGAAGGCGGCCGACTCGATGATGCGCTCGATTCCCGGGAGGACGGCAGTCGAGTGCAGGGCGGCGAGATCCTCGGAGCGAACGAGCTTGAACAAGTTGGTGATGAGGACGACCTGCAAGGTAGGATCGAAAGTCAGCCAAACACGGCGCAGAAGCGCTAGAGAAGGCAGAGCAGCTCACAGTCTGGCGCTGGACGATGGTTCCGCGCTCGCCGAGGGCACGGGTGAGAAGAGGAGCGACGACGGCGAGGGTAGGGCCATCAACCTCGCGAACCCAGACGGTGGACGAGAGACGCTTGATGGCGGCGGGGACGGTGGTGGGGTCGGCCATGCACTTGACGAGGTCGGGCACGAAAGGCTGGATGTCGGGGTTGGTGAGGACATGGCAAAGAGCGATGCCAGTCTTCTCGGCGGTCGAAGCAATCTGTAAAGAAGAGTGTAGCACAGCAAGGTCAGTTTCTTGATCTTGGGGAGAGCGAGCAGAAACGTGCGTACTTCGGCCTTGGTGTCCCTCATGGCTCCCGAGAGGCGGGGCACGTACTCGCCGAGGCGCTCAGCAACCTGATCCTTGGCCGAGGTGGCGAAAGTCTGAAGGAGCTCGAGAGCGCCGACCTTGGAGCGCCACTTGGCACCGCCGTCGATAACGCTGAAGAGCTCCTCGATAACCTTGGGGGCGAGCTCGGGGGGCGAAAGGCGAACGAGCTGCTTGGCGGCCTTCTCGGCGGCATCCTTGATGGAGCTAGTCTTGCCAGACTCCTGGAAGAGGTCGAGGATGGAAGGGAGGAGGGGCACGAAGTAAGGGTCGGCTCCGCCAGCGAGGCCGACTTTGCGGAAGAGCTCCTCGTAGGCGACCATGGCGCCCTCGCGGGCGAGGGGATCCTTGGACTTGGACGCCTTGACGAGCTCATCGAGGATACCGTGGACGGCGAGGGAACGGAGTCCCTCCTTTTGCACGAAGCTGGCGAGCGACGAGCCAGCGGCGGCGCGAGCAGACTTGGCCGTGGCGGCGAAGAGCTCCTGCAGGATGGCGGAAGCGGGGGCGGTAGACCTATGTAGCGATGAATAAGTTAGATAATCTCCTACATGCTAGAGAGCTGCAGGATCAACTTACATGTCGACGGAAGGCATGCGAGATTGGGTCAAAGACGCGCGAAACGAACTTTTGAGAGGGGGAGAGGCTGGGAGAGTTTGGAAGCGAGCGAAAGATGTAGGTGTTCAGGGAGGTTGATCCGTGTATCGCCTAGTGCGTAAGTCGAGAGGCTCGAACAGAAGCAAGGCGGCTCGCGGAGGGAAAGGGTTGACCGGAGGGGAGGAGGGTGTGGTGGGAGAGAAAGCCAACAGCAAGCGTTGAACGAGCTTTTGTCGTCGATCCGCGCTTCGGCTCGTCAGCATTCACTTCGGTACAACTTTTCAATACATCATATCTTACCTTCACTTTCTTTCCCGAGCTCCCTGCTCTGCTGCAACCCCTCTCAAACCCGCTTTCGCTCGTTTCGCACGCTCAGGATTGGGTCGCAGTGGCGTTCAGCGAGGAGCCCTTTTCCGTGCTTCTGGGAGCACACAGAGGTCTACAACTTTTTTAACTACCTGACACTGCTCGACCGAGCCGGTTTGGTACACACAGCCCTCTCAATAGGATTCGCCGAGGTTTGCAGAGCATCGCCGATCCTGCTCTTGCCTCTGACGAGGATACGACTTTCAACGCTTGGGTCAAATGAGCAATACCTCAAGATGCAGCTTGACATGATTTTCCGAGCTGAGCTGAGCCGAAGCAAGGAATCTCACGACTTGCAGCTGACTCGGCGCTGCTCCCGACTCGCGAAGGCTTTCACTCGCGAGAGCGGAGAACGAAAATGAAAGGGTACAAATCAAAAAAGCACTATACGGTGTCATCTCCGCCGCATCCCGTCCTCCAGTGCGACACTCGTCAAGCAAGCCAACTAGCCAGCCCTTCTCCCTCACTCGGCGCCGACGCCGCCGACCGCTCCGCCGTGCAAGCCAGACACGCTATCCTCAACGAGGTGAATGGTCCAGACGTTGGGATCCCCCTTCTGCTTGACCGAGACGCCCTTGATCGCCTTCTCGCCCTCCATTGCCTCGAGCTCGGCGAGCTTCTTCTTGTCGATGCGAGTTTTGAAGCCGACGTGGAGCGCAATCCTCTCGCCGCAGACTCCACAGGCGCTTCCACCCTTCTTGCCGCTCTTGATGGCAATCTTGTCGAGCTGCTCAAAGAGGCAGTCGTCGCAGGCGAGGTGGCCGCAGGGGCGGTAGACGGAGCATGCCTTCTTGTCGGGGTGCGAGGTGCAGGGAGGAGGTTTGGCGGGGTCGAGGAGCTGGTGGAGAGGGGCGCGACTGGGCTTCTCGGTGGTGAGCGCCTTGGCGACGATGGCGTCGACCTCGGTGAGCGATTGGACGTTCTCGAAGTGGCCGGCTTGCGAGGTCGACGGCGCCTCCGAGTAGAGATCGAACCAGGGGAGGTTGTTGCGCTGGTACGTCTTGGGCGAGATGGGAGTGATAGGGCACACGGTGCCGGTCATGAGCTCCCACATCTGCAGAGAAGCGAAACGAGATCAGCGCTGTGCGCCGAGAACTCCGAGAAGGCAAAGACAAGAGCGAGGGCGAGACTCACCGCCGACGTGACGGTGTGGATGAAGACGCGGTGAACGGGCTCCTTGGCGTAGATGTAGATCGATTGCGTGTCCTTGGCAATGTCCTGCTCAATCTTGCCGCCGGCCGCTATGCCCATCCTCGTGTCGGGTAAGGGAAGTGCGCCGCCGCCCCTTCGCAAGCAGAGTCACTAAAAGACCGTCGCAAACCAAGACGAGGGTGACTGACCTGAGCTTGAGGGCCATGTGAAGTACAGACTCGCGGAAAATGTAGTAGTCTGCGCGCGTTGCGATGAAAGGGCCTCAGCTCGGACGTGAGAAGGCTCGGCGTTTATGACTCGACGTACCGGCAAGGGTGAGGTCATCCTCAAGCTGCTGTCCCGCAAAGAAGAGGCGTTGTTGGTCGGGAGGGATGCCCTCCTTGTCTTGGACGGCTGCCTTGGCGCGGGCGACCGTATCGCTAGAAGCGAGCTCGACGAGGATCTCCTTGCCGCTGAGCATGCGGAAGCAGACTTGACCTTGCCACGGCTTGACGGAGTACCGGCCGAGGTAGACTGGGAGCGAGGTAAGCTCGACTTCGAGGCGCTCGGAGTTGGCTGACGCCGACGCGAGGGGCGCCAGGAGAAGGCTCGAGTCAAGAGTGAGCTTCTCGTGGCTGCAGGTGGTCTATTGGTTATTTTCCTAGTGATTCATCGCGGGAGAGGTTCGGTCTTACCTGATGGACATCGCGAGCGAGCCAGAGAGTCCGAGCTCCTCGGGCGTCTTGAGGAGGTCGGCGCCGGCGATGAGGATCTCTTCTCCGCTCGCAGTCATGGAATTGTACACAGCTTCGTCTTTGAGGCGCTCGAAGACGTCCAGCTGGACTCCTCCGACCTCGGCCTTGCCAGTGAGCTGCTCTTCGACGGTGTAGCCTTCTCCGAGCGGCATGGCGACGAACTGTGGTAGCAGCCGAGAGAAAAGATCAGATCGAGCTCGCGACTGTGGAAGAGAGTCGCTCACCTGACGGACGATCCCAGGCTCGGTGCAGATGCCGTCGAGCCAAAGCTGCTTGTTGGCGACGATGTAGTCCTGTTTCTCGGGCTCGGTCATGGCAGAGCGATGAAGTCCGGAGAGAGCGTTGATTCCTGGTGGGGTAGCAGAGCGCGAAGAGCAGGAGCGAACGGATCAGCGACCTCCCCGCTCGGCGCACCCAAATGAGTGGTTTCGCTAACCTCCGACATGAATCTTGACGGCGTCACGGCTGACGTTCTCTTTGAAAGAGGAGTGGTCGACAAGAATGGTGTTCATGGCGAAGCTCATCCACATCGCCTCGCGCTGGAAGATGGGCAGAATGAAGCCGCCGCGGGAGGAGATGCTTTCGGGGACGTTGGAGCATTCCGAGACGGGCTTGAGAGGGAAGTTGCCGAGGCTCTGTGGGCGAGGCGACAATTCAGCGGCAAGTAAGATAAAGAAAGCAAGCTCGAGAAGCTCACGGGAGGCAGGAGGTGCACCTCTCCGTCGTCGGGAACTCTCAACGTGCGGTGGAAGTCGACCGAGACGTCCCCTACTTTGAGTCCCCTCTTGTACGCGATGGCGGTGGATAGGCTCTTCTCGTGAATGAGCTTCTAGTTGATCCATTTGCTGTAGTACTCAAGCAAAGTCGTCGACCTGTTTGGGTGGCAGACGAGCGTCAGCTGGACCTGCTGCGCCGAGGTCAAGGCGTCGAGCACGCACTTGCTGATGGTGGCTCCCTCGTCATAGCAGGAGGTGTCAAAGCTCGATACATTCACTTGAACGGGCTTGGCTGCGAGCTGCTTGGGCTTGGTGTCGTCGACCCCGGTCCAGGAGCCTGTGAGGCGAGGGTGTTAGCGCGTCGTGTTTCGGAGAAGGGCCCTCCTTTACGTACCGGAGCTCTTGATCTCGCTCAGTAGGTCTCCGAGGGTCGAGCCCGCCGGCATGATAAACTCGTGGCTAAGTTCAGCGCCCGTGTGCTCGGCAACGTCTGAGCGACTCTCTAACTGCACTATGAGCTCTGGAGGAGGGCGAGCCCTCAGACCGTGCACGAGCACTTTAATAGTACTAGCTTCCACCATCTTGAGGTGTGCGACAGGCGAGAGAAGTCGAGTCGAGTGAGCGGGAGGAGCAAAAGCTCGACTTGCGACGTTCCACACGCCCAAGGCCCAAGAGGTCAGAACTGAGGGAGCGAGGTCGCTCTCTCCAATCTCTACGAAGGACGAGAATTCTGTTACACAACAAGCTAGTACCCTATAGGGAAGGCCCAGAGCGCTCTCTCGCGCCTCAAGCGCCCATCTCCTTCCTCAAGCCTTCGCCGAAAGCTCGACTCCTCGCCGCAAGCTGCTGCATCCTTCCGGTGACGCTCTTGAGTTTAAGCACTTCGTCTCTGGTAGCGGAAGAGACCGAAGTGCTGCGGTGGCAAAGAGAGCAGCAAAGGTCAGCGGAGAGCGAGAGAAGCGCCGAGCGGAGCCCTCTCGGTCGAAAGGTAAGAGAGGGAGAGGCGAAGGGTTGGTCGAGATGACAGACGACGACTCGGAGGTTATCCATTAGAAGCTGAGCTCACGTGCTGTGATGCAACTGCATGCCGAGCCTGTACGCCTTGTCGCCGATCCTCCTCTTGCTGTCGCCGAACTTGCCGTTGGCCATCATTCGTCCTTGCTGGAAGTTGTCGAGCACGATCTGTAGAGGAGGGGAAGTTCAGCGAGGTGTTCCAGAAGAAAAAGACAAAGGGGCGGCTCACCGCCGACAGTGCCATGAGAGTACGACCAATCTCATCTTGAGCCTTTTGGTCGCGCTCGGCCGTGACGAGATCCTCAGCGCCCTGCACCCCCTGCTGCTCCTCGCCCCTCCTTTTTACCCTAGACTCCTTGTCTCTCCTCCTGCTCTCTTTCCTCCTCACCCTCGCCTCCACACCGACCGAGCCCTTCTCCTTCTTGCCCGCCTGCTTGCTCCTCTTCGACTTCGAGGGCGCAGTTTCGCCGTGCCCGAAGGCAATGCGCTTGCGAAGGGAGCCGAAAGGGGATGGAAGAGGTTGGAGCTGATCGTTGTTGTCGATGTCGAGGTGAGGCGAGGCATGGACGGGTTGGGGAACGGCGTTGAGGATGTTGCGGTTGCGAGCGGGTGAGACGATGGCGGGTAGGGGATGCTCTGCGAAGCCGGCGTCGTTCTGTGATGTATTGAAGCACGTCAGTACCTCTACGCGAGTAGCCGAGAGCCCCGCGTTCCACCATTGCTGAACGGCGAGAGTAGCTGCTCACCTCTCCACCCGAATCCTCCATTACCTCGCCAACCTCCTCGCCCCCATACTTCTGCAATCTCTCCAAGATCTTCCTAACCTCCTTTTTAGGCCTTCCCTCCATCATCTGGCTCAAAATCTCCCCGAACTCCTCGTCTTCCTCCTCCTCTTCCTCCTCGAGCTCGGCGCCGGCATCGCGGTCAAGATCCATCTTCTGCTGTCCCGGCTGCTCATCTTCCATAGCCGCATCGTATCCACTGTCGTCGGCGCGAGAGAAGAGCTGACGGTAAGGTGAAGGTTTGGCGGGAGAGCGGTTGGGCGAGCGAGCGCCGAGGTTGCGAGAGGGAGAGAAGAGGGAGGCGGTCGTGGAGAGGCACTTCGTAGTGGGGCTGTAGGGTTCCAGAGAAAGAGAGAAGTCAGCTCTACATGCTTCCCGGTCAGAAGCGAACTTGAATGAGGTGAACGAAACTCACGACCTCTGCTGGAAAGCGACCGACTTGCTCTTCCTTCCTCCCTGCTCTGACTGCTCGACTTCCTCGACCACTTTCTGCTTCTTCCTACTCTCATGCGAGATTATGACATCCTCTCCTGCTCCTGCTCCTGCAGCACCGCCCTCCTCACCGACCGCCTTCCTCTTCTGCGCTCGACTCCCCTCCTCTCCCAAGACGACGGCAACAGCTTCTCCCCTCGGTCCTCCCTGCTCCTTGGGCTTCCTTTTGGCGCCTGTATTGGTTTTGGGAAGCGGAACAGCGACGTGGGAGAAGCGGGTCTTGCCGGGAGGAGGTGCGGAAGGGCGCTCGGCGGGAGGAGGGATGTTGAGGGGGACGGTGACGGGCTTGGCGAGGTTCGAAGGGTGCTGGGAAGGCGGGGGGTTGTCGGAGGTGGGTTTAGTAGACGGCTGGACTTTGGTCTCCTTGCTCTTCTTCGATTCGGCGGGCTGAGGCTTGGAGGCCGTCTCCTTGCCGACGACGACTTCGGTCGCTTTGCTCTTGCTCTTGGTTTTGGTGACTGCAGCGGTAGACTTGGAGGTGGTATCGGCTTCTAGATCGTGTTTCTTGCGAGCGGGAGCGACGGAAGGCGTCTTCTTGGGCGTAGGAAGGGAGCCGCTGTGCTCGGCAAGGGCGGTGAGATCGACGGAAGACTCCCAGAGCTGCGGTAGGTCGAGACGAAGAGCGTCAGCACTGAAGAACCGAAACAAGAATTTCATAGAGAGTGGTAGAGATGGCTCACCAGCTCTCTCGCATCCAACACGTCCGCCAGCTTAGGTCCATCTTCGGCGCGCATAGTGAAGGCGATGTGGTGCTCCTTGTCCTTCGATTTGAGGTTGAGAGGGAGTGGCACCGAGTCGAGGGTAGGAGGGTGGAACAATACGATGCGGACAGCGAGGGTGTCTGCTCAATCTCAGGGGGTCAGCTCTCGGCGCGCGTGAGCGCGAGTCGAAGCACTCACCTGCCGCCTGCTCAATCAACACTCTCTCCACGCTCTCCAACTCCAACTCCAAATCCTGCTGCACTACATCGTCCTCTCCAATCTCGCGAGTAGTGGTAGCCGTGAAGCTCACCCTGTCGAACGAGACGGACTGATCGTAGCTTGCCGAGCGAGGAGCCGAGGGGTTTTCGATGAAGGGGTGGGAGTTGGCGGTCAGGGTGAGGGCGTGGATGTTTTGGTAGCTATATGATATAGGACCGAGAGTGAGCGAGACTTGTGCAAAGGGGAGATACGAGCGGACGAACCGAGTAAGATTGCGAGCGCCGAGGAGGGCGAGGATGTTGGCGGCGTCCTGTCGGCGAGGAGGAGAGGTCAGCACTGCCTGTGGCCTGAACAGCCTCTTCAAACTCACGTCGAGGTAGGTGGCCTTCTTCACTCCCTTCCACCTCCTCCTAATCGCCTCCGCCTCCTTCCCTTCTCCCAAAGCCCTCCAAAGCGCCTCATCCCACTTCTCCTTCTCCTGCTTCTCCTTCCCACCCAACCCATCCCTCAACCTCCATCCCAGCTCCAAAGCCCTCTCCGTCAACCCATAATCCGCACTGTCGGCGAGGATGCAGCCCAGTCTTTCGGCGCCGAGGAGAGAGGGAGTGAGGAGACGAGCCTTGTTGGAGGAGTGGTGGGAGATGGAGTAGTCGATGATGTCGAGGACCTGTGATACGTTAATTCGGTATCAGTTCAAAAGCGTCAGGAGCGAGGAGAGATGCAGGAAAGTTCACCTTGCGCTTGAGAGCCGTCCTCAACTTGCTCGACGAAAAAAGGGCGACGAGGGGATCGAAGCAGTGCTCTCCCACGAGGCCGCGGTCTGTCAAGATCAGCTTGAGAGGTGAGCTTGCCATCCTTTTGTCCAAGCACACCCTCTCTTTCGATGCGACCGAGCGCGAAGAGGGCGAGCCAGCTCACCTTCCTTGCTAATCTTCTGCTCCCTATGCGAGTCATCGACATACCCCTGTCATCTCTCAACGGTCAGCTCTCCCTTTCATCTCCTCACACTCGCTCCTCCTTTGAAAACTCACCTTAACCCCCCTCAACACGCCCTCCAAGCTCCTCTCCACCGCCTCTCCCGCTCTCTCCGCTCCCTTTCTGAACCTCGGACCAGTCTCTTCAGAGTGGAGGAAGGGGAGTCGTTTGGTGCTAGTGTGGGTGAGGAGGGCTCCGAGGAGGGGTAGGAGAGAGGAGGGGAGGACGAGGAGAAGAGAGGTAAGAGAGGAAGGGAGCGAGGGGGAGAGAGACTGGAGAGTCGGATAGTGTAGCTCCTGTTGTACATACATGAAGAGAGTCAGTATGGCTCGCTCACTTACATCAGAGAGCAAGAGAGCGAGAGAGAAAGAGAGAGATCACACCTCAGTTGTGAGAGCTTCGACGAGCTGTACGACAATCTCAACCGAGTCTTGTAGCTCTGTATGACTTGCTGCTGCTGTGCTGAACCTAGCGAGTAACGACTTCAAGCTGAGAGTTGCCATCTTAAGAAGACGGGCGAGTGGTAGAAGGGAGAGAGAGGGAGGCTCGCTCTCCCTCAAGTCTCGTCTTGCGACTCACCCTCTCCTCCCAAACAGAATGCGATAAACGTCCATTAGATTATTAGACCTCGTACTAGCTGCATAAGGCGAGAGAACGACTACCACTGGACCAACGACTTGACGAGAGAAGGGAGGAGTGAAGCGAGGAGAGGGGGGAAATTACGAGCTCGCGGCTGCTGCCTCATAATGGCGCACGCGCGAGGCTGGTGTATCTATCTATAGTGCGTCTGATCCCCTCCTCTTCCTCGCTGGTCGTCCGACTGAGGAAGAGTTATTACTGGACCGCCTTCTTGGCCTTGGGAGCCGAAACGAACTCGGTGTCTGTCGTAATGCGGAGGGGAGGGTCAGCTACTGTCCTCTTAGTCACAGTCTGCACCCTCTTGTTCTCTCCTCTTCCGCTACCTCGCAGCCCAAGCCAGATACTCTCCCCTCCTCCCTCAACCGAAACTCGAACACCAAAACTCACCGAACACCCAATCCCAGACGGGGCTGGTGACTCCGAAACCAAGGTTAGGCTCTTTGTAGTGATGTTCCATGTGGTACGACTTTTGAGACTTGAGGAAGCCAGGCAGGGAAGCATGGTGGAAGAAGTACTGTGGTATATCCTCGCCTCGGTCAGCTTCTAGGCTCACTCGGGTTGGAAGGGAGAGGAGAGAGAGAGAAACGCACATGTGCCATATCGTAAGCGACGTAGAAGGCGAACGCTCCTGCGATGATACCGTTGGCGATGAAAGGAGGGAAGAGGAGATGACCGAGCTTGGTGAAGGGGGCTTGGAGGACGGTGAAGAGGATGGGGGGCATGACGAGGCGGAGGCCGTCCATCTGTTCGACCAGTTTCTCGTCAGCACTCAGCACGAGGAGGAAGAAACGAAGGAGAGGGAAGGAGAGGGGAGGAAAAACGAACGGGCAAGTAGTGGTGGATGCCGTGGAGGAGGAAGTGGAGCATGAGGAAGAAGGGTCGGTCCGGGAGGGCTTCCTCAATGTGAAAGACGAAGCGGTGCATCGTGTACTCGAGGAGCTGTTGCGTTGTGTCAAAATCGCGGAGGAAGGACAGGGACCGAGCGGGACGAGGAAAGGGAGCGAAAGAGAAGAGCTCGTCAGCCTCGACTCGTCTCAACCTGGTACAGCGACCACTCACCGTCCAAATAAAGTTGCCCAACAAGAAGCAAGCTCCCGTCCTCGCCCATGCCGTTCCCCACTCGGTGCCCTTCTCCACCTGCTGGCTGAGCGAGAGGGAGAGGATGTACAAGGTGATGGGCACCCAAATCAAGGGTACCACATACCAGGGGGTGCGGGTGAACATTTCGAGGTAGGAGGGACCGAAGAGGCGGGCGGGATGGGGGAGGTGACTGTTGGGCGCCGAGAGGTTTAGTTCGGTCGTCCTGGCTCGGTCGCTCCGGCGAGGGAGGAGCAAGGAAGGAAGAGGAGGACATACCGAGGTTGATGCACTTGTTGCAAGTAGAAGGATTTCGAGAAATCCGAGTTCCACATCTGCATGACCAAAGGCCGGTCCAAGTCAAGGAACTGATTCCTCTGCCAATCGTCGCCATTGTCCGTGTCCTGGGGCTTGAAATGGTCGGTGAAGACAAAGTTGACGTTAGTGATCCTCTCCTCGGCGCCGACGACTCCCACTTGATACTCTTGCAGTAGGGAGAAGGCGCTGTCGGAATGGGAGTGTTCACTGGGGTCTGAGAAGACGTCGGTGATGTCGCGGCCGCCAAAGTCGAGGATGAGATCATCTCCTCCCGGGTGGTCGTTGAGGAAAGTGGTGACCTAGGATTGCGAAGAAAGCCGACGAAGGAAGCGAGACGAGAGAGCGAAAGCAAACAAAGTCAGCTCGTGCTGTAGAGGTCTACAGGCCTAGCCGAAGCGGGAGAACGTGTAGAGAGATTGGAAACTCACGTCGTAGATTTTGTTGTCATGGACAACCCAGCAGCTGCCGGATTTCGAGTGGTGGCGCACGTCTTCAAGCGTGAAGATGCGCTGGCGCTTCATTGCTGAAGCAGAGGGCACCTTGAGGGCGCTTGTTGTAGAAGACATTGTGGTTGCTTGCTGCCCGAGAGAGAGAGAGAGGCGTATGTAGCGAGAGAGAGCAAGCAGAGAGCGCGAAATGGCAGGAAGCGAAGAGACGGGCTTCGCGCTGCTACCAACAAAGGCCGAGGGAGCTCCGCCTCCTTAAAACGCGTTATCCAGCTCGGTCGGCCTCGAAAAGATAATGGTGAATACCTATGTACACGTTGCAGCCTCCCCGACTCCCGCTGTACTCCTTCCCCATCCTCCTTCGACCGAGACGCGCCCGCTCGGACCTTCGCGAGAGGCCTTTGCCCATCGAACAAGTCGTGTTCTGTGGTAGAGTAGTGAGTCAGTATAGTCCTCGAAAGCTGGCAGCAGAGAACGGCACGCGAAACTCACAATACACCTTGATAAAATGCTTCAACTCCTTTCCGTCTCGGCGCTGATCAAGGAGCGACACTCTTGAGAGCCTTCTGAGCCTTCTCCAACTCTTCGGAGCCATCCAAATCTTCTTCCAGCGCGTCCTGTAGCATCAGAACGTTTCAGCTGTACTCCAGCAGCGAAGAGTGCTCAACAAGACTCACGACCAGATCCTCCAACTCTTCTACCGCTTTGGCCAGTCGTTTCTCCGAGTCGGGAATCATCTGAGCTGAATCGGCTTGTACTCGACGCTGTAAGGTGGTAGGTAGAGGGTCAGTGAGAGAGCTCAGAGCACGACGCGGAGGTGAGGAGGAGCGGACCTGTTGCCTGATTTCATAGACGTCCTCGCCATCTTGTTCCATCTTGTCTGCTCGTTGAGTGAGGAGCGTGACTTCATCCTTGTAGCTTTGTACCTCCTTGACGAGCCTTGATGAGATGAGAGAGCGGTCAGCGAAGGTGAGCAAAGGGGAAAGGAGTAAGAGCTGTAGAACACCTGTTGACTACACCAGTTTTAATTACTAGTTGACGAGTATCTGTTTGCTGCTTTGCTGAGGCCATGGTGCGATCTGTAGGAGAATCGAAGCAGATGAGGACGGAGCCAAGTTACGAACGGGACGCTCCCTCCGCGACCAAGTCCTCCCAGGCTTGAGCTCCTACTTACTTGATTTCACCTCGTTTCGCTTTCAGATTAACCGTACAGCTTCAATTCGTCTCCCGCTGTAGCTCATCCACCCCTCCCGTCTAGCTTGGCCCACTCCATCTCTCTCCCCCCACCAAGAGCTGAAGATGGCCTCTGCTGCTCCTCCTGCCGCCTCGTCCAGTACATCCCACCCCAACGGCTCCTCCTTGTCCATCTCAGGCGCCCTCTCTACAACACCTACAGATTCACCTTTACTCGACCCCGATTCACTCGACGACACTCAAGACGACGCAGCTCTAACAGCAGCAGCTTCCAAATCCCCTCGTCGCTCCTCCCTCCAAGCTCCTGGTCTCATCCAATCTCAGCCAGCAGCTTCCTCTTTCCCTCCTACTCACCCTTCCATCCCCGGCTCACCTACCACCACCCCAGGAGAGGGCAATCACGAGCTTCCACCAACGACGACGACGGCGACGTCAGGCAGGTCAAATCAAGTAGGAGAGGGACAGCCATTGCTCGTAGAGTTCTTGTTGGTATCTGGAAAGAGGACTAGGTGGACTATTGGGGATCAGGCCACGGTCAGGGAGATCAGGGAAGCAGTTTGGAAGGGTTGGCCCGAGGGTAGGCTGTTCTCCTCGCTCGATTCGATGCACTTTAGCTGACGGATGGATGAGCAACAGAATGGAGAGGCCAGGAAGATAGTCCACCCTCCGCTGAGAGCTTGAGGCTGTGAGTCCCTTCCTCCCGCCGAGCTGCGCCGAGATGACCTCCATTCCTCCTCACTCTCGCTGACAATCCCTCTCGGTCCTCGCATGAACAGCCTCTACCTCGGCAAATTCCTCGACGACAAGCACACGCTCGATTGTCCGTCTCTTCCTCTTTCTCTCCCCCTCGGCCCTCGGCCCTCTCCCTGCTCTCCTTCCCTCTGCTTCCCTCCCATGCTGACCCTCTCTCGCTACGTCCCTCCCGCACCGAAACAGTCTACGGCCTCACCCCTCCTTCACCGCCACCACCGCCACCACCCGCCGCACCCACTTCCACCCCTCCCGCTCCTCCTCCAGCGCCAACCATCATCCACCTCAACATCCGTCCTCTAGCTACAGAGGGGGAGTACCAAGATGGTGCGTCTAAGCAGCTCTCTCTTCCTCTCCCTCCTTTGCCTGCTCTCTGCGCGCGAGAGGGAGGGAGGGAGGAGGGGGAGCAGCCTCACTCGGCTCGGCTCGGCGCAAGGCTGACCGTTCTTTCCTATTCATCCCCTCGCTCCACCGCGTCGAACAACCAGACCTCCTCAAACCTCGAAAATCGAGCAGCATGTGCGGAGGGTGTTGTCTCGTTTCTTGAGCTGGTGTTGTGTGGTAGTAGGGCTCGAAGGTCTGGTCGATTCGGTGGTGAGGAGGGACTGAGAGCAGGATATGCGAGGGGGGCGAGGGAAGGAGAATACCACCCCCTCGAGGGAAGGGGAATACCTTTGTTGATAGTTGTTCTTTGATTTTGCTGTTATCCTTTTGATTATACCTTTGTTCAACTGGTTCTGTTTCCAGGCGGCGAAGAGGAGAGAGTTCGCTCGAGCAGAGCTGCTTCTCTTTTGCGGGTCAAGTCAGGCGGGAGATGAGGGATGAGAAGATGCAAGGAGGATATGAATGACAACAGAATCTGGATCACGAGCCACGCTTTCGGCTACGCCTACATCCTCCCCCTCCCCTCAACCTCGGCTCACTTCCTCGACAACAGCTCCACCACCGCCGCTCCCGCCGTTACTGTCGGTGTTTGACCTCCCTCTTTTGCGCCTGTAAGGAGGGAAGAAGGGACGTCAGTTGGTTGAAAGAGAGAAGCCGGGGCGAGCGAGCAAGGGAGAAGACTTACGACCCCTCGTCTTATCCTTCCTGAGCAGGACCAACTCGTTTTGATCGGCTTCTACTTCCTCCATTACTCCTGGTACTGTTGATACATCCCAAACACGGGTTAGCGCCCAGTCCTCATCGAGCGAGGGCGAGAGAAGAACGTACAAAGTTCGGCCATCCCCTCGAGTTCGGTTCGGAGGGAGGAGGCAGGGTCTGAGAGAGTGTGCGCGGCGATGGAGGAGGAAGAGAGGGAGGTGAGGAGGGAGGTGAGGTGCTGTTTTGGGTGGTAGTGTTCCAAGTGAGCAGGGGGGAAGGGAGAAGCGAGCGCCGAGAGGGAGGGTCAGCGGTCTGCAGGGGGGGCCGAGGAGCAAAGGGAGGCGAGCAGGACACACCTCATAATGCTTGAGTTGCTGTTGAGTCTTCGTACGTTCCTTACGGAGGCTTCGGACTCGTTTGAGCAGTTCGGCGTATCTGTCTCGACGCGCTCTGGGTCAGCGCCTAAGGCTCTTCCCTCTGCCAGCAAGCTCCAATAATACAAGAACACACCTCTCCTTCTCCTCGTCCTCGCCAGCACCCTCCCAACTCTTCTCCAACCCTTCCAACCATCCCTCCCCCCTCCTCACCTCCACCGTCCCCTCCTTAATCCTCCTCTCCCTCCTCCTCTCCTTCTTCCTTCCTTCCACCTGTCTCAGCGCCTCAAGCTGTTGAACGATAGCGCGCATAGCTGAAGGGCTGAGCTTGAGCTTGAGGGAGGCGGAGAGCTGCGTTTGAAGTTGGGCGAGGAGCGCGGGAGGGAGGGAGCTGCTTGCTGCTGCTGGGAGGGGGCGCAGGAGGAGGGAGAGGGAGGATTGGAGGAAGGTTAAATCTGAGGTGGTTGACATGCTGAGGGGGATGTAGTCGATTCGGCAGAGGAAGAGAGGAGAGACGCGTCCCGAGTGTTTTGAGAGCGGAAAGGGAGAGCTACAGGGGTCTCAGCTCGATGTTGATGTGCTACAGAGCTTTATAGAGCAACGCGACACGCTCATTTTGCTCTGGTGTATCCCTTCAGCTTCCACTTCGCTCTTGTGCTGCTTCGCACCCCTCGTCGGCGATGTTCAGCTCGGAGACTCAGCTTCGGCTTCGGCTCTCTAGTGTTACGGAACAGTTTGAAACCGAGTTGCGACTCGTAACTTAACGCTCAAGCGGAAGCCTCGTCGCGATCTTCGCTTTCCCAGTCTCGCCAAGTTGCCAGTGACGCTCCCTCGCCCGTCTCAGGCCTCCAAGTCGAGCCAGCCAGCCCGACTCTTGATTTCCTGCGTTAATGACCTCCATCTCTCGCTCTTCTCGCACTCTTCTCAACACCCTCCGCCGCCCTACCACCCGCCTCACTACAACCACCACCACCACACGCTACAGAATGAGCTCCACTTCCAGCTCCAGCTCTGGACAAGACCTGCCCAACCCCACCCTCGCCATCGGTGGAGAGACGGATCATGGTATCCAGCAGGACCCTGCTCGTGCTAGTATCGTACAAGATGTGCTCTTGGTGAGTTCAGCGTCGCGTCTTCATGTGGAGCAATGGACGACCGAACTGATCTCGTCCGCTTTCGACAGCTCTTCCAAGCCAAGGTGACCAAGGAGAACCTCGAGAAGAACTGGGAAGAGAGTATGATGTCTTTTCTTTCTGCCCCTGCTCTACCACCGTCTCCCGTACCACGCCTCCTGCTCCACCGTCGCTCGCCGAGCATTCGCTCGCTTGCTCTGCGTTGAACGCCCGAATGCTGACGCTGACTCTCGCTCAAACCTCCCACAGACGCCGTCTTCGAAGACCCCATCGCTATCGCTACCGGCCGCGCCCAATTCTCTGCACAATGGTGGGGCATGCCCAAGGCCTTCCCCAAGTCCGAGACGATCGCCTGGAAAGTCACCCGCGACGAGCCTTCTCTCATCGAATGTAGGTTGCCTCTCTCCTTCGAGTCCCTCACTCTCTCTCTCGCTGACCCTCCTTCCTTCGTGCGACCGAACAGACGAGCAACGTCAACGCTACACCCTCCCCCTCGTCCACTCGACCAAGATCATCGAATCCCTCGTTTGTATCACTCTCAACCCCACCACGGGCAAGATTGTTCGTCTCGAGGATAGGTGGGATGGCAAGCCTTTGCCTCAGACGGGTATGACCAAGACGTTTAGGGAGTTGAATGGAAAGTACTTCACCCCTACGCTCGTTAGTGTGCCGAAGGAGTAGGCGGGAAGGGGGAGCCGTATACGCTTGATCGATAGTCGATGAATAGGGAGTGAAATCTGTGCTTTTCGTACCCGCGCCCCCGTTGAGCTGATGCGTAGAAGGAGACCAGAGGGACTCGCGGCCGACTGTGGAGCTCGGCGATGGCAACTGAGATCTGAGCTCCTGCGACCGGACTTCATCTTCTCCTTCTCTCGGACTCCTCACTCCTCGCGTGCAGCTTCAAGAGCATAGACCGACGCTGTAGCACAAGATTGAGCAGGAGTTGCTTGCTCGGTCGTTTCGGTGATCTGCTCTCATCCTTTCCGAGGCCGGGGGGTCGTGATTGACCAGCAAGAAGCCCTAAATATGCACAAGAAGTACGAAAAAAACATCTCTCCAGCACCCGTCTATACGCCCGCACCGAGATTGTCGTCGCTCAGAGCATTCCCTGTATCGAGCGTTGAGCGAAGGACAGAAGGGTCAGCCGAGGTCTTCGACAGCCTCGCCGACTTGGGGCGACCCAAGGGAAAGGCAGGAGAAATCGAGAGGGAGAATGTCAACAAAACTCACGGTCTTAGCCAAATTGCTGACAATGATATGCTGCTCCACCGCGGCCAACACGACCTTCATCTGATTCGTATCGGTCGCGCAGGTGAAATGAGCAATCATTTCCCTCCATTTATGCCTGTACAGCCCCCGGAACTTGTTCAACATGTATTGCTGCACGTCGGTCGGGGTGTTGGAGCCGGTGAAATCGGGGAAGGAGTCGGCGAAGGAGGTGGTGAGGAGCTTGGTGGCGAGGAGGTCGGTTTTGTTGAGGAAGAGGAGGACGCCAGACTTGGAGAACCAACTGTTGGAAGTCACAGGAGGTTCAATACGCTGTTCCTCGAGGCTGAGAGCTGCGATGGCAGAGCGGAAGAGGAAAAGCAGGCGCACCGAGAGTTTGCGATGGAGTCGAAGAGAGTTGCTGCTTCGACGACTCGGTTCGTGGTGGTGTCCTCTGCTAAGAGTTGATTGTACTCGGAGATGGCGACGACGAAGAAGAGGCATTGAACGTTCTCGAAGCAGTGGATCCTGGGTGAGTGTGGGAAAAAGAGTCAGCCTCGGCGGATCGGGAGGAAGCTTCGGCTATGGCGTTGGGCAGGCTTGGTAGAGAGAAGGGGGTTTCGAAGGCCTTGAGCTGGTTGCAGAAGATGAGAGAACTCACCACTTCTTCCTCTCACTCCTTTGCCCTCCCACATCAAAGCACCGGAACGTGACCTTGCCCGAGATCTTGCAGACCGCCTCCGTGATTCCCGTCGTCTTGACACGAGACCGCAGAATGTCTTGATCGCTGGGGATGTAGCCCTTCTGGCCGAGGCGAGGAGTGGCGTCAAAGTAGCTGGTTTGGCATAGCGGAGAGGGTCAGCGCGCATCGAGAGAGGCTGCCCGGGAATGAAGAAGGGATGTACTAGGGAGCCGAGTCATTCAGCTGGAAGGTGTGCGACTTGCTGATGCATTCCCGGGTCTCGTCAAGCTTCCACAGAGCGATGATACCGTCGCGAAGCTGGCAACGCCGAACGAGGTCAGCTCGGCGCCTTCCTTCCCCGCGCAACGACAAAGGACACCACTCACATCCTCGTACATATCCCCATTATGATCCATCACATCCGGCTGAATATCCAAGCTCGAGAACAATGCGGCATGAGGCTGCACCTCGCTCGGTAAAGTCAAGCCGAGGTCGTCCATCGCGTCGACGACGACTTGCATGCTCTGCACCGCGTTGGCGAAGATAAGCTCGCGGTAAGCGAAACGTTCTTCGTCGGTGTGTGCGCCGTCGCTGAGAAGTCGGAGTTGCTTGAGGATCGTCGATTTGCCTGACTCGCCGGAGCCGAGCAGGAGGCATTTGACTTCTTGTCTGTGGCGCACGGGATGAGGTCAGCTTCGGAGTACTCCTGGAGCTTAGTTGAGCTTCGGCTCCCCCGCTGTAGCTCCTTCTCCCCCTTCCAGCTCCCTTCGACCGCCGGCTCCCCTCGCTCTCGGCACTCAGCCACCAAAGACTCACGAAGCTTCTTGAGCGTCGCGCTTGAGCTCTGCTTCGATCAAAGCATTGCGCTTATCCTCTGGTGATTCCGACGATGATACGCAGCCCATCTTTGTTGGCTATGTAACGAGTGGTGAACGAGCGAAGGAGGAGGGAGAGAGAGAAAGGGGAAAGCGCAAACCCTCGTCTGCTGCACCGGGTTTACAAAGAGTGGACGACGCACGCTCCCATCATCGTATGGACAAGGTTCCTGAGGGTCGGAACTGGGGGGAAGAACCGAGCGCGAAACATCTCTGAGTCGACGGTGAGGCTCGACAAAGGGAACCAAGAAGATGAACCAGAGACATTGGAAGCAGTGGAAGACGGTTAAGTAGAAAGGTGCATGAGACTTGTCACACGCCTGAGAAAAGCTGCAGCCGTGAAAATCGGCCGCCACGAACCCTCGTAGAGCATCGCCGAGGTGTACCTCCGAACGACGCCCGTCGCTCGCAGTCCAGACATTCCAACGGCTTCATCTACAGCCGTACGCTCTAGAGTTCTCTTCATGTGAATTGCTGTCCCGCAATGTACGTCGTCCTGTGCAGCATCATCGCTGCTCGAGGCGACGAAGGGCGAGAACGACCGCTGAGCCGGAGCCGGCGCTCGGGGCTGCAACTCGAAGGGACGGTGCGGAAGAGCAAGGTGCACTTGAGCATCGAGAGTGCTTCTCTTGGGCGTCTCGGGCTGGCGGAATCCACCCGCGCCCGAGTAGAGTGGAGCGTCGGCCGTCGTCGCATGCGAGGGACGGCGAGTGGAGCGCGCCGAGTGAGCTGGGGGTGAAGTGCCGTACAAAGGCCGATTGCAGTGCACCGAGGGAGTAGGCGATGGAGGGATGGCTTTGTTAGAGTGTGTAACCGATCCGCTGTAGCCGTAGCGAGTGTCAAGGTCCAACGAGCGACTCCGTCCTCGTCGCGAGGGACTCGGCGAGGGGCACGACAGCCTGTAGGTCCGAGGGGGTCAGCAAGAGAGAGAGGTGAGGTTAACGAGGTCAACGGGAGCTCACTTCGTCGTCCTTGACGCTATGGCGAGACTGTTGGTGACCTCAAGTGCAGCTGGGAGGCCGGCGGTAGAGCCTGAGGAGAGCGACGAGGGCCATCAAACGAGCGAGATGTTACTGTGAGTGCTCCAGAAGGTCAGCTATACACGCTCTGCCCTTGCAAAGAGCAGCTGAACGACCTACACGGCCTCTTCAACGCCCACGCGGCCGCTCGGCAGCCTTCCTCCCTTGTTCACGCTCGGGGTGACCTCCTCGAAGCATCCATTGGCGAGTTGTAGGAAGGTGCGGACGAAGGGGAGACAGGATACCGTTCCACGCATGGCGTCAAAGGTGCACGTGTGTTGAACGAGCTGCAAGATGCGCTGGTCAGCTTCAAAGAAAAAAGTCTGACGAGCTCGGCGGGGACGGGCGTACTTGGTGGTATTGGGGTGCTTCCTCTGCCTTGCTGGTCTTGCTCGCTGGACCCGTCATCGCTGCTGAATGGTAGGAGAAGAGCGAAGACAAGCAAAAAAGGAGGACCGAGCTCAAGCAGCGAGATCTGGAGAGGTCGAAGAAGTTGGGCGAGCCGGCTCACCCTCCTTCCCTCCACACCCCCCTTCTACCTCAACACTTTGTGAGTTGCATTGCAGGGACGGGGCACGTTGTAGTCGACTACTCGCGCCCTGCTCGTGCACCGTCCACTCGCCTGCAGAACGCTGACTCGCCGCGCCTGCATCTTCCGCCGCTTTTGCTCTTTCTCCCCTCCCTCAGCACAATGGTCTACAAGGTGTAAGCTGCTTGGCGCTCGTTCGCACCGGTATTGGGACTACTCGCTGACTCTTTTTCTCTCGTGCAGTGCCGATATGTGAGCCTACATCTCGCGCGGAGACGACCTCTCGGTCGCGCCCAACGTGGCGGCTCCCCGCTTCGTGATCGCGTTTTTCTGATTCCGTTTCCTCTTGCAGCTCGCTCGCCGCTTGGGGACGTAAGGAGATGGTCATCGCCGAGGGAGAGATGGTCAGTTGCCTCTGCTTCCTTCTCCCGTCCCGAACGAGCCTCCTCGCTGACCTTCGCCGTCTCGTTCACCAGCCGGGACTCATGTACCTCCGCGAGAAGTACGGACCCTCGCAGCCCCTCAAGGGAGCTCGCATCGCTGGATGCCTCCACATGACCATCCAGACCGCCGTCCTCATCGAGACCCTCACCGCCCTCGGAGCTCAGGTCACCTGGTCGTCGTGCAACATCTTCTCGACTCAGGACCAGGCCGCCGCTGCGTGAGTGGTGTGCTGCATCAGAGCGCTTCGGAAAAGGACTGACCTTGGATTTCTGCAACAGCATCGCCGCCACCGGCGTCCCCGTCTTCGCCTGGAAGGGAGAGACCGAGGAGGAGTACGTTTGGTGCATGGAGCAGACCATCAAGGGCTTCCCTAACGGAGAGGGCTTCAACATGATCCTCGACGACGGAGGAGATCTCACCGCTCTCGCCCACGAGAAGTACCCCGAGATCCTCAAGGGTAGGCTCGCTCTCGCTTTCGGTCGTGGAACACTCGCTCATCTTGTTCTTCGTTCGCAGACTGCCGCGGTATCTCTGAGGAGACCACCACCGGTGTTCACCACCTCTACAAGCTCTTCAAGGCTGGAAAGCTCATGGTCCCCGCCATCAACGTCAACGACGCTGGTGAGTCGAACGCCGAGCTTTTCTCCAAGTCTCGCTCTTTCTGACCTCCCTCCGCTTCTCAGTCACCAAGTCCAAGTTCGACAACCTTTACGGCTGCCGCGAGTCCCTTGTTGACGGTATCAAGCGTGCCACCGATGTCATGCTCGCCGGAAAGGTCGCCGTCGTCGCCGGCTACGGAGATGTTGGAAAGGGATGCGCTGAGTCGCTCCGCTCCTACGGATCCCGTGTCATCATCACCGAGATCGACCCCATCAACGCCCTCCAGGCTGCCATGGCCGGATTCCAGGTTCTCACCATGGAGGAGGCCGCTCCCCAGGGCAACGTCTTCGTCACCACCACCGGCTGCCGCGACATCATCCGTGGCGAGCACTTCGAGGTCATGCCCCAGGATGCCATCGTCTGCAACATCGGGTACGCTAGCTTCCCTCTCTCTCCCCGGGCTTTGTAACTGACCGTCGCTTCTGCCCACAGTCACTTCGACATCGAGATTGACGTCGCTTGGCTCAAGAAGACCGCCACCGAGGTCTCCAACATCAAGCCCCAGGTCGACCGCTACACCATGCCCTCGGGCCGCCACGTCATCCTCCTCGCTGAGGGACGTCTCGTCAACCTCGGATGCGCCACCGGCCACCCTTCGTGGGTCATGTCGTGCTCCTTCACCAACCAGGTCCTCGCCCAGATCGCCCTCTGGACCGACAACGCCTCGTACCCCCTTGGTGTCCAGTGAGTCACTTTTTTGAGCTATTGCCGAAGCGCGGCGCTGACCCATCGGCGTTTACAGCATCCTCCCCAAGGCCCTCGACGAGGAGGTCGCTCGCGCCCATCTCGCGGGTCTCAATGTTCACCTCACCGTGATGACTGACGCCCAGAGCGATTACCTCAGCCTTCCCAAGGTACTGATTCACGCGCCGCGGCCTTCGCCGAGCAGTTCGCTGACTTCTTTTCCCTTCGCGCTCGCTCCCATCTACAGGAGGGACCTTACAGTGAGTCTCTGAAGCATCTTACAGCTACTCCGTACGACGACTGACCCTCCTCCGCCTACAGAGCCCGACCACTACCGCTACTAAGCGTCTCGCGCTCGCTACCGCCCCTTCGTAGCAGCTCCGAGAGTCGCCTCACCGCGACGCCGATTCACCGAACCCTCAACGGCTCACCTTTGATACCCAACAACCAACAACTTGTCTTTGCATTTAACCCACTGTTCAACCATCCAACTATCCACTTTTCTGCGAGAGCCGAGAATTGAAAGGGCCGAGCTTGATGAACAGCGAGCAGACGCAAGACTTGTGCATTCGTTACTCAACTCGCTGCCGCCTCAGTTGTTTGCAGAGGCGCTGTACGAGCCCACAGAGCGGCAGTTGGGCGCCTCGAGCACCCGGGAGGCCAGCGCCGAGGAGCTCGATGAGCGATGGTGAGATGCGACGATGAAGGAGCTTCGGGCTGTAACGCAGTGTCACTAGATAGCAAAGGGAACGAGCTTTATTGCCCGTGCACTGCGTTCCGATCTGGACCCCCGGAGGTTCGAGCGTCCGAAGGGTTTCGGCGCTGGAGCCTGATGAGCTGAGGAGCGGGGCGTCGCTTTTCGCGTCTCTCCTTCTCCTCCGCTCTTCGCCTCTCTCTCTTTTTCTTACACCTCACTCGCAGCCATGTCCTCCTTCGTTCAGCTCGACGTCAACAGTTCACTTGGGGCGCTTGTCGCCGGATGCTGGCTCAACTCGGCTCTCTACGCCATCGAGCTGCTGCAGATGTGGTCCTTCTTCACCAAGTCGACGCAGGGGGCTATACTCAAGACAATGCTCGCATTCTTACTTCTGGTAGACACCATCTGTACCCTCAGTGAGTCCTCGGCTCCTCAACGTCTGGCGCGGCACAGCTACAACTCCAATTGCGGGCGCTGACCTGCAACGCTGCCGCTAGGTCAATACGGCGCTGTTTATTCATACTACATCCTTCACTGGGGAGATGTATCGTACTTGCAAGTGAGCCCAGCTCGGCATAAATCGAGTTCGACGTCGAAAAAGTTCGGCGCTAACTTCTTCGCTGCCGACCGTTCGTGATTGCTAACTGGCCCTCTATGTTTGTAGCTCGTCACTACCTCCATCTCAGCTGTCAGCGTACAGAGCTTCCTCACCGTTCGCGCTTTCCGTCTTTCCCGGTCCATTGTCATCGCCGTGGTGTTGGGCATTTTGATTGCTGCTGGCCTCGGCGGAGGGCTCGCGACGGCAAGCATCATTGCTATCTGGCCAACTTACACGGAACGAGCGCGTCTGAACACGCCTGTGACGTGAGTCGCCTTTGAAGTGCTCAGCTCCTAGTAGCAGACAGTTCGGCGAGCGCTGATCGCTATCTCGACAGGATCTGGTTCGCCACGTCGGCTGGCTGTGATGTGGCGATTGCGGCGGTGCTCATCTACTCGCTTAACAAAGTCCGCAAGACGGCCAAGCAATTCGAGCAAAGCAGTCTCAACAACAGCTTGCAGCACCTCATTCGCATCGCCGTCGAGACGGGATCAGTCACCAGTGCGCTCGCCCTTATCATCTTGTAAGTCTGTCATTCTCAGACTGCAGAGGCTCGAATTAGAATCCAGTGGGCCAGAGGGTGAGAGGGAGACCGCTGCCTCTGAGGACTGGGGACCGCTCGAAAGGCTTGCGATTCAAGTTCGGCGATCGCTGACCTTGACTTCCGCCCCTCTAGATCCACCTACCTGCACGATCCCGAGGTAAGAGGAAGTTGTATTGTTCCTACTCGAAGTGCGGAAGCTGACTCTCCGTCTGTTAGGCCAACATCGCGTGAGTTTCCCTTTGCCGAGGAGCGCCGAGTCTTCGGTCTCGGCTCTCAGTGCGAAGCCAGCGGGAAATGCATGCTGAGATAAGCATTGTCACTCACAGAACTGGACTCTGCTTCTCTCTGGGCCGTCTGTACACCCTCACTATGCTCCTCAACGTCAACGCCGCCCACAGCCTCACCAAGCGCAACGGCAACTCCTCGGCTGGCGACGACGATGGCAACCGCTCCAAGTTCGGTTCGACCTCCAAGCGCGTCGGGCTAGGTGGGATCACAGTCGGTCACTCCACTACCGTTCAGATTGACGACGCGAGGGACGACGAGCCGATTCGCCTTGACGAGCTCAAAGATCTCGCCGCGCTCACTCAGAACAAGGTGCGCTGGCTTTGTCTGTCCTGCCGACCCGTTTGTAGCTAAGTCTTTGTGATCGACGACAGGAGCGAACCCAGGCCTACTCCTTCGACCACCAAAAGAGGATCGCCGAGGAGAAGGGAAGGGGATTCAGGGATGACGAGGTGTAGGGAAAGAGGGGAGGGAGGGTGCGCCCTTTTGCCATATCATACAGCTGTGATTTCATCCAGCAGGAATCCATTCTATGCTCATGCCATGGCGTTGGAGTCAGCGAACTGGCTCCGTGTCGGCGTTGGGAGTGCTCGCCTCTGCTAAGACTGTCGGCGGCACATGAAGCACAGAGGGACTTATTCAGCTACCTCCTTGCCTCGCTTGTGCTCCTTTGGAGACCAACAGGTGCTAGGCGGCCTTGTTCGCAGTAGAGACGGGGGCAGCGAGCCGAGCAAGAAGGAAAAAGGGGTGAGTGCTGCTGCCATGGAGCAACAAGCAGCGGCAGCTGTCAGGAATTCCTGGCGAAAGCCAAGTACTGCTGAACTTCTACAGGCTCGAGTCAGTAAGTCGCTCAACAGATCCCAGCGCGGAGGGTCGCTTGCCGCTCTCTTTCCTTCCACAACTTCGACTTCGCTTCGTCGACCACAGAACTCATCTACAACATGTCTGGAAAGCTTGCTACCGGTACGTAGCCTTCCTCTGTGGCGCTGTGCACTTCTCTCGCGACAACGCACCCCACCTCTCGCCGTCCTCGGTCTCGCTCGGCCAGAGACAGAGCCTGCGGGCGACAGCACGGTCAGGAGGACTATTGTACACCACTTGAATGGTCCATCGTACGCCTCCAAGTCGAGTGTCAACCTGCAGGATGGTTGGGGCAGCAGGGATGACGCACCGAGGCTGGACGAGGACGTCGAGCGGGAGCAGGTCCGCGTAGGAGCCTGAGGAAAAGCAAACAATGGCATGGGCAGGTTGGTGTACTACACAACTACCGCCAGCCCATCACAGCCATCAGACCCAAGCAGGACAGGTGGCTGACGAGCGGCTTTTCCCCCTCGTCGATGCAGATTACCCTTCGTGGGCCAAGCTTCAGGAGTTGTACGACACCCAGCACAAGTCGCTCGTGCTCAAGGATCTCTTCGCTGCCGACCCCGAGCGCTTCAGCAAGCTCTCCAAGAGCTACGACAACGCCTCCAAAGACGTCCACATCCTCGCCGATCTGTCCAAGAACCTCGTCAACGATGAGGTCGTCGCTACTCTGCTGCAGCTCGCCAAGGAGGCCAACGTCGAGAAGGCTCGCGACGAGATGTTTGCTGGCAAGCACATCAACACCTCGGAGGACCGCGCTGTCCTTCACGTCGCCTTGAGGAACGTCGGCGGCGAGTTCAAGATCCCCGAGGCTGGTGCCGACGAGGTGCAGGGCGTGTTGGACCACATGACCGAGTTCTCCAACAAGATCCGCTCGGGCGAGTGGAAGGGATACACCGGCAAGCGCATCGACACCATCGTTAACATCGGCATCGGAGGATCCGATCTCGGACCTATGATGGTTACTGAGGCGCTCAAGCCTTACGGATCCAAGGACCTCAAGATGCACTTTGTCTCCAA
Organism: Leucosporidium scottii; assembly: GCA_003054985.1. Lineage (NCBI taxonomy): Eukaryota > Fungi > Basidiomycota > Microbotryomycetes > Leucosporidiales > Leucosporidiaceae > Leucosporidium > Leucosporidium scottii. Next base: position 108,557 of record MWVB01000059.1, on the reverse strand, counting down.
CGTCGACGGCACCCACATCGCCGAGGTCACCTCCGAGTGCGACGCCGAGACGACCCTCTTCATCGTCGCCTCCAAGACCTTCACCACCCAGGAGACCATCACCAACGCCGAGTCTGCTCGCGAGTGGTTCCTCAAGTCGGCTGTCGATGTATGTGCCCACTTGTTCGACTCAGCCACGCCGTCCCCGCTGACAGGACCCTCGCTCTTCGCCCTTCGCAGAAGGCTCACATCGCCAAGCACTTCGTCGCCCTCTCCACCAACACCTCCGCCGTCACCTCGTTCGGAATCGACTCTGCCAACATGTTCAAGTTCTGGGACTGGGTTGGAGGTCGCTACTCGCTCTGGTCGGCCATTGGACTCTCGATCATGCTTTACATCGGGCCCGAGAACTTCAAGGACATGCTCCTCGGTGCCCACGAGATGGACAAGCACTTCCTTGAGGCACCTCTAGAGGACAACCTCCCCGTCCTCCTCGCTCTTTTGGGCGTCTGGTACAACGACTTCTACGGCGCCCAGACCCACGCCCTTCTCCCCTACGACCAGTACATGCACAAGTTTGCCGACTATTTCCAGCAGGTGAGTTTTCGTGCTTTCCGGCGTATGCGAGCCCGCGCTGACCATCTCATATGCTTGTAGGGAGATATGGAGTCGAACGGAAAGGTGCGCCGAGCCTCAGCGACCGAGCCCTCGCGAAGAGGCAAGCTGACCCCTCTCTCTCCCTCGTCACACAGTTCGTCAGCAAGGACGGTCGCCGCGTCTCGTACCAGACCGGACCCATCATCTGGGGACAGAGTGGAACCAACGGTGAGCTTTTGCGAGTTCGGCTTGAGAGCTCGGGCAGTCGACTGCCCGGCCCTTTTGGGCTTTTTTAATGTCTTAGTCTCTCGAGAACTCACGCTGACCATTCTACTCCATTGACAGGCCAGCACGCCTTCTACCAGGTTAGCTCAAAACCCTCTACCAAGCGCTTCGATCTCGCTAACCTGAACCGTCTCCCTCCCAGCTCATCCACCAGGGCACTAAGCTCATCCCCGCCGACTTCCTCGCCCCCATCGAGTCGCAAAACCCCATCCGCAACAACCTCCACCACGAGATCCTTCTCTCCAACTTCTTTGCTCAGCCCGAAGCGCTCGCGTTCGGCAAGGATGAGGAGACTGTCGCTCAGGAGTTGGGAGAGCAGAAGAGCAACGAGGCGCTGCTCAAGTCGAAGGTCTTTGAGGGCAACAGGCCTACCAACTCGATCCTCTTCCAGAAGCTGACCCCTAAGACTCTCGGTGAGTTTGGCGATTGTGGGCGAATGAGCGCTGTCGGACGGGCGATGCTGACCATTATTGCACGCCCACAGGATCCCTCATCGTCCTCTACGAGCACAAGATCTTCACCCAGGGATGCATCTGGGGCATCAACTCGTTCGGTAGGTCCTCTCCGTCGTCGCCCGGCGTCTGTCTTCCCTCGGCTGACACCCTTCTTCCTCTCCCATTCCATTTCAATTCACTCTTCCTCTCTCTGCTCCACTATCTCGGCGTCAACAGACCAGATGGGTGTCGAGCTCGGCAAGGTGTTGGCCAAGAACATTCTCGGACAGCTCGGCGATGCCAGCAAGGTTACCGGCCACGATTCGTCGACGACCGGTCTCATCAAGCACTACCAGGCTCGCCGCGCCGCTCTCTAATCCTCGACATAGACATGTGAAAAATGCAACCCCTCTTTAGCAGTGAACTTGCGATTGTGAGAGTTTGCCGAGAGGGGAGCGAGAAGCAGGCTCTAGATGAGGCGCGCTAACGTCTTTCGGGCTTGCACTCTTTCCTCGTCTTTGGCTCGTCTCGAACGTCTCGACACCCGCTCCTCCTACAACACGCATATCAGCCGGACCCTCCTCGCCTTTCTATAACACCAGAGACGCGTTTCCACTTCCGCACTCGACGCGCTCGTGACGGGATGCTCAAGGCTCTCTTGCTAGCCGCCGTGCTGGGGCTCGCGCAAGCAGGATCATCACCAGCTATCGAAGAGCATGACTCGGTCCCCTACGCGCCCATCGTGAGCCTTGTACCGCAACCTTGGGTTCCGCAGACGCGCCGCTGATCTCACCCTCTCGCTCTCCCCTCCCGCCCGCAACTACACTTCACGCTCGCCGTCGCCAAACGCCCTCTACATAAAGGTTGTGCCCCTCGCTAATCGCAGTCCCTACCTGGGAGCCTACCTGTTCGGATCCGAAGACAAGAACCTCGCGCTCATGAGCCCTCGATTCTGGACGGGGACCCCATTGGGCTGGACAGGACTACTGAGGGTCGATGGACAGACGTCGAGCTGGATGGGTAACCTCACCGAGTGTGAGTGTTTCTCAGGATCCGCGCCTCCGGCTCGGCGGCTCACAGCTTCACTCTCGCTCAGACCCCGCCTGCCTCAACTCGAGCCTCTCCACCGACTCTTACTCCTCGACCTTCGTTATGACCAACGATCCTCCCACCGTATCCCTTACCGCCACCTTCCTCTCCCCTATCACTCCCCTCGACCTCTTTCGCCAATCGCTCCCCTTCTCCTACCTCCAGCTCTCTGTCGCCTCCCTCGATGGGCAAGATCATGTCGTCGAGGCGTACTCGGAGATCAACGGTCTCTGGCTGGCCGACGACGAGACCGAGATGCTCGAGTGGGAGGGCGTGGAGAAGGATCATTGGTCGGGCATTCGCCTTCGGCTGCAGAATCAGCGCCTTTTCGAGGAGGAGAACATGCGAGAGGAGCACGGAAACGACCGCATCCTTCATGGAGACGTCTGGTACGCCTCTCGGTCGGATGCGGAGGGCGTTGAGACGTCCTACGCCGCGGGAGACGATGTCGAGGAGACCCGCCGAATCTTTGTCGACCGAGGCCGTCTCTTCAACTCGCTTAACGAGACCTTCCGGCCGACCAGGACCAGGCAAGACGACAATCAAACGGCCATTCTCAACGAGCCCGTCTTTGCCCTCTCTCACTCGTTTGGCACCGTCTCGCCCTCGTCACTCGCCGAGGACACCACCGCCCTCATCACGGTCGGCCACCTTCGCACACCTCTCATCCAGTACAAGGTTGCCGGTCCGAAGCTCGTTCAGGTCAAGCCTCTGTGGGCAAGCACCTTCAAGACGGCCGAAGAGCTCATCGACTTCTTCCTCGGCGACTTCGAGCTCGTCGCCGCGCGGAGCAAGGACTGGAACGCTCAAATGTACGCCGATGCTCGCCGAGTCGAGTCGGAGGAGTACGGCCACACTCTCGCCGTGTCGACGAGGCAAATCTTTGCTGCACTCGAAGGCCTTTGGGACTACGACCTAGACGCCAACTCCTCCCTCGTCACCTACTCGCCCATCATCAACGAGCCCATCCCTACCCTCTTCGGGCTCAAGGAAGTCTCCTCCAATGGCAACTGCCAGACCGTCGACGTTATCGCCCCTTTCCTCCCCTTCCTCCTCTACGCCTCGCCGACTCTGCTTCCCCTCCTCCTCGAGCCCATCTACCGCTACTCCGACTCGGGCCTCTGGAAGCCCATCCCTCCTCCGCATGACTTGGGCGATCACTGGCCCAACGCTCTCGGTCACGACGACTACGAGGGACCCACGCTGCCGATTGAAGAGGCGGGCAACATGCTCGCGATGGCGCTCGCGGGGCTGAGGCGCGGGGGCGATCCAGCTGCGAGGGAGCAGGCGGGTACCTACTACCACCTGCTTACTCAGTGGGCCGACTACTTGATTGACGAGGCACTTTTCCCCAAGGAGCAAAGTGAGTCCTCTCGCCGAGTTCGACCCGAGCGAGCCTCGAAGCTGACCCTCTGCTACTCACTCATAGGCAGTACCGATGATTGTGAGCCGCTACCAAGAAACGTCGCCCAATACATGCCTGAAACTTTCTTCCCTCTTGCAGTCTACGGCCCTCAGTCAAACCAAACCGGCCTCGTACGCTCGCTGCTCACTTCGGCGACGATCTCTGGCTGACCGAGCTCACTTGATAGGCCATCAAGGGGATCATGGGCATTCGTGCGATGGCAGAGATTGCTTTGGATTTCGAAGAAGACACGGACTACGCCAAATACATGGTCTGTCTCGCCTCTCACTTTGCGAGATTTGCGCGACTGACCTTCCTTCTCTCCCCTACAGAACGCTTCGGAGGTCATGACCTCGACTTTTCTCAATCTTGCCATCTCTGAGGATGGTACACATCTTCTCGGTCACTACGGCAACGATTCGAGCTGGCATGGACAGGTGAGCTCGGCTACTGCGTTGGGCTTCTACCTCTCGCTCATCTTTCGCTCGCCTGCAGTATAATTTGTACTTCGACAAGCTGTTTGGCACAGAGATGTTCCCTGCGTCGGTGTACGAGGCGCAAGACAGCTTTTACGCCAGCGTCAACCGTGAGCAGACGAGTCTCCTTCCCTCTTCCCTCTGTTCGCCTTCGCCCTGCTCGCGAGCTTCAGGCTGACCCTCTCCACTTCCTTAGTTCCCTATGGCCCAGCGCTCGACTCGGCCTGGCCTTTCCGTGCAAAGACGGACTGGCTCGCCTGGCTCGGCGGAGTCTCGGTGACCAACTCGACCCGCACCATGTTCGTCGACGCTGTCGGCAAGTTCTTCCGCCAGTCCAAAAACGATGTCATGGGGGACTTTATCGAGAATAGTGGAGGATGGAGCGTTGGATTCAGGACTCGCCCGGTCGCTGGCGGGCACTTCAGCCTGCTCGCGCTCGACGTGATGGAGCGTTTGAGGAGCGGCACGTTCGATGACGAGGAGGACGAGCTACTGATTGGAGGCACGAGTGTAGCTGTGGGTCTGTTGGGATTGATGTTGACGGTGGGAGTTGCCTATCGGTGGTGGTCGAGGAGGAAGCCGTCGCGCAAGAACGTCGCTTACGAGGAGCTTAACGGTGGGGATGCCAGTCCTCTCCTTGCGAGGGCGGGATCACCAGCAACACCACGGACAGTAGATGAGGAGGAGGATTAGATTCATGTAGTATTGCAAGAGCTAAGTTATCGCCGAATCGCCGAGTAACGCTGCGCCCCCGCTTCTTCCTTGAGCTCGAAGTAGCCCACTCCGAGGAGCCCGCTTTCGACGATTCTGCGACGTTATGTCCAGCTGGAGCTGGTTCAAGAAACCTGCGCCGCCAACGCCTGCTCGTACTTCTCTCTCTGCTTCTAATCCTCAACCCCCCCGCTGACGTTCTTGCTTCGCCAGCTCGAGTATGGGTGAAGCATCCTACACATGAGCGTACGCCGAGTTTTCCTGTCTCGTTTTGATGGCGCGCTCACCCTCTTCGGTTGCAGCCTCGGGGCGCACTCGCCTCGGTCAAGAATACGACAAGGCGACCGAAATCACCAAAGAGCAGATGGAGAGAACCTTGAATGACTCGGTCCAGAGGAACGCCATTCGTCGGCAGCAGCAACAAGAGCGTGAGGAAAGACTCAACGGTAAGCAGCTCTTTCGACCGAGGCCGACTGAGCTGAATTTGCTTCGGCTCGCAGAGGAGCAGAAAAAGAGACCTAAAGCGCCTATCAACACGGACAGCTATTCCTTGGGCAAGGTCTCAGTCTACGAGCCCGTGTCGCGAGCCCAGCGCAGATGGTAGAGGGGGCGCCGAATTGACCAACTACCGTAGCTTCAATGCGAGGTCGCACAGCATCACGTCAAGCCGTTCTCTGCGGAAATTGAGAGCTTCTAGAGAAGGAACGCCGTTACTACAGTACAGCCCGACATCCCCAGCGAGCGCGAGCCGCTTAGTACTAGCGGTAGTGGTCGGGCTCTGTAGGCGGAGGAGGGTCAGTCATCGTACGGAGTAGCTGTAAGATGCTTCAGAGACTCACTGTAAGGTCCCTCCTGTGGATGGGAGCGAGCGCGAAGGGAAAAGAAGTCAGCGAACTGCTCGGCGAAGGCCGCGGCGCGTGAATCATTACCGTGGGAAGGCTGAGGTAATCGCTCTAGGCGTCAGTCATCACGGTGAGGTGAGCATTGAGACCCGCGAGATGGGCGCGAGCGACCTCCTCGTCGAGAGCCTTGGAGAGGATGCTGTAAACGTCGACGGGTTAGCGCCGAGCTTCGGCGGTAGCTCAAAAAGGCGACTCACTGGACACCAAGAGGCTACGAGGCGTTGTCGGTCCAAAGGGCGATCTGGGCGAGGACCTGGTTGGTGAAGGAGCAGGACATAACGAACGAAGGTGGCCGGTGGCGCATCCGAGGTTGACGAGACGTCCCTCGGCGAGGAGGACGAGGTTGGCTCTCAATACTTCGAGTATGCCGAGTGAGAGGAGAACACGAAGTCGTGCTGTATGGTCGCCCACTCGACAGCAGCTCCATCTTCACAATGAACCGAAGTGCCGGTCCTGGTGAAGCGTTTCGTCGACTTCGCTCGATTCTGCGCGTATAGCTTCGGCTTCCTCTCGGCACAGCGACAAAGATACAGGATGTCTATAGGTATTTCACTCATGCAGTCGACAAAGACCCTCTATTCCTCGTAGGTCTCCTCCTCGGCGAGCAGCCTCTCGGCCTCGAGAGCGGCCACGCAACCGGTTCCGGCCGAGGTGATGGCCTGGCGGTACTTCTTGTCCTGGACATCACCGGCAGCGAAGACACCCTTGACCGAGGTGAGGGAAGTTCCGGGCTCGGTGACGATGTAGCCGTCCTCGTCGGTCTTGACCTGGCCGCGGACGAGGGAAGTAGCGGGCTCGTGTCCTGAATGGATGAGTGACGATGTTCAGTAAGGGAGAAGCAGCTGGAGAAGCGCTCAACACTCACCGATGGCGTAGAAGAGACCGTTGACGGGGAGATCCCTCGTCTCTCCCGACTTGGTGTCGCGGAGTGTGATGGAGGTGAGGAGGTCGCCGTCGCCCTTGGCCTCGATGGGCTCCGAGTTCCAGAGGACGGTGACCTTGGGGTGAGCGAGGAGACGCTTGGCCATGACCTTGGAGGCGCGGAGGACATCGCGACGAACGACGACGTAGACGTGGGAGGCGTACTGCAGAGCGAGACGAGTCAGTCTCGACTGGCATGGATCGGCGAAGACTGAGCACGCACCTTGGTCAAGTACATGCCCTCCTCGCAAGCCGAGTCTCCTCCACCGATAACGGCGAGAGGCTTCTTCCTGAAAATGGGGACGGCTCCATCGCACACGGCGCAAGCGGAGATTCCCGATTGCCAGTAGGTCTCCTCTCCGGGAAGGTTGAGGCGACGAGCGGAAGCACCGGTAGCGATAATGACGGTCTCGGCGGTCTCGGGCTCCTCCTGCTCGGCTCCCTCGCGCCAGAACTTGAAGGGGCGGGCGGAGAGGTCTGGTGAACGCATCGGCGAGGTCAGTTGAGAGGTCAAATAGAGGAGCAAGCAATCTACACACCAATCTTGGAGATGGTCTCGGTGTGAATAGTGGTTCCGAAGCGAAGCGACTGAGCGCGGAAGAGGTCCATCATCTCGGGGCCACGGATACCCTCAGGGAATCCAGGGCTGTGGAAATACGTAGAAGGGTCAGCCTACAGCTTTCTGCACCCTTGAAGCTGCCCAAAACGCACAAGTTCTCAACGTCGGTGGTGGTGGTGAGCTGTCCTCCAGCAGCGAAGCCGTTGGCGAGCATACCCTGTCAAGCGAAAGACCGCGTCAGTTCCCACTCTATCGCAGATTGCTCCTGCGCATAGTCATGCAAGCGATTCTGCTCCCAGGCAGTCGGCAGCTCGAACCCAGCGCGGTTTGCGCGCGCCTTCGTCGAGCACGCCAGACTGCACTCGGTCGAACCGGAAGCTCAGGGGAGAAGCTGAAGCTCACCTCGTACATACTGTGGAGGAAGATCAGTCAGCATCGGATCTCGAAGAATCGCGGCCGAGGACGAGCGAAGCGCGGCTTACACCGGGTTGAGGTTGGCGCGAGCAAGGTAGATAGCAGCGGTGTGACCAGCGGGTCCCTAGGAAAGTGCAGAGAAGATCGGTCAGCATCTGTTGCCCCCCTTCGCGCCCTTCAACAGCTCCGCCGAGCAGCACGACAGCGCCTTCGAGCTCCGCTAACTCACACTGCCGATAATCACGACCTTGTTGGTCTTGCTGGGCTTGTCAGCGGCAGCTCCGCCGTTAACCTCGATAGGTGCCATCGTAAGAGAAGAGGTAGAGAAGGGCGAAAGGGCGAAGGTGGCGGCTGCGAGAGCGAAGTAAGGGGAAGAAGCTCGAGGACGGAAAGCGGTTCGAGTGTGTAAAAGACGAGGGCGGACTTGTGCGAACGAAGTCTGAATCTGTAAGTCGCTCGAAGGACGTGAAAGAGTGCGAGAGGCGGAAGAGCAAGAGCGAAGGAGCATGAGCTGAAGGCAAACGAGCCCGGCGCTGCGACAGCCAGCCGCTGATAAATTCAAAGTCACGCCAAACCGGCCCTCGCCTGCTGCCTCAGAAAAGCTGAGTAATCGACGTAGAAGCTTCGAGCGAGATAGTAGCAGTTTGATCTTGTCGGCCGTAGTCGACCGAAGCTCCAATTGTGAGCAGCCCCTCTCTTCTGCTTGACCTCTTCAGCGCGCTTTCCCTCTCGTGCAGACCTAGGATGGGACGATAGTATACAAGATGGCTTTTCAGACACCCTTAAGCATCGGTAACAGCTCCGTGCGAGGCATCCTTGACGAGCCTGCAAGAGAAAGAAGGATCAGCTTCGGTCTTGCAGGCGCAGAAAGGCCGAGAGGGCAGCGCTTACTTGTAGTACTTGAACAGGGCACCCTGTCGAGCAGGGGAACGAGCGATAGACAGGTCAGCGACCGTTCCAAGCAGCAAGACGACTGTTGCACTCACCGACTTGACCTTGGGCTCCCGAGGCTTCCATGCGGCCTTGCGCTTGGCGAGAACGTCCTCGGGCACGCGCATGTCGATGGTGTTGTTGACGGCATCAATGTAGACCTCCTGCGAAGAGTGAAGGGGAGAGCGGAAGCGGGAAAGATCAGCGAGAGTTTAGAGAACGAGGGAGCTCGGCGCGAAACTCACATCTCCATCCTCAATCAGGCCGATAGGTCCTCCCTCGGCGGCCTCCTGCTCGTCGGAAGAGGAAGGGTCAGCGGTGATCTTGCGTCGAAGTACTTCAGAGCGAGAACAACGTACGGGCACGACGTGACCGACGGTGAATCCGTGCGTTCCTCCAGAGAAGCGACCGTCAGTAACGCAGGCGACGTCCTGTCCAAGTCCAGCGCCGATGACCATCGAGGTAGTCTTGAGCATCTCGGGCATTCCTGCGAGCGAGAGTGGAGGTCAGCTAAGTCTGCTCGTCTTGCCACCTCCCTCGGCGCCGACGAGAGCCACTCACCGGGTCCTCCTTTGGGTCCGAGATACCTGAGAATGATGACGGTCTTCTCTCCGACCTTGATGCTCTTGCTAGCGATGGCCTTGCCGACGTCCTCCTCGTTGTCGAATACGCGAGCCTTTCCAGTGAACTCCAAGCCCTCCTTGCCCGTGATCTTGCTCACACATCCTCCGGGAGCGAGATTACCACGAAGGATGCTGTATAAGGAGGAGGAACAAGGATCAGCGAGAGCGAGCGAGGAGCACGAGACGAGGGACTCGCCGAAGGTGACCGGTCGACTTGATGGGGTTGTGCAGAGGGCGAATGACGTCCTGTCCCTCCTTCATGTCGGGCGCCTTGTCGAGGTTCTCACCAAGAGTCTTTCCGGTAACAGTCATGATGTTGCCGTCGATTAGGTTATTTTTGAGCAGGTACTTGCAAACGGCTGTCGGCGAGCGGGGACCGTCAGCTCTCCGTTTTACCAAGGGTGGAGGGAAGCTGCAACTCACAGGGAAGTCCTCCAATCTTGTGGATGTCCTCCATGACGTACTTTCCACTGGGCTTGAGGTCGGCAAGGAAGGGTATCCGGTCGGAGACGGCCTGGACGTCGTCGATGGTGAGCTTGAGGCCACACGAGTGGGCGATGGCAATCAGGTGGAGGACGGCGTTGGTCGAGCCTCCGAGGATCATGGTGAGGACCTGTGTGTAAAGCAAGAGCGTTCAGTTGACGAAGTGAGCGGGAAAGAGGGTGAGGAGCGACGAACCATGGCGTTCTCAAACGAGGCGCGGGTCATGATATCGCGGGGCTTGATATCGTTCTTGAGGAGGTTGAGCATGTACTCTCCGACCGAGTCGCACTCATCAAACTTCTCCTTCGTGGCGGCGGGGTTGCTGGACGAGCCGGGGAGGGCCATTCCCATGATCTCGGCGGCACTGGCCATGGTGCTGTGAGGGAGAGGGTTAGCTCTCTGTGTCACGCTTGGAGACCACGCTATAGCTCACTTGGCGGTGTACATTCCTGTAGAGCGCGATGAGCGAGATCAGCGACCTCGGCCCAACCGAGAATGAAAAGGAGGGAAAGCTCACCTCCGCAGGCTCCTCCATCCTTGCGGCATGAGTTACGAACGGTCTCGTAGCGCCTCTTCTCGGCCTCGGGGGTTGATCCCTCCTCGAGGAACTTGCCGTAAGACTGGAAAGCGCTGACCACGTCGAGGACGGGCTGACCCTCGCAGGATCCAGGCTTCATCGTTCCACCGTAGACTGTACGCAGAAGGACGTCAGTGGATGCTTTCAATCACAGAGGCGACTCAGTTCGAGGCTCACTCATCATTCCGGGGCGGTTGAGACGACCGAGGGCCATCAGGACACCGGGCCTGCGAGGAAAGAGTAGGCGTTAGTTGGTTCCCCAGCCGAGTATCTGCAGCTTTCGTGGAGCACGCTGAGGACGTACATGTTCTTGTCGCAAGCCTGTGAGAGGAAGCGAGGTCAGCTTTCCGTCTCCGCCGAGCTTCCCCTTTCCGACCAGAAGAAACGCACGGGGATGGTGACCATTCCGTCAAGCCAGTGACCTCCAGCAGCAGTCTCGACCGAGTCGGCGATGAGATCCCTCGACTGGAGCGAGTAGCTCATGCCAAACGTGCCCATCGAGATTCCGTCCGAGACTCCCACCGTGCCGAACTGGTAGCCAGTGATGCCCGCGCGAGTGAGGGAGGCCTTGACGCGGTGGCCGAGGTCGAGGACGTGCTTATTGCAGCTGGAGGCGAGCTTGGGATTAGCAAGTAGCGAAGAAGAGACCGAAGGAGGAGGCTCACGGGTTTCCTTCATACCTGCGAAGATGAGCGGTTAGCTGTGCTCGGAAGCAGTGGGGCTGCAGCTGTAACTCACCAAACGTTGGCAACACCAACCATGGGCTTGGAGAGATCCGTCTCGACGTCGATGCCGTCCGTAGCGTAGAGCATGGCCTGCAGCAGCACAACAAGTTAGCTTGCTCTGCTGTAACTGATCAAGTGCACCTGAGACCCACCTGGGAAGCTCCCTGAGTCTTGTCCTGAGTGATGAGACGACTGTGACGGTTCAAAGTGCCAGGAGCAGCCTCGCTGTAGCCCTTGAGCACCTGCTCGCCCGAGTTGACTCGAAGGGAAGTAGCGAAGGTCCTCGAGCGCAGAGCAGAGGGAAGGGCTGCTGGCCTAGGGCATGCTCGCAGTGAAGTGAACGACATGGTGCTGGCGCCGAGTCGAGGTCGAGATGAGCGAGCGGAAGCAAAGAGACGCGCCTCCATCTCGAAATCCTAAGTGGCTCTTCGCGGGGCAGCGATTGGCCGCCGTGTTCGGCTGCACAGTGCCGTGTTGAGCTTCATTTGGTGTCCGGTCAGATCTTTGAGACTGATCGGCAGCGTTTCGGCGCCTTGTGTTGTTCTGATGTAGCGTTTGACTCGTTCGCGCTGCCGGTTCGGCGCTGCCCTCTCCCTCGACTTCGGCAAACGATGCTGCGCCCGACTGAACGACTAATTACACCACAGGTCGAACCACACTGAGAACGAGTACTGACTGCTAATACACCGTGACCACTTTTCCTGCCGACCCTCGTCCTCTCCTCTCCTTAACCCACCCTCTCCAAATCCTGAGAATCTTGCTCCTCTTCTCCACCTCCTCCTTCTGCTCAACAGTATCCCAATCCCATCTACTTCCATACGAGTAGTAACCCGACTCTGATCTCCCTCTCGGCGTCGCAGGAATTGGTCTCGCCCTCGGCGCCGAGTCCGACGTTCCCAGCTCCCGCTCAGGGTCCTCGCCTACCGCCTCGGGAAGATTGCTGGCGCTCCTAGACGCCATGTTGTCAAAGGTCCAGTAGCGAGGCTCATCCATCGAGGTGAGCCTCTCCGCTAGCTGAGGCGAAGAAGCCGATTCGGCGGGAGGGGAGGGAAGTGGAAGCGAGTTGACGGAGCGTAGAGGCGGTCGGTTGATGGATGATTTGGAAGGTGGTCCCTCGCGGAGAATCTCGAGGAGCGCATTCCGGGCTTCGACGGAGGAGGGAAGGTCGCGGTCGATGTCGTCTCGGGCGAGGAAGACTGTTCGAGGACGAGGGCGAGGCGAGGAATGGGTGAGGGAGGGGCGAGACTCGGCGCGAGTTGTATTCGAGTCGGGAGAAGTGGGAGGGGAAGCGATTGCGGTAGCTTGAGGGTACTGGAAATGGCTCATCTCGGCGGGCGACGAGACGAGGTTGGCGGTGAAGGACGAGCTCATGGTCCTCGTACGGGAGAGGGTCGATGGTGGGCCCACCGACATCCTATGAGATCGCGTGGAGCGACTGGAGGCTCGACTGAGCATCCTCTTGAGATGAGTGACGGCGTGCGAGAAGGAGCTGCCGGTTCGAGGAGGGGAGCCGAGAGGTGAACTGCCGAGAAACGACGAGGAGTGGCGTAGAGGAGGCGCGATGGGAAGAGGCGAGTGGACTGGATAGGACGCAGAGCCTCCAGCGTTGAGAGTCTCGACGGCTGCAGCTCCTGGCGGTAGCGTGGTTGGAAGATCGGGGACAGACCGTGACGGAATAGGAGGAAGAGGACGCCGCGCGGAGGCTGTTGTAGCCGAATGGTAAGGTGATGCTCCCTCTGCGAGAAGTATAAACGTCAGCTATTCCTTGAGAAAGACGAAGGCATTCGAGAAAGCTCACGAGTCGGTCGAGCCAAGTGCACCGAGTCTCGAGGAGGAAGTATCGGCGCCGGCGGGTTCTCCAGCATGCTGAACAGGTCTGCCGTATGCGGTAGCCTTCTCGGCGCCTCCGTACTGCCCCTCTGACTACTCCGAATCGTCGGCAGACTCCCACCGCCCTCCCAACCCGTCGACCTAGCGAACAACGCCGCGGGACTTTCTCCCCTCGACTCGGCCGCCCGATGCTTCCCTACATCGCTCCTACTACTGACCACCTTCTGCCTCCCAACATCGCGATACAACTCCGCCAAGAGGTCGCCGTTTCTCATTTCTCGTCCGCCGCGCGGGACTCGAGCCCATCCCTCCCCTTCGTCCTTCCTCCCTGCGGCTGTACCGCTCGTCACCGAAGCTGCGCCACTTGCGTTCCGACGCTTGCTGGGCTTCCTACTCGGTGCTTTGCTCCTGCTCTTGCTCGTTTGCTGTTGTTGTGCGAGGGCGGCTTGGAAGGAGGGATCCTCCTTGAGCGAATGGAGGAGGGGAAAGAGGTCGGGCGCGTCGAGTGGTCTCGGTGGATGGTGCGAGGAGGAGACTACAGAAGGGGAGCGATAGTTGGAGGGCGGTAGTGCGAAGCTTGCCATTGACAATGTTGTGGCGGGAAGGAAAGAGACGTCGGCGCCCCGCCCGAGGAGCGTCCGTCGCCCCTTGATGTGACCCAATTTTTGGAGACTTCTGTAGTGAAGCAAGCTCGAAGGCGTTAAACTCAAATAGGCATCAGAACCGAAGTTTGTGTGGACGTCGATATCTGACAGGAAGCGAGTCCGAGAACATCGAATCATCGTGGAGCAGCCGTCTCGAGCTCCCATTACCCCACCACTCCCTAAGCCCAACAAGTACATGCTTTACAACACTAAGTTTTTCTCCTCGTCCTTGCCTTCCCCGTTCGGTGGCCCTACCCGTCGCTCCATCCTCGAAAACTGCTCCGAAATCATCGCCGAGCATCAGCCTCTCCTTTCCCATGAGCCTCAACACCAACGAGAAACTCACCTGGCTCCTCCTCAGTTCCCTCGTTCTCGTCTAAAACTCGTCTTCATCATCCGAAGTAATGACGATACTCTCCACCCTCGAAACGGTGATGCCACCAGCGAGGGAGAGGGATCGAGGACCTCGAGGTTTGGAGGAGCGCGCGGGAGGGTGGTTGTTGGAGTTGCCGGCGGCTTGCGATTGGGCGCGGAGGGAGGAGCGGATGTTGAGGTTGAAGAGGAGGCTGTGGGTGGAGAGGAGGGAGGGAGTGGAAAAGGAAAGGGGAAGGGAAGTGAGCGCGGCGTGTCAAGAGGGCGAGGGAAGGTCAGCGAGTTGTCAGGCAAGATAAAGACAACCGATACTTACGTGAGGGTATAAACTCGACCTAGATTGAATCCGAGAGCCGTAGGGACTGCCAGCGCCGAACCCGATTCATTAGTCTGAAACTCGGCTGAGGCCATCTCGGCTCCCCAAGAGAGTGACAGCCTACCGTTTGTCTTCTCCCAAAACAGGTAAGACAGATAACCAGCCCCAGCTAGCATCCTGTCAGCAACAGGAGGGGTCAGCCCCCTCAACTCAACCTCACCAGCTCACGCCTCGGCGCTCGAGAATCGTAAAGGCTGCAACTCACGAAGTAGCAGTCCCACTCTCCACCACAAGGATCATCAACCGTTTGAGTGGGATATACATGGTGCTGTCAATCCCAAAAGCGAGGTGAGTGAGCGGAGCCAGCAAAGTGAGGAACCCCGAGCTTTGAACCGTCGCCGAGCCCAAGCTCCAACTCACCTCTGTGAGAACCCCTTGGCACTCTTCCTTGCTTTATTGAGTTTATAAAGCAATAGCGACGCCACCACAATATCGCAAGCGAAGGAGATGGTCAACCAGAGCCTGCGAGCGAGTACGAGGCGGTTCAGGTCAGTCTCTTGGTCACGGTGCGCCTCGAAGCTGGCTCACGTCACGGGTACCCTGATCCTGGCTCTATCGGAGTACAGAGGATGGGTGATGATGCCCGAGACGGCCCAGAGACAGCCTGCGAAGGAGAGGAGGATGCAGAGCGAGACGGGAAGGGCGATGAGCCACCGGCGCCAGGATTTCATGCTGTTGGAAGTTTGGGCCGAATTCGAGGTCAGCTGCATTCGCTGGAATGCGAGAGAGGGAAGCGAACAGTGCCCAGAGACGGGAGAGGAGGAAGAACTAGAGAAATTAGAGGGAGGTTAGCGAGAGGAGGAGCTGGGCTCGGCGAAGCAGGGGGCCGAGACGTACTTGGACTACGAGCGCCGAGATGCCGGTTGTAATCCCCTGCATCGTTCATTCAGCTATTCAGCAATCTCTCCCGTTTACTTGAACCCTCAGTAGCAACTCACAAAGACTGTGAAATCCCACAAAGCCCATGGGTCAGCTCCCGCGCGCCGGCGCCGAGCACTCGACGAGATTCCAGGCTAGCAAAAAACTCACCAGCAATCCCCCAAACCTGCCTCTGAAGCACCTCCTCCCTCCCCCACTGACTAACACAATACCACCAAACACTGGCATACGCCCCTCCCACCGTACTAACCAAATCATTGCAGGCCAACCCCACAATCGTCCCTTTCAACCACCGGGAATCGCTATTCGGCGTGGACGAGTGAAAGTAGGTGTAGAGCTGATGCCCTTCGATCGTGAGGAGGATGGAATTGGTCCAGGAGCCGAGGAGGAGGACTCCGAGGGTGAGGGTTAGGTCTGGTAGTGTCGTTGTTGAACTTGCTGCTGCTGCTGACTCGGCGCCGGCGGCGAGGGGCAGGGGCGCCATGCAGGCGTGGTGGGTGTGAGGGGAGGGGCGCAGGTGTTGCTGTAGTCTAGTGTAGAGGGATGGGTAAAGGGAGAAGCTGAGAGGGAGCAGCTGGGCGAAAACAAGTGAGAAATCCAGACTGATGGTTTGGTGCTCCAGATTCGATTAGGGAAGGAGGGAGGAGGGGGGAGGGATGATCTTTTCGGAAGGGAGGGAGATGGTGTAGGAAGGCGTTGTGCTATGCTGGTAGTTCGTGTAAAGATGCTAGAGCGAGAGGCTGAGAGTGAGATGAGCGAGAAGTCCTCTCCCTCGAGCGCCGAGCTTGCGCCGAACCTCTTCTCTTAGCTGCCGCGTGTTCGATAGAAAGCAATGCAATACATACGAAGTACCCTCTGCCACCGCACAAGCACAAGCACCACGAAACCCTCCTTGGCAGCTCCTCCCCTCTGCCTCCTCCCTCAGCTCAAGTTCGGCGCTCCCGTTCTCGCCCCATTCACCACCTACACCACACCCAACTGCACCTCCCTCGTACTCAAACTCCTCCCTCCCCCACCCTCCTGCCACTCAAACTTCTTACTCGGCGTCTGATCCTCCTCCTCCTCCTCCTCCTCCTTCTCCTTTCTCTTCCTGCTCGGCGCTCCCCTCCTCTTCCTCTTGCTCCTCTTCTTCTCTCCTCCAAACTGGGTAGGTTGAATGAACAACAACCCCGGGAAGAGCAGAGCTCCAGGAGGGGGAGGACCTGGAGTGTGGAGGATGGGGAAATTGGTCGACGATGACGCTGACGAGGGCGGCGCCGAGCGCGAGGGGGCAGGTTGAGCGGGAGGGAGGGTCGAGGGAGTGGTGCAGGGTGAGCTGGTGGAGTGGGGGATTGGAGTGATGGTGGAAGGAGGAGGAGCTTGGGAGCGGGGGAGGGGAGTGCGGTATGGCGAGTTTGAAGCGAGAGGGTGAGGTGGCGTCGCCGAGGAGGAAGTTGAGGGGATGAGAGGTTGGAAGGGCTTATGAGGGGTGATGGGAGGAGGAGCGGGAGGGGAGAGCGCCGACTTGTTTTTGGTAGTAGGAGTGACGACCACCTTGTCCTTCTCTTTTTCCTTCCTCCCCCTCTTCGTCGTCGTTCCCGTAGCCTGCTCCACAGTCATACTATACTGCTCGCTCGTCTTCCTCGCCGAGTTCCTAGCTGCTCTCCTCCCCGATCCGACCTCTCCATTCTCATTCTCAATCTCCTGCTCCTGCTCCTGCTGCTCCTGCTTGACGACGACTGAGGAAGAGGAGGCGACCTTCTTCCTCGGTGAACTTGTCCAGTTGGAGAGTCGTTGCTCGAGTTTAGTGAGATGGGTATGGTCGAGGGAATGAGTGTTGCTGTAGTGTGATTGACGGAGTTGCTGTAGGGAAGCTTGGTGGGCAGTCTGAGAGGAGAGAGAGACGGGAGAGAGGCGCCGAGACGAGGGAGGGAGGAGAGAGAGAGAGAGAGGAGAGGGAGTAGAGCCGGGTCAGCTGAGCTGTAGGGAGTGAGAAGGAGTGATATCGTATATGAACCTACAGCCTGTTGCTTGATCCCTATGAGCCAGTGTTGGTGCTGGTCGAGGGAGGAGAGGTGGAGGCGAGTCTGCTCTTGGTGAGCTTGTTGTAAGAGAGCAGGATCGGGTGGTACAGACAGCAAAGAGATAAAGCTGAATTCACTATCATCCATTTCGAGGTGTGATGAGAGATGAGATGAGGATGATGAGGTGCAGAAAATCGAAAGGAGGTCCAGCCGAGAAGCGAGAGAGCGGGCCAAGTCGAATCCTCTCCCTCTCCCTCTCCCTTCCTCTCGTCCTCGTCTCCCGCTCGTTCGGTTCGCCTAGAGCAGCCAACAGCTCCTTTGACTCGGTTCAGGACTCGCCTACACCCTCACGACTCGCCTACAGCTCCCCCGTTCCCCAGCCAACGTTACCCCGCCCTTTCAGCTCCAACTCGCTTCCCCTCTCCTACACCTCGTCTCCTTTCTCTGAGCTACAGCAGAGCACAATTCACGGCTTGGATCTTCTCCAAGTGCCCTCAGGTGGACAGGTGAGCTACATCTCCAAAACTCACCCTCTGACACGCGCAGACGCCTCGGCAATGGCACTTCTCAGACGCCGATGGGGGGTTTGCAACGGGGAGATGGGCTGCAGAACGAGGGGGAGGAGCAGGCTCAGGATGAGAGGATGTACTTGGAGTCGAATGGGAAGCGAAGATGTCGGTAGAAGAGGCAGCAGCTGTGCAGGAGCGGCTAAGAGCTCTGAGCGGACGAGCGGAGGGTTTGAGCGGGCTGCAGGTCAGATTGGGAGCAGCGTCGCATGTACCCCTACATTCTCAGAGCTCGACACTTCCTTCTCCTGCTTTCTCGCTCCCTTCAGCACCATTCCTCAGCTCTTGCATGTGGGGGGCCGGCATCACGCTGACGCCTCTCTCCCGCTCTCCCTCCTCAAACAGGCTACAGCTTCCCTACAACTCTAGGCGCCATGGCGCCTGCACAATCCAAGCTCGCTCGCTCCCCTCTCGCCGCTCTCAGCAACAGCAAAGCAGGACCAGCAACGCTCGCGCTCCCTTTGCTCGTAGCGCTGTACTATCTGAGGAGGAAGGTCGTTCAAGCTGCCGAGGAGGCCAAGAGGAGTAGTGAGCTTTGTTCCGGATTGAATGAGGGAGATGCAGAGTGCTGATCTGCCTTTGACCGATAGAGGATCGCAGTCAGCTCAGTACGCCTCAGCTCGAGTTGGCGCAGAGGGATTTGTACAAGCCGTGAGCCGGTGCTCTCTTTGCTTATTTAAACGCATCACTACCCTCTCGTTTGCACCCCAACAGACTCCCCAACGGCTCGCGCGAACTGCTCGTCCCAAACCGAGGCCGAGTTTCCAAAGTCCTCATCCACCCCACCAAAGCCTCAACCTTCACCGCTCACCGTCCCTACTTCACTCCCTCCCCCTCCACCACCACCTCCACCACTACCACCACCAATGGCCCCGCTCGCGTCGGGGTCAACAAGGAATTCTTCCGACAATTGCAGGCCATCGCCAAGATCATTGTGCCCCGAATGACGAGCAAGGAGGTCTTTTTGATTGCAGCGCATACGAGCTTCCTCTTGTTGAGGACGTATTTGAGTTTATTGGTGGCCAAGTTGGATGGACGATTGGTGGGAGATTTGGTGAGTTTCGGCTTTCGGCGTGGGCTCGGCGCAGAGGAGGAGAGCTGATGGTGCGAGTCCCTTTGAACAGGTCTCTGCTAATGGGAAGGGATTTGTCCGGGGTCTTGGTCTCTGGTTCGCCCTTGCCGTTCCCTCGGTGTACACCAACTCGATGGTGCGCTCTCTCTTCTCCCTTCTCTCTCGCCCTGCTCGCTGACCCCCTGGCGCAACAGATCCGCTACCTCCAACAAAAGCTCTCCATCTCCTTCCGCACGCGCTTGACTCGCTACATCCACGACCTCTACCTCTCGCCCAAGAACACATTCTACAAGGTCGTCAACCTCGATTCGAGGATCCAAGGACCCGACCAGTTTGTCACGACCGATGTGGCCAGGTTCTGTGAGACGTTGAGCGCGTTGTAGTGAGTCCGCGTCACTGGGGGATCTGAGTGAGTTGTGTGAGTGAGCGAGGAAGCATGCTGATGGCTGCGACTCGTTGATAGCTCCAACATCTCGAAACCGACCCTCGATCTCATCCTCTTCAATGTCCAACTCGGTCGGTCGATTGGAGGGTACGGCTCGCTCGGTCTGGCTGTTTCCTACGTCGCTACTGCATGGGTTCTTCGCAAGGCGAGTGCTCTCTCATCTCCGTCTCGGGCCACCAGAGCTGACAAGGGACTGGGAGAGAACAGGTCACCCCCGCGTTCGGCAAGCTCGCTGCTATTGAGGCCAAGTTGGAGGGCGATTTCAGGGCCGCGCATTCGAGGTTGATCATCAATGCCGAGGAGATTGCGTGCGTTCTCTCCGTCGTGATTTGCGTCCACTGGCTCGTTAGCTTCGACTGACGCCCGAACCGAGCAGCTTCTACGACGGCGCTTCGATCGAGAAGGATATTCTCAATCGCGCTTACTTGAGGCTCATCAAGCATGTTAACTCCATCTTCAAGGTGTGTTCGTTGCTTCCCCTCCTCATCACTTTCACTGACCCTCCCTCTCGCTCGCTCGGAAACAGATTCGAATCCTCTACGGCATGGTCCGTCCCCTTTCCTTTTTTGCCTCCCTCGAGCGTTGTTGACCATCGGTGATCCGCGTGACAGATCGAGGACTTTATCGTCAAGTACATGTGGAGCGCCTGTGGCTACTGCCTCATCTCCATCCCCGTCTTCTTCGCCCCCGTCAAGGACGCTCTCGTCGGCTCGGTCGAGTCCAAGTCGGACTCGGCCTCGCTGTCGGAGGATCATTCGGTGGCGAATCGTACCGAGAGTGAGTTCTCACACACCGAGGCGGCAAGCACATGGAGGACGAGGACGAGGAAGAAGAAGCTGACCCACCCCCCGCTCCGAAACAGACTACATCTCCAACCGTCGTCTGCTCCTCTCCCTCGCCGACGCCGGTGGTCGCCTCATGTACTCCTGGAAGGACCTCTCCGAGCTCGCAGGCTACACCTCTCGCGTCTACACCCTCCTCTCCACGCTCCACGACCTCGACGCCGAAAAGTATCAATCCCTCCCTCGCCCTGCCGACCTCGCTCCAGGGGAGGCGTTCTACGACCTCGGAGCGCTCAATGGGAAGCTCGTCATCCAACCTCTCTCCGCCGGAGGAGAGGGAGCAGAAGGAGGCGTCTCCTTCTCCAAAGTTCCCATCGTCGCTCCCGCCCCGGGCAACCCTCGCGGTGGGGAACTGCTCATCTCCTCGTTGGATTGGAAGGTCAAGAAGGGGGAGCATGTGTTGATTACTGGACCGAATGGCAGTGGCAAGACTAGTGTCGCCAGGGTCTTGGCGGGCTTGTGGCCCGTGTTTGAGGGAGTGGTCAAGAGGCCTGAGGACGAGGAGATTTTCTTCTTGCCTCAGAGACCGTATTTGAGTGCTGGGAGTTTGCGGGATCAGTGAGCCTTTTTCTTCTTCTTCTCGTCCCTGTTGTCTATCCTTCTCGAGGCGCGGAGGAGTTGGAGAGAGAGAGTGAAGCTGATCTTTTTCGCTCGGCTCGGCGCTCTCGCTCTCGCAGGATCATCTACCCCTCGAGCTACCCCGATTTCGTAGCTTCTGGTCGAACGGAGGAGGAGCTTCTCGATATCCTCAAGCATGTCCATCTGGCCTACTTGCCCGCGAGGGAGGGAGGTGAGTTCGGTCCCGCTTGCTTGAGCGGAGAAGGAGAGAGGGAGCCGGGGCGCGAGCTGACTCATTCGGCATTGACAGGTCTCGACACCCGAAAAGAATGGAAGGACGTCCTCAGTGGTGGAGAGAAGCAGAGGGTGAGTCTACTGGCTTCTCGTCTTCGCCGAGCTTTCGATTGCTGACTGCCAATTGGATCAGATGGGAATCGCTCGCCTCTTCTACCATCTCCCCAAGTACGGCGTCCTCGACGAGTGCACTTCAGCTGTCTCGACCGACGTCGAGGGATCGATGTACCAGCATGCCAAGGACCTCGGAATCAGTCAGTTCTCGCTTCTCTTTCCTCGGCGAAGGAAGCCCGCTGACCCCGAGACGCACAACAGCCCTCATCACCATCTCGCACCGCCCTTCGCTGTTCAAGTACCACCAACACCTCCTCCGCCTCACCGGATCGGATGGACAATGGGAGACGAGCCAGATTGGCACAGCTGCCGAGTGAGCTCGCTTCTTCCTCCTCTCCCTCTTCGACGAACGCTGACCCCTTGCGACGGTAACAGACACCTCTCGTTCCAGAAAGAGATCGATTCCCTCGAGGAGAAGCTCCGGGATGTGGGCGAGTGGAAGAAGCGTTTGGGCGAGATTGAGGTCGAGTTGAGCTTCAAGCAGCCTTGAGGGTGGGCAGAAGTGGGAGAGGGGGCGATATCAGACTACAGCTCGACTCGGATTGATGTAAACTAGTGGCGGTCTTACGCCGAGGAGAAGTCCCGCGAGCGCCATCGCGAGAAATTGGCCGGGCTTCGGTGCTCGGAGCTCGGAGCTGCTGATGAGTGCCAAGGAGGGGGAAGAGACGGTCGTGGATGAACTTGAGGAGGGGTCATTCCATCTCTTGCTTTTGTTCTCCTGTCTTCACCTCCCAAGCCTTCATCACACGTCCCTCAGTGAGCACTTTTCGCTTTCGCCGAGTCCTCCTCCCTTTCTCACCTCCCTCTCTCACATCAGAGCAGCATGATCGTCCTCGTCACCGGCGCCACCGGCAAACAAGGCTCCGCAGTCATCACCTCCCTCCTCCACTCCCCCCTCAACCCTACAATCCACGCCCTCACCCGCTCCCCCTCCTCTCCCGCCTCCCTCGCTCTCGCCTCTCAAGGAGTCGTTCTCGTCAAAGGCTCCTTTGAGGACCGTTCCTCCCTCCTCACCGCACTCCAAGGAGTCGATGCAACCTTCCTCGTCCAACCCGACTCGCCTGACGAGGTGGAGCAGGGCCTGCGATTCGTCGAAGCGGCGAAAGAGGTCGGCCTGCCTTTTCTCGTCTATGGCTCGGCAGATGGTGCTGGAGCATCTCCTCCTGCTCTGAAAGGGAAGTTGGAGATCGAGGAAGCGGTCAAAGCGTCGGGGATCAGGCATACGATCCTCCATCCCGTTGCTTTCTATGACAACTTTGGGAAGGAGGAGGCGTGGGAGAGGTGGCTTTACCTTGGGGTGTTTGATGCTGCGCTGAAGGGAAGGAAGTTACAGATGGTGTCTACCTCTGATATTGGTGAGCTCAACGTCGCTTCTTTGACTCCTCGTGCTGACCTCTCGGCGTTCGCTTCGGCCCCAGCACACTTCGCAACCAAGGCCATCGAGAACCCCGAGGAGTTCGCTGGGAGGGTGATACCAATCGCCGGAGACAATTTGACCATCGACGAGGCCTGCACGCTCTACGGCAAGACACAGGGAAGGAAGGCGAGCCGAGCGCCGAGGTGGCTTTCGAGGATTGTCCTTGCTTGCTTGCCCAGTGATCTCAGGATGTTGCTGGCGGTGAGTTGAGAGGTGAAGCGTGAGATTCACATTTGACTGACGCCTCTCGCAATGCAGTGGTTCGGCGAGGTTGGGTACAGTGTCGACCTCGGCGCTGTTCGAAAGGAGCACGAGGGAGTGAGGTCTTTTGAGGGCTGGGTGATGGCCGAGTGATAAGGGGAGAATTCTGACTATGACATTGCGCGATATCGAAAGCGCATAGCACTTTCTCAGCTCCGAGCGAACTGCCTTCGCGAGCTGCCCCTCTCGGCTTTTGCTCTCTCACCTAACCTCGTCTGAACTTCGGCTCGTCGACAATGGCTCCCTACGAGGACCACGAAGAAGAAGGAAGGCCCACAGCGAGCCTTCCCCAGCGCAACACGGGATCCATCAAGCTCCCTCTCATTGCGCCTTTCTCAGCGCCAGAGGAGATTGTGCAAGCTCTCGCGACCCGTGACATCCCTCTTTTGACTGCCGGTGAGCTTCGGCGGTTGGGAAAGGAAGATCTGAGCTGACCCGTGCTTCCTGTAGCTCTCTTGCAAGTCGAGAAGCGCGCTTCGGCTCTCGTCGCAAAGGCCGCCCCTCGAGCAGAAACGGATCCTCTGCTCGACTACCTCACAAAGTACCCGACTGTCGATGGGCTTTTCACCGCCTGGGATACAGCCCACAAGGTGAGCTTCATTGTTCGGCCCAGGCGATAGTACTACAGGCTGATCCTTCCTTGTTTTTTTCGCTAGACCAACAACTCGCAACTCTCGGCTGCCGTCCTCACCGCCCTCACCGCGCTCGTTCGCCTGGTGTCTACCGACCCTTTCACCAACGAGCCCGAGGTCATCCGCCGTCTCCTCACGCAGTACGGCAGTCACCTCGATCGTGCTCTCAACCCTGGCCGAAACGATGTCACCGTCGCGGCGCTGAAGCTCTGCAACGTGGTAGTAGGATTCGGACAAGGTCGTTTCGCTAGGAGGCTCTTCGGCAGCATGCAGTGGCAGCCCAAGGTGCGTGAGAGGACCAAGCGTCAGTTTCGGCGATGAGCTGACCCCCCTTCTCGGCGCTCTGCAGATCATCACTCGTCTCTTCCGCACTCGGCTCAAAGACACCTCCCGCGACCCTCTCCTCAGGCCCGATATCCGCGCCCTCCTCAGCATGCTCGTCCTCGCCTTCCTCGCCGCCGGCGACTCGAAGCTCAAGACTCAGGTCATCGAGACCAAGGGTCTCATCTCGGGAGTAGTCAAGGGAATATCCGAGGATCCCGAGGTCATCATCAATCATGTCCTCACCTCCCTTCACCGCGACATTGTTGCCGACCGCTCGGTGGGACTCGAGGCCAGGCGCTCCGTCTTTGATGAGCCTTGCATCGTCGAGGTGGGTTTCTCCAGCCTGGGTAGACCACAGAAGGGTAACTCACACTTTTGACACACAGCTCCTCAAGCTTTACGACGTCGAGGATGGCGATATCGTCGAGCAGAGCCCTCGTGTCTCGATCCACCGCTTCCTCTACGCCCTCACCGAGTGGCTCGCGAAGCAGATCAACGACTCGCAGGCTCGCTCATTCGGCCCTCAGAAGGTACTCGGGACCGTACTTCGCACGCTCAAGGTCACAGAAGAGTCGCAGCAGCGCGAGCTCGGCCTTCACATCCTCGGCCGTGCTCCCATCCTCGCTGGAGCGTGAGTTTCTTGCTTCACTCTCGGCTCAGGGATCGACACTGATCGGCTTCTAATAGTTTCTGGGCTCGCTTCCCCTCCTCACTGGATCCCCGTCTCTCCTCACGCTGGATCTCGGCCATCACCTTCGCCACCCAGGTTGTCGCACTTCCCGTCACGCAGCACCTCTCGACTACCTCAACTCTCCCCACTCTTGCCGTCCTCCTCGACAACGTCCTCCCTCCTTCCCTCAACAAGACCTGGTACTCGAAAGCCCTCCAGCACGAGAACGGCCTCGTCTCGTTCCTCTCGTCCATCTTCATCCTCGCCGCCATGCAAAAGGCCGCCAAGATTCTCGAGACCATCGCCGAGACGTCGAGCAAGCTCGAGGAGGTCGCCGGATCGGGACGATGGGCGTCGCTCGCCGCTAGGATGAGGGAGCACCTCCGCACCGTCCTCCCCGACCCCCAAATCGTCGTCGCGCTCATGCAGAAAACGGCCGTTGCCGCTCCTACCCCCGCTGCGTCTAGCAAGTCGAAGAAGAGCAGCAGTAAGAAGGTCAAGGAGGTCGAGCCCGCCGCTGAGGCCAATGAGGATGAGGCGAGTCGCCATCTGAGGACCAATGTCGCTCTCCGCCTTCTCTGGCTCTACCACCGAGTCGTACCCTCCCTCATTGCCACTCTCCGCTTCGATTTTGCCAAGCTCCCCCAAGCTCACGTCACTCGGTCGGATGCTGAGGGAATCAGGGCCATCTCGTCCGCCTACGCTCTTCGCCTCGCCGCCATCCACAGCGCTAGCTTGACCTGGTCTCGTCCTGGTAAGTAGCATCTGCCTTCGCTCACTCAGCGGCTTCCGCTAATCTCGTTTTGCCACAGGTGACCACTTCAAGACTACCCTCCTCCCCCTCTTCCAGCTCTACCGCACGCCCTCCACTCCCTCGAACCGTCACCTCCTCCTTACCATCCTCGGCCGACTCCTCACCACGCCCATCCTCTTCGGCGAATCGTTGCAGGAGGTCGAGGTCTGGCTCGCCGCGCTTCCTACTCCCTCGCAAGACCCCACGACGACTGATGGAGCCAGCCTCGTTCTCGACTTCTTCGAGCGCTGCGTGCAGCAGACGCTCACGGCTCCTATCAAGGCCGCCGCCGTGCAGGAGGGAGCTCCGACCGCACCCGCCTTCAGCCCTCTTCTCGCAACCATTCTCAAGGGACTCAAGGTTCAAGTCGAGGAGGCCTCTCGCGACGCTGTCGCCCCCCTCTTCGCCTTCGTTCGCCGAGTCTTCTATGGTGTCGTCGGCCAGTCACAGTCGACCCAGCTCCCTAAAACGCTCGCTTTGGCGCTGAAGAAGGAGCTGGGAGATGTCAAGGCCGCCAAGAGCACTCTCAAGCTGTTGAAGGACTGCGTCAAGACTTTGGAGGAGTTGGCCGAGCCTCAGGCCGACGAGGAGCTCAAGCAGCGCGTCGACGCTGGAGAGGATCTCTCCACGCTGAACCCGATCAAGGAGAACGTCTTTGGGTCGTTGGGCGAGGATATCGAGACGCTGCAAAGGTGAGTCGAGTAGCGCAAGCGCTTCAGCTGTCTCCAAGCTGATCGTCCTTTTCCGTCAGAGCCCTTTCTTCCATGCCCATCGAGCTCGTCCTCCTCCACGTTCGCCCCTCTGACCTTCGCAACGAGGAGGTATCGGCATCCCTCGTCAAGCTCGTCAGCGCTCAAGGCAACTTCTTCGCGAGCGCCGTCCAGACGATCCTCCATCGCTTCATCGGCGTTTCCTGGACTGAGGAGGATCGTCTCGTCTTCGCCTCATTCATCCGATCGCTGTATCAGAGCACTAAGGACCGGCGTGTGCAGCGCAAGCTCAAGGAAACGATGTTCGGAGCCGAGGGACTGCTCAAGGTCTTCGCCGAGGGCGAGGCCGATACCACTCCTTACGCTGGTGGGTTCCTCTGCTCGCTCCACAAAAAAGCCCACATCTGACAAATTCTGCAGGCATCGCCACCTTTCTCGGCGCCATCCTGTCCCCGTCGAGCAAGTTCGACGCCGTTCTCGTTCAGCCCTTCTGCGCGCTCGTCATCGCCGACCTCGCCGCCGTCAAGCCCAAGTCGAAGAAGTCGTCCAAGGCAAGTGTTTCTGGTCAAGACATAGTACTCACCTTCATACTGATGGTCAACCCCTGCAGAGCACCTCCCTCTCTCCTCGCCTCGAGGCCAGCGCCGCCCTCCTTTCCTTCTTCGACGACAGCAGCAGCCTCTCCTTCCTCGACTCTCTCCTCAGCAAGACCTCGGTCAGCAACGTCAAGGATCTCGAGCCGTCGACCAAGACTCTCCTCTCGGCCGCCCTCTCGCGGGCTGCCTCCCTCCCCACTAGCGCCGAGTTCCGCTCCGCCTGGCCCTCCCACTTCGTCCTGCTTCACCGTCTCTCCACCCAGGGCGGTATCGAGGCTGCTGGTCGGGTGCTCGTCCGTGGCGCCCAGGCTCTCCTGCCTTTCGTCGTCTCGGCGGCACCAGAGGAGGCAGCCGCTCTCCCCTTCACGGGCTTCCGCCACGGCTCAAACGACATCGCCTGGCGCGAGCGTGCCACCGAATGGACTACAGAGCTCCTCTCGGTGTCCTCTCTCGGGCTCGACCAGTCGCAAGTTCTCGCAACCCTCATCTACCGGTCTCCCGAGACTCGCTCGCAATTCGTCGAATGGATTAAGGCGCGGTCGAGCGAAGGCGAGGATGTTGCGGGTGGATCCGAAGCCGCCCTCAAGGCGCTTCTCGAGGTCGCCGAGGTGCAAGGAAAGCCTTCGCAGGTGCCCGACTCCATCGCCCTTGACTTCACTCGCCGTTTCTTCGCCGAGACGACTCTCGCCAGCACCTCCACACTCGATGGCCTCCGCTTCGTCCAGCTCATGTGCGCCGAGTCGCCCTCTACCGCGGCCGCCGTCAACAGCCTTCTCGAGGAACACCTCCCCACCATCGACCGCGACGACTTCACCCCCTCGATCCTCCGCCTCGTCTCGGATCTCGCTCAGTCGTCTCCCATCTTCGAGGAGACCCTCAACGCTTACGTCAACGCTTCGTTTGCTGGTCTCGTGCGCCACTTCGCCGAGGTTGATGACCTTCCCGAGGCGGTCGTCGTTTTGATCCAAGAGCTGCGTGAGTCGACTTGTCTGTTCTCGGAACGAGCTTCTCTGATCTCAAATCTCTGCAGAGCACGTCGCCACCCGTCACTCGTCTCTGGTGTACAAAAGCCATCTCCTCGAGCCCCTCATCACCGCCGCCACGACCTACCGCCTCGGCAAAAGCGACGTGACGACTCTCGCGGCTACCCTCTGCCAAGCCCACGAGTGGAAGGTAAATGTCTTCAGCTCTTGAGGAGTAGAAGAGTACCATGACTGACTCTTTGGCACCTGATAGGGCAACGAGGTCACTCGTCACCTGAACGAGGTGTTCGCTAGCTCCGACTTCCGCCCTCGCCCTCTCACCGACGCTGCGACCAGGAAGGCTCAGAGTGCCATCATCCGCCTCGTCATCGCTCTCTCGACCTCATCCATTCAGGCTGCCGCCTCGTCGCGCGTCCTCGAGAAGCTCATGCCCTTCTACGGCGGAACCCTTTCGGCGGGCGACGCCGCCCTCGTCGACCTCTTCCAGCGGATCGAGATCGTCTGCGGTGCCTCCGTTTCCATTGCCTTCCGGTCGTGGAACCCTTCGCTGGACGAAAGCCCCCTCGAGAGCTCGCGTGCGGCGTCACTCGGGTTGGTGCAGTCCGGCTACGTTCGCCGAGCCTGGCTTCGCGTTTGCGCTTCCTCCAGGACGACCTTCCCCAAAGAGCACGCCGAGATCACCTACGATCCGCACTTCCTGCTTCCCTTCGTCGCCCACACCATCGCCGAAGATGAGCTCAAAGCCGCCGACTGGACTTCGATCCTGGAGTCGGGCGTGCTTGCTGTGGTCGTCGCCGCGCTCGGATCCTCGTCGGAGAGCACACGTTCAATCGCTCGAGGTGCCCTCAAGACCGCCCTCGTCAAGCTCGAGGTGCGTGGTGTGATTGGAGAGTTTGTTCGGTAGCTGACCTTCCCCTTCGAGCAGGCCCTATCATTCCGCGAGAAGGATGAGATCGTCCTTGTCCTCACGCAAGCTCGCAACTGCATCTACAGCTCGGCCGGCGAGGCCATCCCTTCGGTCATCGCCCTCTTCCTCGCCAACTGCATGCACATCATCGGCACGCCCGAGTCGGCCCTCTACCCTGCCTTCACTCGCTTCCTCCTCCAACGACCAATCCTCGATCAACGTGATGTTCCCATGTTCTACCTCATGTTCTACACCACGAGCGACGAACCCGCGGAGGACCACCGCTGGCTGCTGAGGTTCTTGGCCGAGGGTCTCGTGCGATCCCAGGTTTGTGCACCTTGCTGCAACGCCCAGTTGCATTCAACTGACCCTTGAATCGGTTCGCAGGACTGGAAGATCTACCGTCGTCGTCAAACCTTTGAGCTGCTCGCCAGTCTCTTGCAGACGAGCAGGCAGGACCCCGCCTCGCGCAAGCTCGTCCTTCAGGTCAGCCCTAGAGTCGAGTCATTCGAGGCTGGCACAGTTGTACTGAATGATCTACATTTGAACAGTTCCTCCTTCGCGCCACCTCAATTCCTCAAGCTGCTCGCGAGCTCCTCTCCCGAAATGGTCTCCTGGGATGGATCTCGGCGCAGACGGTCGTCGACCCCGCCGAGCGTCGTCTCCTCATCTCTATCCTATCTAACCTGGTCGACGTGCTCTCGAACGACAAGCTCTCGGTCGTCGCGGATGCGCTGGACGCTCTTTCCATCTCATCGGGCTCCAATGAGGGTGAGTTCACTCCATCGCTCAATTTGCGGCCACGGTTAGCTCATGCCATTGCACCTACAGTCGCACCCTTCGAGCTTTCAAGCATTTGCCAGATCGTCACTAAGCTCTCCCTTCGCCTTCCGTCGACCACCTCCCCGTCGCCCGCCCACACGCTCGTCCTCGACCGCGCTCGTTCGCTTCTCGTGTTCGTCGCCACACGTCTCCCCGCGGCCGACCTCAAGGTTCAGGGCGATCTCTACAGCGCTGCCATGGCCGTCTCCTTCACCCGCTTCGGCGCTGGACTCAAGGAGACGAGGACAGACAAGGAGTTGTACAATGCTGGTATCGCCGCAGGTCTGGTAGCTGGTGTGGAGCAGTTGAGGGTGGAGACACTTCGCAGCCTCGCAGGGAACTAGGTACTGCTATCGCTATTCTTCAACTCAACTACATCGTCATCTACTTGGGGAGACTCGCGAAGAAGTCGGCGACCGAGTGGGTTTTGAAGGCGAACTCGTCTCGATTGAGCAAGGCGTTGCTGTTGTCCTTGCTGTGGTCGAAGCCTCCTTGCGACATCATCCCTGTGCATGGACATAGCGTCAGCTCAGAGAGCAGGAAGCAGCGAAAGCTTGGCGAGGAGAGAATTGAGAGCTTACAAGGGATGGCTGGTCCGAGCATACCGGGCTGCAGCGTCGGTTTGATCTCTTCATATCTCTTCTGTAGCTCGTCTTTGTCGGCGTACTTCCTCTCAATCTTGCTACCCGTCTGCTTCTCCCACAAGTCGGCCGCTTCGTCGAGGGTGAGCGAGTCCGAGTAGATCCTCAGCCGAGAGGGGATGTCGGAATCACGGTAGGATTGGAGAGAGGCAGAGAGTACGTAGGGACCAATGTCCTGGAAGGAGGTGAAGGCAACGGGGTAGGAAGGGGTAGGGATTGTCCAGGCGGGATTGGGGGTTGTGATGTCGAGTCCGAGCCAGGCGGAGAAGCTCATCTCCAGAAGCAGAGCGTTGTAGATGGCGACGACTCGGACTCCCAAGCGTTCAGCCTGGGCGTACGTGGTGAATGACGAGCCATCAGCTTCGGATCGGAGAAGGCAAAAGCGAAAGCCGAGCTGACCGCAGCGTGATGTTCCTGTTTGTTGATGAACATGGGCGAGCCGACCTTCTGAGCTGCTGCAGAGTTATGGTCCGTTCCCCATTCGGACGGTGCGTAAACCTGAATCGGCACACGGGAATCAGCTGGGAGCTCGGCTATCGATGCCTTCGCCGAGACTGCAAGCTTCGAGCCTTACCTTCACTTTGGCGGCAGCGGCTGCTTTTAAAAGTACAGCTTTGCTACTCTCGTAGCTCCCGCTCTTGGTCGCGGAAGCACCCATTGCCGAGATCAAAATGCCGACACCCGACAATGCTTGCTCGAGCGAGGTCGAGTCGCTGTAGGAGATGGAACAGATGGAGACGCCCGGAGTGGCTCGAAGAGTGTCTAACTTTTCCGATTCGGGTGAAGAGGTGAGGATGCGAACAGCTGAGAGCTTCCCATCCTTCAAGGCGGCGAGGAAAGTGGGGAGAAGGTGACCGCCGACGAGTCCTGTAGGGCTGCAAATGAGGCAGAGGCTCCGCGAAGCAGAAGTAATTACTCACCGGTAGCCCCTACAAGCGCGAGAACCGGTGCAGACGACATGGCTCAGATCAGAGAGAAGCAGGAGGAAAAGAACGGACGAGCTGGGGCTCGCTGTTAAGCGAAGTGGGGGGCCTCCTAATTTGCTCAAATTTATGCACGTCAATCAAGCAGACCTATAGCCTCTTCACCTTCTGTGCTGCGAACCACTCCTCCGCTAGCATCCCGCTGCAGAAACGAAGATTGAGGGGGTCAGCTCCGTGATCTAACGCCGAGCCAGCTTCCCGCTCTTTGAATCCGACAAGGCGGAGATCCGACTCCGTCAAGCGAGTAAGAGAAAACTCACAGAAGTACCTCATCCCTGAAGGCTCCCTCTTGCCACATACTCTGCCTCAGCAAGCCCTCTTGCCGAAATCCAGCTTTCTTGTATGACTTGAGCGCCTCTACGTTCCATGCAAAGACGCCGATCTCAACCTGATGAGAAGGAAAGGCTTTTAAGCCTTGGTGTTCGCCGAGAAGGGCACAGCACGAGCTTCACTTACTTTGTTGAGGCCATATCGGAGGAAAGCCTGCTCTACGAGCCATGTAAGCGCTTCGGTGCCGTATCCTTTGCCCTGGAGGCGCCGAATGAACAGTGTGGTGGGATGGGAAGAAAGACCGATGGACGACGAGAACGAGAAGGAGAAGAGAAACGATCGCCGAAGTCAGCGCCGCGCCAGATCCAGCGCCAAAGAGCAGGACAGCTCACCTGTGCACTGGCGAGCATACTGATACCAAAGTGACTCTTCCGGTGGTGAAGAGCTCGGGCATCTACGCCTTCCAAGCACATCCAGCCGAGCCTGTCGCCGGCGACCGTGGGCTCTTCGGCTGACTTGGGAAGGCAGATGATGATGCTGTAGCAGCTCACGGATCAGCTCGTCATCTATAGCTTTCGATTTGAGCCTTCAGAACTCACCTTGTCAAGCACGAGTCTAAGAATTTGGCGAAGCTGACGTTATCCCCTCGGTGCACGTCTCCCATGGGCCTACAGGCGCTTCCGTTCCCTCTCATGATATTGTTGGGGTCGGCAAGTACTTCAGCAACGAGCCATTCGAAGTCATGCTTATAGGAAGCTCGGTAGACCAGCCGCGAGGAGTGGAATTTAGGCGCGGCGAAGGAGGGGGTCGAGGGGATCGTGATTTCGGACATCGTATGGAAGCAGAGAGAGATGGACAAGGAGCGAAAGAGACCAAGACGAGCTGCGAAGCGAAAGACGGATGAATAGGCGTCGAGTCACTTGGAGTGGGGCCGGCCGACGACGACCGCGTGGTGCTCGATAAGCCCGATTAAGGGGTCTCTTGGTCAAGTGCGTTGTAGCTAAGTACGGCGAGGGGTGAGCGAAGGAGAAGCGCTGTGCTCTGAAGCAGGCAAGAACTGATGCCGCCGCTCGGAAGCCGACGTCTTTTCACTCGGCGCCGAGTTCGGGCGAGGCTCGAGGAATCAAAGGGGAGTGTAACGAGCTTGCAAGTGGAGGACTAGTCTGTAAGGGGTGAAGGGTCAGCTCGCAACTTCACATCGTGGCCGATTGCCTACAGCACGCCTTCTCTACTCACCAGCCTTCCCTCGTCCTCTCTACGCCCTACGCCCCCAGCCTATCCGCCAACTCCTCCAAACCGCCGCCCGATCCCTTCCTCCCCTCTAAATAAATCTCGTTGTCCCCCATAATCCGCTCAAAATCCTCTCCAACATCCTCCGTCTCGCGCCGAATGTACGCTGTCCTCATGCCGACGGCTTTGGCTGCCGCGGTATCGTAGGCATGGGCTGCTACCATCATCGCTTCCTCTGGTTCAAGTTGGAGGAGGGAAAGACAGCGGTGGTAGATTGCAGGGTCGGGCTGCAAAGAAAGGGAGGGAGTCAGTGAAGCTCGGCGAGGGCTGAGAAGGGAAGTGAGGGAGCAGGACGGACTTTCGTGAGACCTAGCAGCTCTGAGGAGAAGAGTGCATGAAAAGGAACGCCCGAGGAGGAGACAATGTCGAGTTGTAGCCTTGTAGTGCCGTTGGCGAGGACACTGCGAAGTCAAGATCAGCTCGGCGCTCACGCACCTCACCGAGAGCGGAGAGAACGGATCGAGAAGTCAACTTACACCACGAAGAATTTCTTCTTCAACCTCTCCAGCCCTGCAATAGAGTCCGACCAAGCTGCATGTGAAGGGGGGGAGGGGCTCGCTTGGTCAGCTCGTCCCTCTCGCTCCTCGTTTGGAGAGCACAGCTCACCAGTCTGTGAATGCCAACCTTTGACCAGCGTATCCCTCTCCTGCTCTCCCCAGTGGTCCATCCCAATCTCTCGCCCTTCGAGCAGACGGTCCAGGACGCGTCGGTGCGTTACGTCGATGTCTTCTTGCTCTTCGCCGGCTTGGAAGCGGGCGTGGATTTCGTCGAAGAAGCCCGAGCGCCAGGAGAGAAGGAAAACTGATAGGCTGCTGTCTGGAAGAGCTGAATGAGGGGGCAGAGCCGAGAGGACGGGGAGAAGGGACGAGTGCCAATCGAGGACTGTGCCCTGTAAGGAGGCAAGTTAGCGGGGTTGCGAAGCAGAATAAAGTATAACCCACCATGAGATCGAATACGAGCGCGCGGAGCGGTGGATGAGCAGACATGGTCAAGCGAGGCGAAGAAGGGAGAAAGGGGAAGCGCCGAGCCTCGTCAGGTCAAGCTCGAGGCGTGTAGCTTCGCTTGCTTCTCTGTTCATCCGCAATGATGCGAAAGCTTTCACTATGCCAACTACGCTGCCGTACTCTTCCTCTTCTTCCCTCCTGTAGCTGCTCCACTCGACCCCTCCGTCTCCAGCTCGGCGGCCGTTCGTTTCGCGCCTGCAGTACTCGACGATGAGGCGGTTGGGGTGGTAGTGATGAGAGTAGGGTTGGAGATGACTCCGCGATAGGTTTGACGCATGGCCACTGTGCGCGGTGAGGAGGGAAAGGTTAGGGGAGTTCGGTCGAGCGGGGCGAGAAGGAGCGACTCACGGCCTCGCAGAATCGCGCGCTGGGGAGTCAGAGTGAGAGCATCCTTGGCTTGGCTGGGATTGAGGCCGATGAGCGAGCACCATCAACCAGAGAGAGCACCGCAAGTCAGCCCTCGACGTCTCCCCGACCGAGAGACAGAAGCCAGCTCACAGATTGATGAGATCCTCAGTCCCCCTCATCTCACCCGCCTTGACCGCTCCACTACTGATCACCACCCCCTTGCCACCTGTAGCCCTGACAATCTCCCTCGAGCCGGCAATCCAATTCCTCCTCCTACTCGCGGCTCCTCCCACCGCACCAGGCTCATCCTGCCTCGTCATACCCCTCAGCACAATCTCAAAGACGACGCCAGCTCTTTGTAGGGTGTTCACGAGACCACGTTTCAGAGGGAAGGGGAGGCGAGGGGAGAGGGAGGGGTCGAGGGTGATGAGGGTTGGTGCGAAGGGTGAAGGTGGGGAGAGGGAGAGAGCGACGTGGGAGAAGGAGTTGAGAGAGGTGGGGGTTACGGAGAGGAGGGTGGTGGAGGCGGGGAAGAGGGAGGCGGTCGAGTTGGACTGTGCAAGCAGAGCGCCGAGCGAGCGAGTCAGCAAGGGGAGACGAAGGCAGGAAGAGGAGACGCACAAAGCCGTAGTAACCTTTGACGGAAGCGCTCTTGATGTGCTCGTCTGTGTAGTCCTGCACGTGAACCTTCCACAGCTGCAGGATGAGGCCCGAGGTCCCTTTCGGCGCTGTTCGAGGGTCGATGGCGGGAAGGAGAGGCGTAGGGAAGACAAGCGAGGCGGGATTGGTGGTGGCGAGGATAGAGACGGTAAGGACGATGGTCGAGTAGCCCACTGTACAGCATCAGAACGGTCAGGTCGATGCGATGCGAGGGAGAAGCAGCTCTGCGAACTCACGTCTGGAAGCCATGGCGACCTTTCGTTCTACATCCTCCTTCTCCTGCGCCGTCCAGTTCGCCACGACATCGTACGCCTCGACTTTCGACTGTCCTTGGCCTCCCTGCTGGTCCTTCTCCTTACCCTTGCCTTTGCTCTTGGTTGGAGCTGATGCTGAGGATGTAGGAAGGTGCATCGGCACCGGGAACGAGTCAATGTAGCCGTGCATGTTGGTTGGGTGTCGTAAGAAGGTATAGAACTGTCAGGCGAGAGCGAGAGTCAGCAGCAGCGACGCGAGAGAGCTTGTTTCGAGCTGCAGGTGAGCGGCAAGCGTGCAGAAGGCTAGTCTAGCAAGCGGTAGAGCTCACAAATAAAGGGAAAAGCTGTTCTGTACCAAGCTACAGAACAGTCGAACTGGGGGAGGAGGAGAAGCTGCAATTCTCGACTGTTGCTTTCGCTCTCTCCACTTCTTGCCTCGTCTCTTCAGCTTTCGACTCGAATCGTTTCTGTAGGGAAGCAGGGCAGGTCATGTCGGACAAGCTGTTCGCCTCGTTTGGGGCCAAACCGCCTCCAAGCTCTGCCTCGAAACCCTCCCTCTCAGCCAAGGCCAGCGGCTCATCCTCTTCGACGCCCAAACGCCAACTCTCACCTCAGCCTGTAGCCGAACCGGAGTCCGCCAAGAAGGCCAAAGTAGCTACCGCTGCTGCTCAACCCCAGCCTCAAGCTCAAGTACCTCCGGAGCCTGTACAGGACGCTGCTGCTGGCGGCAAGTTTGTTGCGACCGACGAGTTTGAGACGGAGGGAAAGACTGAGGTAGCAGGCAGCATCGGACTGGGAGGAGGAACAGCAGAAGGCCTCGTATTGAGTCACGCCGTGAGTCCTGCTGCTGTCTCGCTCCGGGTCAAGCGCACAAACTGACCTCCGCCCCTTCGCTTGTCTCGCAGGTCCGTCACCAAGTCGCTCTCCCTCCCAACTACCCCTACATCCCCATCGCTTCTCATGTGCCTCCCGCCGAACCCGCTCGCGTCTACCCCTTCGAGCTCGATCCTTTCCAAAAAGTCTCGGTCGCTTCCATCCAGCGCAACGAGTCGGTTCTCGTCTCGGCGCACACTTCGGCTGGAAAGACGGTCGTCGCAGAGTATGCTATCGCTCAGTGCCTGAAGGAGGGCCAGCGTGTGGTCTACACCAGTCCCATCAAGGTGAGTTTGGGACTCGGAACAAGAAGCGCGAGGATCGAAAGACTGACCGAGCCTTCTCGCACACCCGCAGGCCCTCTCCAATCAAAAGTACCGAGAGATGCTCGCCGAGTTCGGCGATGTCGGCCTCATGACGGGAGATGTCACCATCAACCCTACCGCCAGTTGCTTGGTCATGACCACCGAGGTTCGTTGAGCGATTCTCTCTTCCTTCGGCGAGCCTATACCTGACTAGGCAACATCCGCCAGATTCTTCGTTCGATGCTCTACCGTGGATCCGAGATCATGCGCGAGGTCGCCTGGGTCGTCTTCGACGAGATTCATTACATGCGCGACAAGGGTCCGTCTCGTTCCCTCACTTCCCTTGCTTCAACCGCTCATTTGCTCTTCCAACTACAGAGCGTGGAGTCGTCTGGGAAGAGACCATCATCCTTCTCCCCCATAAGGTCCACTACGTCTTCCTCTCCGCCACCATCCCCAACGCCATGGAGTTCGCCGAATGGATCTGCACGACCCACCAGCAGCCCTGTCACGTCGTCTACACCGACTACCGACCCACGCCGCTGCAGCACTACCTCTTCCCTTCCGGTGGAGATGGTATCCACCTCGTCGTCGACGAGAAGGGAGTGTTCCGCGAGGACAACTTCCAGAAGGCCATGGGCGCGCTTACGGAGGGCAAGGGAGAGGATCCTGCAAGTGCGGATGCCGGCAAGGGAAAGAAAGGCAAGACGAAGAAGGGCGGAACGAAGGGTGAGCTCTTGAGCTGAGCGCGAGGTTGCCTTTTCTCAACGCCGAGATGACGCTGACCTTCTCCGTCGCTTCGCACAGGCCCATCCGACATCTACAAGATCGTCAAGATGATCATGGTCAAGAACTACAACCCCGTCATCGTCTTCGCCTTCTCCAAGCGCGAGTGCGAGGGCCTCGCCCTCCAAATGTCCAAGCTCGAGTTCAACACCGACGAGGAGCGCGACATGGTCACCTCGGTGTTCCAAAACGCCATCTCCAACCTCTCGGACGACGACCGTCAACTCCCCCAGATCGAGCACATCCTCCCCCTTCTCAAGCGCGGCATCGGAATCCATCACGGAGGACTCCTTCCCATCCTCAAGGAGGTCATCGAGATTCTCTTCCAAGAGGGACTGATCAAGGTCCTCTTCGCCACCGAGACTTTCTCCATCGGACTCAACATGCCCGCCAAGACGGTCGTCTTCACCACCGTGCGCAAGTTCGACGGCCGCGACTTCCGCAACCTCTCGGGAGGAGAGTACATCCAAATGTCGGGACGCGCTGGACGTCGTGGACTCGATGACCGTGGAATTGTCATCATGATGACGGATGAGAAGCTCGAGCCGGCGGCGGCGAAGAGCATGGTCAAGGGTTCGGCGGATCGTCTCGACTCGGCGTTCCACCTCGGGTACAACATGATTCTCAACCTCATGAGGGTCGAAGGGTTGACGCCCGAGTACATGCTCGAGCGGTGCTTCTACCAGTTCCAGAACACGGCCTCGGTGCCGCATCTCGAGGACGGTGAGTTTGCTCTCGCCTTCACTTAGCGCTCTCGCTAACCCACTGTCTCGTTCGCAGAGCTCCGCGCCCTCGACGCCAACCAGAATGATATCGTGATCCAAGACGAGGACAACATTGCCGACTACTACGAGCTTCGTCAGCAACTCGACATCCTCAACAAGGACCTCCGCGACGTTCTCAACCACCCCACCTACGCTCTGCCCTTCCTCCAACCCGGTCGTCTCGTTCGCGTCAAGCACGATGATCTTGACTTTGGATGGGGCTGCGTCGTCAATTACCAGAAGCGTCTCGGACCCAAGGTGAGCTCTCTTTGCCGACGCCGAGCTTTCGGCGGGCAGCGCTGACCTTTGCCTCTTCAACAGGGCAAGCCTCTCCCCGCCGACGAGCAAGCGCAAAATCAGTACATCGTCGACGTTCTCCTTCACTGCGCCACGGGTGCCACTCCCGCCCCCACCAAGAAGGGAGCGCCCGCCTCGACCGTCGGAGTTCGCCCTTGCGGTCCCAACGACGAGGGAGAGTTTGCCGTCGTTCCCGTCCTCCTCTCTACCCTTGATGGTATCTCGCATATCCGTATCTTCCTCGCCAAGGACCTCAAGCCCGTCGAGGCGAGGATGCAGGCTCTCAAGAGCGTCAAGGAGGTCAAGAGAAGGTTCCCCGATGGCGTTGCGCTGCTGGACCCTGTTGAGAACATGGGAATCAAGGACGAGGCTTTCAAGAAGCTATTGAGGGTCAGTTTGCCTGCCTCCGCCGCCTCAGGGAGAGCTCGCTGACTCCATTCGCCCCATCGCCACAGAAAATCGAGATTCTCGAATCCCGCCTCGTCGGCAACTCGCTCCACTCGGACCCCAACCTCCCCGCTCTCTACGAGCAATACTCGTCCAAACAAGCTCTGGCGACCCAGATCCGCACCGTCAAGAAGAAGATTCAATCGGCGCACTCGGTCATGCACCTCGACGAGCTCAAGAACCGCAAGCGTGCGCTCCGTCGACTCGGATTCGCTACCAACGATGATGTCGTCGAGCAGAAGGGTCGTGTCGCGTGCGAGATCAGCTCGGGAGATGAGCTGCTGTTGACCGAGATGGTCTTCAATGGTGTCTTCAACGACTTGACGCCTCAGCAAGTCGCTGCGTTGCTCAGTTGCTTCGTGTTTGATGAGAAGGTACGTTCTGAGTCTTCACATCGCTCTCCGACTGAACGACGCTGACTCTCCATTCGATCCGACCCACAGAGCGAGCAGACGAGCAAGCTCAAGGACGAGCTCGCTGGCCCCTTGAGGGTGATGCAGGAGGCTGCTAGGCGGATAGCAAAGATCGCCATCGAGTCCAAGCTGCCTCTCGTCGAGGGTAAGTGCACTTCTCTCTTCGTTTGTCGAGCCCTCGCTGATCCTTCGTCCTCCGCCGAGCAGAGGAGTACGTCGCCTCGTTCAAGCCCGAGCTCATGGACGCCGTCTTCTCGTGGTGCAACGGTGCCAAGTTCTCTGAGATTTGCAAGGTATGTCCTGCCCTCTCGTTCTCCCGCATCGTCTTCGCCGCTGACCCACTCCTCCGCTTCCTTCGTCTCCCCCCAGATGACCGACGTCTTCGAGGGCTCTCTTATTCGCGTCTTCCGTCGTCTACAGGAGCTCATCCGCCAGATGTCGATGGCAGCCAAGGCGATTGGATCCGAGGAGTTGGAGAAGAAGTTTAACGACTCGCTGGAATGCCTCGAGAGGCATAACTCAGTCGCCTTCGCCGCGAGTTTGGTGAGTGCCGATTCCTCTCGCCGAGGTGTAGAGCACAAATTGACATCTCTCACTTCCACAACAGTACCTCTAATAAGCTTGCCTCGCGCTCGCTCGCTTGTACTTCTCTCTCCCTCTTCGTCGTCGTTCGTCGTCGTCTTCTTGTACACCTTACACTCTTCGACTGCAGTTGCCCAGCTTTGCTCTCGATATCATACTGCATCCCTGCAGCAACGCGAGAGCGGATCAGCCAAGAGCGAAGGCCCTCGGCGAAGAGCTCGGTGTCGTGGGAAGCTACACCGAGTGGCGAGCGAGAGCGGTCTGTAGACATTCAAAGCTAGCGGTTACTTGCAAGTAGCGCGTTCTTGTGCACGAGCTGCATCACCATCCTCATCTTTCAGCGAAGGCGGTGACCGCAGCACTCGAACGCCTTGCGGCCAAGTCGAGACGTCGAGCTCGCGCCCCTTGTCTTCTCGCCATCACCTCGTCTGCGCTCTCTCGACTCGTCCAGCAGCAGGAGACAGCTCTTCGACTGCATATCCCCACGTCTACCGACTACCGTCTCCCCCCACTTTGCACCAGAGCCAATTTCGCTGCCAGCTCAGCTTCGACCCATCCTCGTCAGATCTACTTCTTCGAGCGCTCAACCGCCTCCCACGAGCTTCACATAGCTCGTTCACGTCCACCAGCGCACTATGGAAGTTTATAAGGCCGTGTCGCGCCTGTCCAAGAACGCTTTGGGCGGTCATTCAGAGGCGGCGATTGTGTGTCGAGATGCCACTTCGGATACTACGTAAGCTTTTCATAACTAGAGCACTCCTCATCCGCTGACAACTCCTCGACAACAGCTCCATGCCGAGCTCTCACCAGCTCGCTGTCCTCGCCGAGTACACTTACAACGAGCGTGATTGTGCCGACTGCCTACAAATCCTCGATAAGAGGCTGCTCGACCGAGGGAAGATGTGGCGTCATACGTACAAGTCGTTGATCGTCGTGGAGCACCTGCTCTTCAAGGGTTCCCGCTCGTTCGTTCGCTACTTTCGGTGAGTGGTCTCACTGTTGCCGATTAGAACCGCGCTGAAACCAAGCGCAGGCAAAACGTCTACCTCATCAAGACGCTCAAGGAGTTCCAGTACATCGACGACTTGGGCACTGACCAGGGAGCAAACAGTGAGCCCTCCCTCGGTGTTGGGCTCGGCTTCGGCGGCTGACTTTCGTCCATCTTCGCATTGCTCTCCATTCTCACAGTTCGGGAGAAGGCGAGAACCATCTGCGGCCTGCTTTACGACGAGGACAAGCTGGACTTCGAGCGCAAGAATGGGTACGGCACCTACAAGTCGTCGGGCGCGCCGGTCAAGAGCAGACCCCGTCAGCAGGAGTCGCCGGCGAGGCCCAAGAGCGTACCGCCTCCGCACGTGGAGCAGAAGATGCAGGAGGATCGTGGGGAGAGGGATTTGAAGGAGGCGATGAGGTTGAGCCAGCTCGAGGAGGATGAGAGGCAGAGGCGGTTGAAGGAGCAGGCCGATGGCGCGCTCTTCGGCGATTTCGCTCAAAATCAGTGAGTTGGAGCTCATCACGATCTGTTGTGCTCCTCCGTTGACTCGCTTCCTCGCTACAGAAACGACCTACTCGACTTTTCGGCGCCGAGTCAGGAGCAGCATTACGATTTCGCCGCCTCGCAACAGGCTCATCAAATGGAGCACATGCAACAACAGCAACTCCAAGCTCAGGCTCAAGCTCAAGCGGAGTACCAAATGGCCCTTCAGCAACAGGCACACGCAAATCAAGTCGCGAGCGAGCAGGCCTACGCTCAGCAGGCCTACGCCCAGCAGATGGCCCAGCAGCAGTACCAGGAGCAATACTACGCGCATCAACAGCAGGCGCAACTCGCCTACCAGCAGCAGCTACAACAGCAGGCTCAGTACCAAGTACCTCGACCCATCGCCGCTCAGCCGACCGGCGCCCACAACCCCTTCGCCGCCTTTGCCTCTACACCACAGCCTCCTCCTCCTCTTCCTACTACCTCGACTACACCCGCTCCCGCTCCCTCGCCGAACTCGCTCGCACAATACCAAGCCAACCAAGCTGCTCAAGCGCCGAGCGGGAGGCATGCCGAGCTCGAGAGGATGCTGGCGGGAGGTAGTGGCATCGATACATTCGGGAACGTCGGTAATCTGCGACTGTAAGTACAGGGTCCGCCCGTCGTCTTTCTACTCGCCGACTGACTCGCCTGCGCTTGCTCGTAGGGGCGCTCATCCGACCGGTCAAGGATTCCGCTCCTGATGGTTCTCGGCGTCTGCTCTCGAGCCTGCAGGGTGGGGTCCCATACTGCTCTCGCTCGGGCTCGTAGCTGACTCGTCTCGTCGATGCGTTGACGCTTTGGCAGGCTCTTCTACACCCCCCTCTCGGAACCTTTTCAGTTGATGTACCAAAGCTGCAGTTCGCATACGCGCTCCCCTGAAACACACACGACCCTCGTTCTATAAGTATCAACGGCCGAGATACGAGACCACACAGTCGAGAGTCGAGAGTCGAGAGTCGAGAGTCGAGAGTCGAGAGCCGAGAGCCGAGAGCCGAGCGAACTTCTCACCTGGCCTCAAGAGTCATTGCCAAACCAGAGATGATGCACGAAAATGAGATTGTACTGCACGGGCTGAATGCGAGCGATAAGATTAATGACTAACAGCATCCTCCTCTCCTTCTCCCTCCGTCGTGGGCAACGTCGGCAAGGCAGCCTCCCTCCAAGCCCATCCCCCTGCTCCCTCCGCTGACGAAAGGTTCGACTCGCGGGGCCTTCCCACGCCGAACGTCTCGGGCGAGAAGTGTTGATGATGGTGAATGGCGTACTCGCGTCTACGACCAGCTTGAGTCGGCGTGAGCGAGCGGTCATCGTCGTCTTCTTCAGACGACGAGGAGGCCGAGGATAGGAAGGCTGCCGTGGTCGAGTTGCCTAGGTCGCCAAACTCTGCGCCGTCATCGAGGTCGGGGGAGGCGGAGGGAGATGCCGCCGAGCCGGCATAGACGAACGATAGGCCGGCGAGAGAGGTCGACGAGTCGTGGGAGCCGTACGAGAGGCGGAAGGGAGGGAGGAGGAGGCCTGGGGGCTGAGGGTATGTGGAGGGTGCGGTATCCTGGCTCAGGGCCGAATTGGTGGAAAGGCGGTTGTCGCCGTGATCGCCCTCGGCGACGGGTGCGCCGCTCGTCTCGGCCGCCGAAGTGGCCTCCGAGATGCGACGAAGGGCGGCGAGACGGCGCTCCTCGCGCCTGACGGCTTCCTCCGCTTGACCGAGGCGTTGAACTGTAGAAAAAGAAGCGTCAGTGAGGAGTTTTGATGGTGAGGAGAGGCGGCATCTCACCCTCGACGAGCAGCTTGTCCGAAAGGTGACGGCGCTCGAGTATTCCCTGCGCAATCTGACGCTCCAGGACTTCATGGCGAGCGTAACGGACGTGGGAAGGACTAGGGTGGTCCTCCAGGGTAACAGTCGACTGACGATGGGTATTGATGGAGGAGGAAGAAGGGGAGGCAGGGTCGATGGGGCGCTGCGTGGGAGCGCCGAGACTGGGAGAGCGAGCGGGCGAGGCGGGCTGGACAACGAGGGAGGGAGTGGAGATGGGCTCTTCGTCGCGAGGGGTGAAAGAGGGAGCGACGTCGGTGCGATGGAGCGCGGGGGAAGGAAGAGGGGTCGGCAGGTTGGAGTTGGCGGCTTCGGTCGAGATGAAGGAGAAGTGAGATTTGAGTGCCGGAACGAAAGTGTCGGCCGCGTCGACGTGAAGGGAGAGAGGTCGAGGAGGAGGGGAGCGATGCCAGGTGGGTGCGAGACCGGAGGAAGGGGAACGCTGAGGCGTAAGTGGCCGTTGCGAAAGCGAGCCAGCCCTCGAAGCATCGTCGAAGCGAACCTCGCGCAGCTCCTCGGCCTCGTCCTCATCAGCTTGCGACTTAACCGGCACCGAACGCACTCGACGATGGAGTCCTCCCGAGGCAGAAGGCATCGCCGGCGTTTCGGGGTACTCCGACGCCGAGGCTGGACTGAAGGTCATGAGAGGCGAGTGGACCCTCGGTGAAGGGAGCACGTAAGGCGAAACGACTCCCCATCGTCCGTCGTGCTGAGCGTCGTTTGGCATCATCTCCTCGTCGAGTTGCTGCCAGTCGATGCCTTGAAGCGCGAGCTTGGCGAGTCGCTTCTGCTCCCTCCTAGCCCTCCTCTCAGCTTTCTTCTCGTCGTCCTCGGTCTCCTTCTCATCCTCCATCTGCCGGACCCGAGGCGTGCTCTTGTTGTAAGGCGAGAAAGCGGGCGACGAATGCGCCGACGACTTCAGGCATACGAGGATGGCGGCTCGGAGACGACGATCGCGGCGGAGCTTCCATCCGGGAAGGGAGGCGTGTCGCCGTTCATGATACTGCTTTTCGTCGATGTCGTCCTCCGTCTCGACGACGTTGAGGTGCTCCCGAGAGGGATGGTAGTAGGCCGAGAAGGCTTCGGAGCGGGCGAAAGGCTTGCTGAGGAGGAAGAGGCCAAGGTAGGAGATGACGATGAATAGGAGACGAAGAGCTGCCCATGCGCAGTTGCTGTAGATGCGGAAGAGTCAGCCACGAAGTATTCGAGCGGGGAGGCGAGCGCCGAGCGTACGTGAGCAGAACGCCTTGAGCAAAGCCGGTGAGAGTGCCATTGGGGTGGAAGTAGGCCGAGTCGCGATCACTTGGGGTCTCATTGGCGCTGCCGTAAGCCGTGGTGCCGAAGAGGAGGAGAAGGGCGAGCGAGAGACCAGCTCTAGGGACGAGGAGGATGACGGTGGGCCAGTCTGGGAAAAAGCCGAGGGTCAGCTAGATCGCTCGAGGGCGCGAAGGAGAGAAACTCACTCTGCGAGTACCAAGCGAACGTCTCGGCGATGCCATCGGATGCGCAAGTGCCCTTGACGGCGCGAGCGAGCGGCGAGGCCTTCTGAAAGGGCG
The DNA here is from genome assembly GCA_003054985.1 of Leucosporidium scottii. Classification (NCBI taxonomy): domain Eukaryota; kingdom Fungi; phylum Basidiomycota; class Microbotryomycetes; order Leucosporidiales; family Leucosporidiaceae; genus Leucosporidium; species Leucosporidium scottii. Next base: position 64,529 of record MWVB01000059.1, on the reverse strand, counting down.
CCATGCGAACGCGCCAGAGGAAGCAGAATCGGCTGTACGAGGACATACACGCGAGATTGAAAGAACTGCGAGATCGAGAAGATGAGCAACTCGGTCACCGCAGAGCGGTGGAAGCGACAACTCACGAAGCGCCTCGGTAGACTCGGCCGATGGGGACTCGTCCTCCTGTACCCCACGGCTTGATGAAGGCGATGTACAAATCGAGCCAGAGCGCGATGACGACGAGCCATAAGAAGGTGCAGGCCGAGTAGATGCCGACAGCGACCCACCACGCCGTGCTGGTGCGGAGGGTTGGGATGTCGACGACGGCGCGAGTTGCGAGGCGGATGGAGGTCGAGGGAAGGGAGGGCGAGAGGGCGATTTGAACGAGAGTGTAGATTACGTTGTAGTCGAGGAAGAGGGTGGCGGGGTAGTGGGCTCTGCAAGGAGGAGGAGAGGTCAGCCGAGGAGGAGGCGCCGAGAGGGCAGTCGAGCGTACAGGACGAAGAGCGGGTAGAACATCTGCGTGGCGGGACAGGTCAGTGAGAGCTCGGCCTGAACAATAGCTCAAAATACGCACATGGACAAGCTTGGGGAACCAGCTGCGATACTCGAGCATCTCCCAGTTCATCCTCTCGGGCCGACAACTCGCCTCCCTCGCCCTCACATCATCCTCATCAAAGCTGTCATCATCCCACCCGCTCGGCACAACGACGACCTCCTGCAGATGCTTGCTGAACGAGGTCGACGGTCGTCGGTAGGAGAGGTTGGGCGTCGACTGATTTCTTCGGCGGTCAGGGGCGGGCGTGTTCATGGCCTGTACTGGTCGGAAGTTCTCGGTGCTGGGGTTGCGGTCGGGGTTGTAAGAGTGGACGAGGGCGGCGGTAGGAGGTCCATCGACGCGCCAGTCGTCGCGGCGATTCGTCCGAGGTGACAGCGCCGAGCCAGCAGAAGGTCGTTTAGCGAAAGCCGAGGGCATCCACTCGGATTGACGAAGACGGTCCGACCAGCTGACGATGTTCTCCTCCCCGAGATCTCCTCCTCCTCCTCCCCGACTAAGCTGCGAGGGCCCAGCTACTCCCCTCCCCAAGCGCAACTCGTCTCGCTCCTGCCTCTGCTTCCTCGCTTCCATCCCTTCCTCCGGCAGCCCCAAGCCCACCCGCGGGCTAAACACCTTATTATCATCCTCCTTCGCCTTGCCCTTGAGCTCCCCGATCACATTGAGCGCGGCGCTCCTCTTCTGCACTCCCGCTTCGGACCCGACTCCCTTTGCCAAAAGCGCCTCGAACCCGCCGATGCTCAGTCTCCCGGGCGTAGACGGTTGAGGAGGAGGTGGTGGTGGTGGTGGAGTAGGAGAGGGAACGTATCTCGGTGCCGGTTTCCTATGCGAAGAGTTCTTGCGAGGGAACTCGCCGCGCTGAGGAACTTCGGGGGACGAGTCCGAGTTCTCTGCTACAAAAGTGGCGAGGTCGACGTCCTCGTTGTCGAAGGCGTCTTGTTGTTCTGGTGTACGAGGGAAGGGAGAGGGGAAGGGGAGGGGAGAGGCGAACATGAGAGCTTCGGCGGGTCGGGCTGGACGGTTCGGTCGGCGAGGGGGAGGTTTCTCGAGTTGGGAAGAAGGAAAGGGGTGCGACCAGCCCGAGTTGTAGAGCTTCCTTGCTGTATCAGGGGAGACGAGCCCAGACGGCGTCTGCATCGGCTGAGTAGTCGCTGCTGTTGAGGTCGAAAGGTTCGGCGAAGGGTCGAAGATGGGCTCCGAGGACGAAGGAGGGGAGGCGAAGGTACGCTGAGCGAGTGCGGTCGGAGTAGGAGGGATGGTGATGGGTCCCGGTCTTCTTGGCGCGAGAGGTGCCGTTGGTGGTCCAGCAGCGAGGTTGATCGTCTGAGGTGAAGAGAAGGAGGTTCGCGGCGAGATGGGGATGGCCGATTGTCGCGGTGAGATGGGCTCGCTCTGAGAGGGCAGATTGTTGAAGTGCTCCATCCTCTCCGACTGTCGGTTCAAAGTCGTCGGAGGCGAGTCCTTCGCTCAGCGCCCGGGTTCTGAGGGTTTGCGGCCGCCTTCCCGTTTCTCGCAAGCTCTGTTGTTGGCTGTCGAGTTGATGCTGGATGCCGTAGGGAGATTGGAGGGTCGTAGAAGCAGGGACTGGAAGGTATGGACCGTCGGATTGGTCTCTGGAGCGTCGGAAAAGAGCGTGAGTCCCGTGTAGGGGTGAGGGCGAGCTGGACGGAGCCTCGGCGAGCCTGCGCAGAGGAGACAACGACGAGCGACGACGAGGTGCTTGAAGGCGGCGAGAGGAGGAGCAAAGTGAAAGTGAAGGTTATGGAACAAGTCTTGCTTTGCTGTGTGCTGGGTCGAGGGCTAGAGTAGCCTTGTGCGAAAGATCGAAGCGAGGGGCCGTCGTCGGGAGAGACTGTCGCAGGTGCTCGTAAGGCCAGGAGGGGGCCTTGCCGCCCGTCCCGCGAAGCCTCAAGCCATAAGAGGTGTAGGAACCGCTTGCTTCCCCGTGCTCGCAGGCCAGGAGTGACACAGGGCTCGCCCCCCGTGAGACAAGTCGAGGAGGCCGACTTGCCTTCTCCGTCTTGACCTTTTTCACGACTTGCAGCCGAGTAGTCCCGGGTGATGACCATCACATCCTCTGATCTATCATCACACACGCACGATAATCTTCTCGCGCTGTCTTGTCGTCAAGCTGCAGACGAGAGCCTCATGATTGCTCCGTCGCCCTCTCGCCGAGCCAGCCACCCCAACTCCGAACCCGCGCTGCTGCTCAGCATCATACTTCATCAAGCGTAGCGACCTCGAGCTCCAGCTCTGAACTCTCTCCCTTTCGCTCGGTAAGCTTCGAACTGCGAATCGCTCCCAACTGCGAAGCGAGTTCCAATTCTCTCATCAGCAGCTCCTTTGAGAGCGCCGAGCGTCACCCCCTACCGGCCTACAGCATGCTCCCTTTCCGCGCTTCAAAGGCAACTCAATTGTACTGCACTAACTGTACTGGAGCCTAGCCCTTCTTTTCATTAGCGAAAGCGAGACATGTTCGTCTTCTCGGAGCTCGCCTGGCTGTCTCGCTTTTCGTCGAGGCCGAGGGTAAAGGGGGTTCGCGCCCTTCCCTTGCTCCTCTACAGCAGTAGGTGACACTTGCTGTAGTAAAGATTCTAAGCTGAAATTGAACGAGGAGGGACGCACTGCACGCGCCAAAACCCTCTCCTTGCAAACGAGCCATCGCCGAGCACCCTCTTTCTGACACTCGCATGGCTTCATGAGGGCCTGGGGGCACGTCAGCTCTTGCACAAAGTCAGGCGGAGTAGAGCCTCTCGACTCGATGCCGAGTTAGTTTATGAATGAAACGGGAGAGCACGAGGATGGAGCAAAGCGGAGCGCCGAGCAGAGAGCGACGAAGGCCGCTCGCCTAGACCCGACTCGGTACTGCTCTCCCTACGACTATCACTGCTCCTCCCCATCTCTTGCACTCCAGTGAATACACCTGGCAAGAGGCGGGACGTAAGCGAGCGCTTGGGGACTCGGGCCGGCCCCCAAAAGAAGCAGCGTCGAGCACCGACGCCTGCTCGCTCGAGTCGCTCGAGTCGCTCTCCCGCTGTTCTCGCTACTCCGCTCAGCACAGACACAGCATATGGCCCAATTGATAACGTTACAAGCCAAGTGAAACTCCCTCTTCTACCATCTCCGCGACCCTCCTCCCCTCTCTCCATCGCCGAGCTCCCCTCCCATCCCTCGATCCTTTACCCACCTCCTCACCTCCTCCCTCCCTCACTCCCAAGCTCAAGCCCTCTCCATCCCCCCAAGTTCAACACTAAACGCAATACCCACCCTCCCAAACTGCCTCACATGCTCCCAATCAAACTCCTTCTGATCCATCGTATCCTGCGCGCTATGCATGCGGGTGTTGGAATCTTCGAAACGACCTTCCGAGAGGCAGGAGGCTGGGTAGGAGAGTTTGACCCAGGAGGACTGTTTGAGGGGAGGAAGAGGGGGGGAGGGTTAGCGGGGAGAGGGAGGAAGGGAGAGGGAAGGGACGGACGTGGTCGGAACAGGCGTAGCCGCATTTTGTGGCTACGGGAGGGATCTCGGCTGTGAGTAAGGGAGAGCGAGAGAGAGAAGGAGGTGTCAGTTCAACCGCCACCCATACCTTGCCTGGAGAGAGAAAGGGAAAGAGGGAGCAGGACGTACCAAACTCCTCAATCACCCTCGTCATAAACTTGGTGAGCTCTACATCAACATTGTCACTGATAACCCCAATGCGCGGTTCCGTCCCCTCCTTAACGAAAGCCACTACATCGGTGTGATACACGGCTCGGACTTTTCTCCCTTGCTCGGCGTACGAACGGGAGACTTCACCGGATCCGAGCATGCCGCCTGTCATCGATGCTCACCTCGTCAGCGGGGAGGGAGAAAAGAAGAGAGGGAGGGGAGATAGAGAAAGAAGGACGCACCTTCTTCGGCGCTGTAGAAATGGAACTCGATGGGGTTGGTCGTGGGCACGAAGGATTCGGCGAGGAGGGCGTGGAAGACGGAGAGGAGGACGGTGGTGCCCGAGCCGTCGTCGTCTGTGCCGAGCGAGTGAGTGACGGGAGAGAGAGTGGAAAGAGGGAGACGGTCAGCGGTGCTCGAGGGAAGGGCACGAGGGAAGGAAGAGGCGCCGCGGTGGGGTGAGAGCGAAAGAGAGAGAGAAAAAGAGCGTACCTGCTCCAGGAGCGCGGAGGAAGGGGAGCGAGTTGGTCGAATCCTGCGATGCGAGCAAAGGAGTGTGAGCATCGTGCACGAGGAGCGCGAACCTTGCTCAGCGAGCGCCGAGCTCGACCGAGGCAGCTTCAGCGCGCGATAGACTGACCTGGTGAGCACCTGTACAGCAGAAAAGGTCAGTAAAGCCGATCACGAAAACCAGACGAAGCGAAGCAACTCACTCAGAATCACGACAGCATCGTCGGCTTTGGTCTCATTCTTGGGCTCCATCCTCACGATGATCGTGTTCTGTCCCCAAGTATGTTCAAACTCGGTGATGGTAACATTGGCCTTCTTGTTCGTCTTCTGGTGGATCTGTTGCTCGCCTCTGCATCAGCGAATTCCCCCTCGACGGAGTGAAAACGAAAGCCGAAACGAACCTCGGTGAGGTACTTGAGTAGGAATTGCTGAGACTCCTTGCCCTGAGGGGAGCGGTAGTAGCGTGTGTAGAACCCCGAGAATTGCCCAAGGAACGTCTTCATCTCGTCGATGGAGAGATGGGCGAAGGTCGAGTTGAGCGAGGAGGCCGAGTGGCTGAACTTGGTCGGGTAGGTCGCTGTAGTGCTTCAGGTTAGCGAGGGGAGCAGGCCGGTAGCTACGAGATAGCAGAGAGACGAACCCTTGCTCTGCACTTGAACGGGGACGGCTTGATCGTCGGTGACGTCTCGGAACTTGATCCCCTGGAAGACGAGGAGGGACTTCTCCCCTTCTGTAACCTCGAGGATCTCACCATCCTGTTCAAACTGAACTAGACGTCTCTCCGGGAGCGCTGTAATGTGCTGAGCGAGTTGAGAAGCGTGAGCGGACGGGAGAGACGAGAGGCGGGAGGCGAGGTCCGGAGTGAGGGAGAGTAGAGAGGGGGGCGAGGATTGGAGGAAGGTGAGCTGTTGCTGTTGTGGGAGTGCTACAGCTGCTCCTGCTACGGAGCAGAAGGAGATGGCGAGGGAGAGCTTCATCGCGAGTGGGCGGGAGGAGACCAACCCGCGATGGCTCTTCTTCCTCCGTTCTCTTCCTGACTCTTTTTCATCTCTACTCTTTCATTCTGTACTCGACTGCAGGTGAGTAGCCCACCCCCTTCTGCTCTACTGCTGACTCTTGCTGATCCATCCTACCCCACACATCCTTGTCAGCTCGCAAAGTGGCTCCCTTGGCCTCTACACCAAACAGCAGAGCAGGAGCTTCCTCCTTGCACCTCCTTCGCACCTCCTCCCCCTTGCTCACCCTCCTCGCCTTCCTCCTCCCTTTGCTCTACTTCCTCTTCAACGGGCCCTCCAACGCGCCAGCTTCACCACTGAGCGCTTCTCCGATGTCCACCTCTGCAGTCAAGCAGTTCAGAGGAATGGAGCCTCTCATCGTTCAAGCTCCAGCAAAGCACACCGCTACCATCATCTTCAGCCAGTGAGCTGTTCTCTCTCAACTTCCTCTCCGATCCTCCGAGCGGCGATTTGCCCAACACCGAGCTCCCCCTCCGCCTCCCGCCTCGTCAACCACCTTCACGCGCCCCCAACTCCTCCAGCTGACCCCCTCGCTCACTGTTTTGTCATCAACCAGCGGCCTTGGCGACACGGCCGAAGGCTGGCTCTCCTTCGCCGAGCAATTCTCGCCTCATTTCCCTCACGTCAAATGGGTTCTCACCAATGCTCCGAGGAGAGCTGTGAGCTTTGCTCCGGGCCAGCTGATGACTTCTTGGTGGGTTGTGTTTCTTGCACTTCTGCTCGAGCTCGGCGGCCGGCGGTCGGCGCTGAGAAAGGCGTTGAGGCAAGACGGGGTAATTGACCGACTGGTTGCGAAACAGGTTCGATGTCAGAGGTTTGGGAGGACAGCCCAAGGATGAGGATACAGAGGGCATGCTCGCCTCGGTCGGGGTCATCAAGCAGCTGGTCTCGGCGGAGAAGCAAGTTGGGATTCCAAGCGAGAGGGTGGTGGTCGGAGGGTTCTCCCAAGGTGCGTTCTGGGGATGGAGGAAGAGAAAGAGAAGGGAACTGATGGGGTACCAACCGGACAGGCGGCGTCCTCTCCCTTTTGACGGGTCTGACTTCGAAGAAGCAGATCGCGGGGGTGCTCTGCCTCAGCGGCTACCTCGGGCTCACACACGAGGACAAGATTGATTCTGTACGCTGTCCTCTTCCTTCTTGGTTTCAATCATAGAAGCAGCAGCCAAGCTGACTGCCCTCTTCTCCGCTCCTCCCATGTTAGCTTCAGCAGCCCGTCTCCAAGAGTACTCCCTTCTTCTGGGGCCACGGCGAGGCAGATCAAATGATCAAGTGAGTTTATCATCCTTGTATTGCTGTCGCCAGCTTCAAGCAACGGAGCAAGCCCGTGAAGTCCCGACTTCGGCGCTCGTCGTCTCGCTCTCGCTGACTTTCTCTCCTCCCTCCCTCACTCTAGGTTCGACAAAGCTCAACGCGGCCACCAGTATATTCTAAACCTCGGCCTCACCAACCTCGAATGGCACGCCTACCCTCGTCGGTCCTTCTCGCCTTTGGCCTTTCGCATCCCTCTCCGAAGCCGAACTGACCCCTCTCTCGCGCCTGCAGGGATGGGCCACACCCTTGGGCAGCAGGAGACGGTAGATGTAGTACAATGGCTGAGAAAGGTTTTGCCGTAGATTGGAAGCAGCTGCAAGGATGTTAATCGCCCACCGGCTCTTGAGGGAGGACCGGCGCGAGGGATTTCGCGGCTCTCCTTCCTCAGTCGTCGTGGTTCTCGCTGCTTGTGTCGTCTCGCGTTTCTCGGCCGCAAAGATTCTGTAGGGTATCATAGATCAATTGAAGGTGTGCTCTCTCACCTTCTCTGTCGTCCTACAGCCAGCTGACTCGAATGACGCTCCCTCAGCGCGTTTCGCTCCTCACAGCTCCGACATGCCACCACGCCCCTCAACTTCCCTCCTCCGCCTCTCTTCTCGGCCTTTCTTGCGCCCACTGCCCGCCCGCCCGACTCCCTCCAGCTCATCGGCAGCCACTCGCCGCCCCTTCCTCACCTACGCAACCCTCCTCACCGCCGGTCTCTCGACCGGTCTCCTCCTTTCCCTCTACCTCCCCCGGCCCCAACTCCTTCAACTCCTCTACCCACTCCCCACCCCCGCAGCCTCATCACCCGACTCAAAAGAAGCAAAACAGCATGCAGCGGAGCTGGAACGACAATTGCAGGCTCTCCCTCAGGTCGCGAGGTTGCGGAGTGAGATGGTACCTGCTCATGATATTGCTGAGGGCGCTACCAGTCCCGCCGGGTCGAGCATCGAGCAGGCTTCGACGAGGAGGACCGAGGTGATCCCAAAGTACACCGAGCATCGACCTTACGCCGCCACGCCTCCTGGACCTCACTCTCTCACAGGCTACAGCTTGAAAGGTCCAAACCGGTTCGCCATTAGTCCCCTGGTTTTCGCTACGAGGGATAAGAAGCAGCAGGTCTTTTTTATGCATTTGGGACCGGGACTTTGTGGCCATGAGGGAGTGGTGCATGGGGGATTGTTGGGGACTGTGCTGGACGAGAGTCTCGGTCGAACTGTATGTTGCTGCTCTCCCGCCTTTTCTCCTCTCCCTCGCCCTGCCCGCCTGATTCCGTGCTCGGCTCGGCGCTAACCTCTCCTCCCCTTCCCTCCCATCCTTCGACTCGACGCAACAGGCCCTCCTCGCCCTCCCCACCAATATCGGAGTAACAGCCACCCTAGACCTAGCCTACAAGAAGCCCACCTTCGCCAATCAATTCGTCATGATCAAGACCGAGCTCCTCGAAGTCAAGGGTCGGAAAGCCTGGGTTCAGGGCCGGATCGAGAGTCTCGAAGGAGAGGTGTTGGTCGAAGCCAAGTGAGTCCATCCTCTCTGCTCTGAAAGAGGGAATGAGGAAGGCGAACAGAGAGCTGACCCGAAACTTGAGCCGAGCAGAGCCCTGTTCGTTGAACCGAGGATGGCCAAGTTCTTGGATAATAGTAGCGTCAAGGCGGCGCTGGCATGATGTACTGGCGTGGGCAGTAGAAGTGCAAGACGCTAGAGTATCGGCCATCCTCGCGCGGTGAGGCCGTGGGGCAGCGAGCGATTCGGCTCTGCTTCTTGCGGGAGGGGCTACGGGGGAGGAGAGGCCGTTTGTGCGACGATAAGGTGAGGTGTAGAGTACGGGGAGCTTTCGAGACTTTGGCCTCCAGCGAGGAAAACATAGCAAGCGCAGCAAAGCCAAGGTCTTCGCCGAACCTCGGTCTCTCGCCCTCGCGACCTGCTCGTTCGAACCGAAAGAGGGAGAGGAAGAGCTACATGGATGACATTACGTGGGCTAGGGCTATAAGAGAGGCAGAATGATGTGTATGGCTACAGATGAATGAATGGAACGGAAGACGACGACGACGCTACTCCTCCCTCGCCCGCGAGACCGTCCAGCGACCTCCCTCTCTTTCCTCCTCCGCCCAGCTACTCGTCATCACTTTAACCGAACGGGTTCCTAAACCCTGTACCTCCAATAATCTCCGGCTCAGCCCTCGCTCCCCCTCCAAACCCACTGAACGGCGCTTCCCTCGCCTCATGTCCCCAATTATTGAACCCTCCACTCGGACCCGTCGTGCCCATCGCACTAGGGACGACCTTCTCCTCCTGCGGTTGCCTCCTCCCCAGATTGAGCGGTGCGGTCGGAGCGAGAGATTTCCGACGAAGGGGAGCAGTTGGGGGAGGGGGAGGGGCGGCGGCGTAAGAGGAGTAGATGTCGTCGTTATCGAGGTCGTCAGAGGAGGAGAGGTAGTCGTTGATGTTGCTGTTCTCCGAGTAGGCCGAGGAAGTCGAGCCTTGTCGGTCTCGGCGCTCCTCTGACGAAGCGTCGTAGACGGAGGAATCCCTCGACTCGGTAGCCTCCATCACGGGGGCGGTGTACGACTTAGGACGAGTGAAAGAGTGCGGTCGGTAAGCAGAAGGGGGTTGCTGATTGATCGTACGGTGGGAGGAGATGGATCCGCGAGGCTCGCCGTTGAAACCTTGAGGAGTGCCGAACGAGCGCCGACTGTTGCCTCCGTTCGAATGGAAGGAGCCTCCCGACTGACGAGCGCCAGAGGAAGGTCCCCACGGGTTGCGGAAGGCCGAGTCGGTCGAACCGTGACGAGCAGCAGCGGTGTGCGAAGGAACGGGCGACTCGACGTCGTCCTGGTAGCGAGTCGGGACGGCGGGGATGGCGGGAGCGTTGGCGAGTACTGGCGCACGATTGGCCTGCACCTCCTGGTCGGCTTGACGAGCTCTCTCCTCGCGAATGCCGTTGAAGTAGAGCCGTCGAGTCTTCTCGGCCGAAGCGAGCGTCTTGGATGAAGGAGCGTACGAGACCTCGGAATCGCGGGAGAGACGGCGGAAGGCGTCCGAGATGTCGTGCGAGTAGTCGGAGGAGTTGTGCTCGTCGCCCGAGGAATGGCGGAGGGCGTTGAGAGGGAGGCGAACGGGAGTGGGGAGGGGGCTCTCGTCCGGGCGAGGGAGGGAGGAGGTGCCATCGGGGTGAGAAATGGGGATGGTGAGGTCTGGCGCTCCAAGCTTGAGCGCCGGAAGGAAGTTGGGACGGTTCGGGATCTTGCGAGGACGGGGAGCGCGGTTCTGGTCCTTGTCCTTCTTGCCGCTCGACTTGACTGAGCCGGCCGACGAGCCGTGCTCGCTGTTGGGGTCGCTGGAGGGAGTGTTGGACGACTGGTGTAGGAGATGGTTGGGAGCCGAGCAGCCGGGGGTGAGAGCGAAGGTGTCCATGCCGAGCGATTCGACGAAACCGTCGGGGAGGATGGGGGCGGAGATGGCGGGCGTCTTCTTCGAGCGGTTCCACTTGAATGCCGGCTTGCGCCTGGTGGTGTTCAGCAGGGTGGTGTCGACGTGCTGCATTGGGTTGATCTGGGGAGCGGTGACGGTGGAGGGAGAAGCCTTGGGTGCCGGAGTCTTCTTCTTGAGCGTTTGAGGAGGGGAAGTCGGCGGCTGGGCGTTCACAGGCATGGGGGGAGGGTTGGAGAAGGACAGCTTGCTAGAAGGCTTGATTTGCTGGGTGGAGGGAGGAGAGTTGCCGTGACGGTGCCCCGACTCGTGGTTGGCGATTTGAGGGACGCCAGCGGGCCCCGAGAATGAGGTGTTGGTGGGGGTGACGGGTCCGTAGGAAGAGTGTTCGGTGCCCGACGAAGAGCGCCGTCGACCGCCTTGGTAGGTGTCCCTCGACTCGAGCCGAGCTGTTCGGCCGACCTGCTCCTCCTCGTATCGCAAGTCCTCCTCGACGCCAGCCGCTCGACCGCCGAGACCGTAGTTGCTGACCCAACCCGTTTCCCGGTCGTCGGCTCCCCGCCCTCCTCCACCGTAGAGACCGTTCTTGCCTCGCTGATCCCACGGCTCCCTCGCCTGAGGCCGGCTGCTGTAGTCCTCCAGCGGCGTCTGGGCCTCCTGCGTCGAGCTCGAGTCGTATCCTACACCTCCTTGCTCCTGCTCGGTCTGCTGCTCGTCGTCCTCGTCGCTCATATCGGCGTACATGTCGGCGTAGGCATCGAAGACGGAGTCGATTCGGTTGGAAGTGTCGGTCTCGGGATCGTACGCCGCGACGAATCCGTTGCTCTTGGTCACATTGCGAGGGATGGGAACGTCGTTCTGTAGTGGAGCAGAAGCAAAGCCGCACGTCAGCTTCGGTCGCTTCTCCCGCCATCTCGCCTACGCGGAAGTTCGAAAACTCACACGATCCCATCCCATGGCCTGCTCCGAGTGGTCTGCATGATACAGAGGCTGACTGTGCTGCTCGTAGCTGATGGCCAGTCCGTCGGCGGGCTGCTGGTAGTGCTGAGCTGCCTTGCCTTTGCTGCTGAAGGTGGGCGCGGGGTGCTCCTGCGGCTGGTATTGCGCATGGGTAGGGTGGCGGGGAGCAGGCATGGCACGAGAGCCAATGAAACGTGCTGCTGCTGCTCAACGCAAGGTAGGCGAGAAAGAGTTGAGAAGAGCGACGACGAGCGGTTGAGAGGGGAAGAGCTGAGGCCGGCAATGCGACGACGACGACGAGGGGAAGCGCATTGCGTGTGGGCATTAGGGCGTAGGTCTCAAGACTGATGCGGGTTTAGAGCCTCCCTCGCCCTTGGCCGCCCTGATGAACCTGCAGCGACGGAGGAAGCAGACCTGCCCGAAGCGGCACAAGCCAGTCAGCCCCCTCGCCTCGACTCAAAGTTGTAGCCTACTACGGCCGAGCGGGGGCTTGTCGTGTCATATAGCGATTACCAGTCGCATGGCGCAAAAGAGCAGCGACAAAGGCTTGAGACGAAGAAGGGAGGAAGAAGAGGGGGGTTGTCTCTCAGGCTTTCGCCGAACTGAGCTGGGTCGGCGTTGGCAAGCATCGCCGGTTGCAGACGATCCATCTCGCCAGCCTGCAGCGTTTAATAAAGCTTGCTTCAGCGTGCCGCTTTAGAGGCAGAGCTCAGCTATCTGAGACGAGCGAAGCCGGGAGGATGAGAGCCCCGACGACGTCTTCTCTCTGGAGGCTCTAGCTGCCTGCGAATCGGTATAAGGTCGAGCGAATGAAGCGACTCCGCTTCCGCTGCTGATGGAGCTTCTTTTGATCAGTGCGCAACTTCGTCCGTGAACAGCGAGAGGTGGCTTCGTTCGCCGAAGCGAGCGCCGAGGCGAGAAGGGGCCGAAACTGACTGGTATCAAGCACATCTAGGGGAGCTACACACCCTTCCCACAAGCAAGCGCACAAGCAAACAAGCAACTTCGCAGCTCATCCCCTCCTCACTTCTTCGAGCTCTTCTTCTTCTTCTTCCCCTTATCCTCGTCGTCGTCCCTACCCCTCTTACCGCCCTTGCTCGACTTGGACGACGCCGACCTCCTGACGGGCTCGGGCATGACGACCGAATGAACCAACTCGATCCTCCCCTCGCTCGCTCCTCCTCCCAACCTCCTCGCCTTCTCCAGCTCCCTCAACTTCTCCTCAATCTTGACTACCGCCTCCCATCCCCACGCCTCGACCTCATCACTCCCATCCTCTTCAAACATCTGCTCCATCGCCTTGATATCGATCCTCTCCACCTGCGTCGCCCATTCCTGGTCGAGGGCGGCGACGAACTCGTCGGGCGTGACGCCGCCGATGAGGGCTTTGGACGAGTTCTGAGCGCATTGGACGAGGACGAGCTCCTTGACCCTAGCGGGCGAGCTGGAGAGTTGGTGGAAGAAGTCTGCGCCGTGGACGTTCATGGGACCTCCTACGGTGAGCGATTCGAGGTTGGCTCCGAGGTGAGGAGCGAGGAAGGTAGCGGGTCGGTGGCCCGAGTCGGGGAGGACGAGTTGTCCGTTCCTGTAAAGTCCTTGGGCGATGAGTTCCTCGCGAGCGGGGCGGGAGGTGACGGGAGGGACGTCGAAGAGGTCGAGGTGGAAGGTGCGGAGGTTGGCGACGAAGGGTTGGAGAGTGGTTTGGAGGGTGTCGGGGTCGATGGCGAAGGAGGGGCAGCCGGGGATCGAGACGGGAGGCGGACCGACCACTTTGCTCACGACGAGGTGCTGGAGGGTAAGGGGGTTGAGGCCGGAGGAGGTGAAGAGCTCGGGAAGAGTGGAAGCGGGGTCGAGGGCGACGCGGACGAGGACCAAAGTCTTGAGGTGGGCGGCAAAGAGGATGGAGGTGGGAGGACGAGGGATAGCGCGGAAGAGAGCGTTGGATTTGGCGGAGGTCTCGACATCCGTGAAGCCTTCGGCGAGCGCTCGGAGCTTGAGCTCCTCCAATCCCTCGAGCTCGGCGAAGATGCTAGCTGCGTTGAGGTAGCCCGTCCCCTGAATTTCCATCGACTCGACCTTCTTCCACTGCCTCAACGCCTTGATCATATCGCTGTCCAACCATCCTCCCTTGTCGCTGCAGGTGATGTCGAGAGTCGTGAGCTCGGGGAGGGCGGCAGCGAGCTTCCTGATAGCCTGCGGCGAGACGCCCTTGGCTCCCGAGTTCCTGGGGTTCTTGCGTTCGATTATATCGACGCGGATAGTCTCGACGAGCTGCTTGAGGTAGCCCTGCTCGCGCCTGGCAGGATGACGGACTCCCTCGTCGTCGTAGAAGGCCTGGTGGAGGAAGGATTGCTCGAGCGTTTTGGCGAAAGCTTGAGCCCTATCCTCGCTACCGATGTGAGCTGCTTGGAAGAGGATGGCGCGCGCGAGCGAGTGAAGCGGGCGAAGGAAGGTGAGCGCGCGGAAGGTGCGCTCAAAGTGCGAGTCGCGGCCGTTGTTCGTGCGCCAACTGGCAGGTGTAGGCTGCTTGAGAGTGAGGCCAAGCTCGCTAAAGATCATGTGGATGATCTCGAGCGGGAGACGGGGCGGTTCACGCTCGAGCGTCGGCTGCTCGTTCGAAGGCTGCTGAGAGGCCTGCTGAGGTGCAGAATCGCTGTTCGGAGCCATTCTGAGGCGTATAGGGTTTTGCAGGCCGGTACGAGCGAGTCGAAGTGAAGACGAGTGAACGGCGGGAGGTCAAGGAGTGAACCGCTGTTCTAGGTCTCCCCCCCGCCAAATCTTTCGTCGTCTCGGTCGCCACTCGTTGCTAGTCTCAGAGGACTCGCCTATCGCCCTACAGACTCGGACAGACCCGCCTCTTCTCTCTCCTCCCTTCTCGCCACGCTCTGAGGCCCCCAGCTCTCGCTCGCCCGACCCCCGTCTGCTTCTCTCCGCCATGTCGACCGCTGCTCTCCCCAAGCGGATCATCAAGGTCAGTTCTATCATCTCTTCTGCAGTGCTACAGCTTCTCTGCAGCGACAGGCGATGACTACAGGCGACGAGTGCGGGGGATGCTGTCAGCGCGCTGGCCGCGGTATGGAAAGAGCGTACAGCGGGAGGCCAGGTGCAGGGAGGCAGCAGCAGTGTCCAAACTGCACGGGCCTCTCGCTACCTGCCTAGACGCAGGCGTAGCCCTTCAGCCAGAGAGAGCCAGCGTCGCTCGAATCGGCCTTACTCACGCTCCCGCTTCTCATCTACAGGAAACTCAGCGACTCATCGCCGACTCTCCTCCAGGCATCTCTGCTGTCCCCCACGATGACAACCTCCGCTACTTTGACGTCTTGATCAGCGGTCCCGAGGGCTCGCCATTCGAGGGTGCGTTCGACTGCTCGCTGTCCTGCTGGCCAAGCTTCGGTCGGCTGGCTGAGAGGAGTGAGCTGATCTGTTACATTGTACAGGCGGATTGTTCAAGCTCGAGCTCTTCCTCCCCGAGGAGTACCCCATGTCGCCTCCCAAGGTCCGCTTCCTCACCAAGCTCTACCACCCTAACATTGGTCAGCTCTCGCTTTCTCCCCTTCGCTTCCTACTCCGAGCTGACGTTCTGTTTCTCGGCGACAAACAGACAAGCTCGGCCGCATCTGCCTCGACATCCTCAAGGACAAGTGGTCGCCAGCTCTCCAGATCCGAACCGTCCTCCTCTCGGTTCAGGCGCTCTTGAGTGCACCGAACCCCGTGAGTCGTTCTCCTACTCTTCCTCCTCCTCGAGTGAGAAAAGCTCGCTGACCTCGAAACGGATTGACAGGACGACCCTCTGGCAAACGACGTCGCGGCGCACTGGAAGGAGAACGAGCAGGATGCTATGCGGGTCAGCAAAGAGTGGACCGCCAAGTACGCAAAGTGAAGCGGTGGCATGGATCCTGAATTATGATGTAACGGTCTTTGGTGAGTCGGCTCTACTCCTTCTCGCGCCGAGAGCAGAGCTGACACCTCGCTTTCGTCGACAGTTTGCTCTTTTCACGTCCCCTCCTCCTTCCCACCCCCCTTCTTTCCTTTCCCATTTCCCTTTCCTTTCCTCCGGGTTCGCCTTCTTCTCCACGCTATCCCTGACCGGTCTCGACTCGCAATAGAGCGCCAGCCTCTTTTGACTTTAATCCGACCGCCTCGGCGCTCGGCGCTGGAAAGCTCGGCCTGTGAGGGCAACTTCTCGCGGCTCGCTGCTCTACCATCGCTCCAAAATTGGCACTGCTTTTGGGATACTATTCTTCGTGCGAGCACACACACGACTACAGCTTGCTCCTCTCCCTCATGTCCACCTCCTCCCACCAAGGCCAAAGCTCACTCGGCAAATCCCTCGGCACACTAGCCACAAACTCCGGCTTCCTCTTATCCCTAAAAGCTTGCACTCCCTCAATCGAGTCCTTCGAATTGCCGGAGACGAACATGGCTTTCGAATCGAGGAGATGCTGGCCCTCGGGTGAGGAAGCTCCGCGCCAGACGAGCGCTTTGATCAAGGCGGCGGAGACGGAGGAGTTGGAGCTGCAGATGTCGCGTGCCATGGAGAGGGCGGCGGTGACGGTCGCTTCGGGGGAGGGGTGGAGGGAGGAGAAGAGCTGCGTGAGGGAGGGGGAGGAGGCGGGGATGACTTTGGCCGTCTGGGGGTAGGTGAGGGAGGGTGTTAGTGAAGGAGGGATTGAAGGTGTGAGCTCGGTCTTCAATTGCGGCAGCCGAGAGAGATGAGAGAAAAAGAGACCTTGGACGCACCATGAACAGCTCCATCGCCTTGGAGTGACCAATCAGCTTGGGCAAAAAATACGAACTTGCCGCTTCGGGAACGATTCCTCTCTGCGCAAAGACAAACCCAATCTTTGCATCCTCCCACGCGAGACGAATGTCAAACCCGAGGGTCATGGTGATTCCTGTGCCGTCCCGAAACGCTCAGCTCGGCGCACCCCTCGGCGCTCATTTTTGCCGACTCACCGATCCCAATGGCGTGACCATTGATAGCTGCGATCGTAGGCTTGCGAATCTTGAACGCCGCGAGTGAAGTCTGGCCCCCTCCATCGCGGTGACGAGCCATGGTGGGGACTCCATCCTCGCTGTACCGGCCTTTGCTCGAGAAATCGCCTTTGGAGAGGTCGGCTCTGTGGTACAACAGAAGTCGGATACAGCGCAAGAGTCAGCCATGACTCTGACAACTGCGCTGCGTCGAAACGGCCTCCCAACGCTGCTCGGCGCCTCTCTGCTCCTGCTCGGCGCCTCCTCCCCGAACTCACCCAGCGCAGAAAGCCCTTCCAGGATTCTCCTCCCCCTTCAAAACGACCACCTTGACACTATCATCTCTATCCAACCTCCCAAACGCCTCGACCAAACTATCCTTCATCTCCCCGGTGAAGGCATTCCTCTGGGGCGGTCGATTGAGCGAGACGATGGCGATGCGAGCGTCTTTGCTATCGCGAGTGACGAGAATCTCGGGGAGGTGAGGGTAGAGTGACATTGTTGAAAGAACGACGAGGAGCTGATGAGAGAGCAAGGAGCGAAAACGAGCGGAAGCCCCACAAGAGCAAGCCCGTCCGGTTCGGTTCACTCTTGGCCGGGGCGGGCGGCTCGCTTCGCCTCATTTTTTTCTCGCTTTTCTGTACGGCAGGAAGAGGACAAAAGCATTTGGTTTTTTCAGGGAGACTTTGATTCACTACAAGGAGAGCTATTCGAGAGAGGAGAGCTATCAAGCGGGTCGGGCGTTGAAGCGACCGAGCGGGTTGGAAAGCTTAGAGCTTAGCCGAGGGGTTCGAGTGCTCGTCGAGGTGAGGGCTGTCGACGTAGCAAGAGGTCAGCGATCCCCTCTTCTTTCCTCCAGCAGTCGTGCCGAGCCGAGCTCAAGAGAGAGAGAGAAGAACAGCGCCGAAAGAAACTCACGTCAAATCGCTCGTCAAAAAGTCGGAAACGGCCTTCTGCCTAATCTGCTCCTTCAAGTACCTCGCACTCAACTCGACCCTCTTGGCGTCCAATCCCGTCTTCTTGACCTTGACCGTCTCCTCATCCAAGATCTTGTCAACGTACGAAGTGGTGATCTTCTTGCCCTCGACGGTCGAGGAACCGTGGTAGACCCAGGACCAGAGTTGGCACCTTGTTTGAGAGTGGCGAAAAAGGTCAGCGAGGGAAGACGAGGAGGAAGAGGGAGAGAGACGAGACGACGAACCTAGAAATCTCGGCCGTGGCAGCGTCCTCCATCATCTGTTCTCATCGTCCTCAATCAGATTCCGCTTTCTCGGTCTATACGAAGGGAGAAGGGGAGAACTCACGAAATCCACCGGCACGCAACCGAGTCCGCCAACCCAGTTGGCACAGTAATGAAGCAAGGCCATGCAGTTGGAGCGCACTCCCGCCTCGGTGATGCCTCCGGGAACGTTGGTGTTGAGCAAATCGAGCGCCGTGACGTTGACCTCCTCGCGACGGATGTGGTACTATCGATGGTCGAGTAGGGTCAGCGCCAACTTTCCATCTCAAGTCGGCTCGGCTCCTTCGCCTTCTCCTCCCCCTCCCCTCCCCTCCCCGTCCGCTCAGATCAGACAGAAAAGACTCACCTGATTAGGTCCCGTCATTCCCTTGTCAAAGATCTCCAACGCGACCTTGACGAGAGCGGGATGGGCGACCCAAGTTCCATCATGACCAGCCGCGACCTCACGCTCCTTGTCAGCGCGGACCTTGGCGATGGCGGCATCGTTGCGCTTGGGATCATTCTTGATGGGGATCTGAGCCGACATGCCTCCGATGGCAGCGACGCCGCGCCTGGTGTAGAGGGACAGGAGAGAGGGTCAGCCCTAATTCTCGGTGCTCGAGTCGAGGAGAGAGGTGGGAGAGAGCGTGCGAGAGGGAGAGCAGGGAAGGCGGATACAAGGGAGATGAGAAAGAAGGAGAAGCTCACTTGTGGCAGGTTTTGATCAACAACCTGACGTAGGCGTCCATGAAGGGCACCGTCATGGCCACATTGGAGCGGTCGGGCAGGACGAAATCGGGGTTGAAGCGCATCTTCTTGATGAAGGAGAAGATGTCTATGCCGTTGGAAGCAGAAAGGGACAGTGGAGGAAGTGCAGCACCTCACTCTCAAGCCTCAATGCCACAGCGGGCTCAGAGAAACGCCTC
>MWVB01000059.1:0-34349 GCA_003054985.1 Leucosporidium scottii | reverse complement strand
CACGAGGGCCAGCCCCAAACGACTGCAGGAAGGCGTATTCGGCTTTCTAGCAAGTGATAGGCAGCTACCGTGTGAACAGAGGGTGCTCTGCTTCAGCTAGAAAGTCACCATCTCCACCCCAGAACATCGGCCTTCTCACAAAGGGCCGCGCAGGCCGCGTGAAGGGTCTCTCTCGTTCCACAACTTGCTCGACTGCATTTTCACTCGCCTTGCGGACGCTTGGTCAGCTACAGAGCTACAGGCTACCTACACACGCCCCCTCACGTCTCTTGAGGGCCTCGTACGCTCCTTCTTTCCCCCCCTCAAGTTCGAGGGCAGCTCCTCGCGCTCTTCTCGTCTCGCTCTCGGCTACATTGCAAGCTCGCACTGGCTGCAGCTTGTAGCTCATAGCTAGTACTACAGCCCAGCATGTCCGGTAAGCTCTTCCCACTCGTCAAGCGCTCAGGCCGCCCGTGTTGATCCACCCTCGTTTCTCGTTCGCGCTCGAGAGCAGCCGTCTACAGCATCTTCACGTCGCCCAATCACCCGCCTGTACCAGATCATCTACCCACACTTATCGTCACGCCCCATGGACGGCCCTCACACATCCTCTGTACGTCTCTCGAGCTTCCGAGGCGACCAAGCGCGCTCGCCGTGCTGCGACGCGAAGGGGCCCTCGTCCGTTGCAGGCTGAAGCTCTGAGCTCTGCACCACAGTACAGATGAGCTGATCTACTCGCTCTCATCACAGATACCTACCTTCACACGAACGTCAACCGCGAGAACTACCTCCTCACCCCTTCGGAAGCAGGCGACCTTTGTGTCGCCAAACTCTTCCCTCCTTCCTCTCGCGGCGGGGCTGGAGGCTCGTCGGCCCACTCGCACGGCGGTGGAGGAAGTGGTGGAGTCAAGTGCGAGGCTTCGAGGAATCTCAAGTGGACGATTAGCAACACGGGCATCCAGGTGAGCCCTCCTGAGCTCTCTTTGTTCGCGAGGGGCGAGCTGACGAGCTATGATGCTACAGAATCCCGTCTACAAGTTGACGCTGCCGAACCCGGATCAACCTCAGCAAGATCAACCTCTGTTTCAAGTCTCAAAGCCCAACCCGAACGCTTCGTGGTGGACGTTGTTCTACTTCACGTTCGTCTTCTCCTCGCTCTCCTTCTCTTACGTTGCTGACCTCTCCCTCATCAACAGGTACGCTGGCCACCTCATCCCCCCCAAGCGAGTCGAGTTCGGTCGCATCCAGAAGAACACTCCCGAGTCCGGAGGAGGAACTCGAGTAGCCATCACCGGAAAGAACGAGGAGGAGAAGGCTGTGTGGAAGACTCTGGGAGAGAGTAACGAGGACATGGTCGAGTGGATCGTCATCTGCGCGGCGTTGGTTGTGCTGGACGATGAGATCGTCAGTGCCGCTGAGAAGGCGGGAGTTGGACTTTCGGCGGGAGGACCAGCGGGAGGAATGAGGATGCCGAATGGGAGCACTGGCATGGATGGGAAGATCCGCTCGCCTCCTCGCGGTCCTCCGCCCCAGCTGCATGCGACGGGAATGCCCAACGGTCGCCCTCCGCCGAACCCTTCCTCCTCCTCGCGGGGTCCTCCACCTCCTCAACAGCATCAGCAGCACCCGCCTCCCCCGCAACCCCTTCGACAAGGATCCGTTCCCGTCCCTCCCGTTTCGGGCTACCCTCTGCCCCCTCCAATGTCCAACGGCCACGGCGCTCCTCCTCCCTCTCGGCCTCAACCTACTTCCAACGGTAGCTATCAGCAGCGACCAGAACCTCACCGCTCGCATTCGGATATGAGGGGACCTCCTCAACAGCAGCAGCAGCAGCAGCAGGGCTACCCGCAACCCCGGGACCCTCAGCAAGATCCCCGAGCTCAGGGCGCTCGTCTCCCCCCTCCCATCAACACTCAGCATTCCTACGCCGGCCCTTCTTCCGCACCCGTACGAGGTCATCAACTGCAAGATCCTGGATACCCTCAGCAGCACCCACAGCAACGCCATCAGCTGCAGGATCTTCCCGCCCGCGGCGCCTCTTCGCTTTCCAACCTCGGTCAAGGGCAACGACTACCTAGCCCAACATTCCCCTCTTCCTCGAACGCCGCTTTCGACCCTCGCTACCACTCCCAACCCCAGCAACAAGGCCCACCACCTCGCGTTCCCTCTCCCCTCCAACCTGCCGCTGGCCGAGCGCCCTCCTCCTACCGACCGGGCCCGCCCTCTCAGCAGGCTTACGCTCCTCCTTCGCCGGGATATGGGCAGCAGCAGCCTCCGGGATCGGGGGGACAGCCGGGAGGTGCGGGACGGATGCTGCAGGCGCAGGTCGAGGCGAGGAGGCAGCAGCAGGGTCAGGGTGGGTGGTAGTGAAGTGAGAGGAGAGGAGGAGTAGAGAAGGAGTGGACACATTTACTTGCTTGTCATAGTATCAAGTAGGGCTGTATTGCAGGCGCATTCGCATGGACATGAACGACGAGAGTGAGAGCCGAAACCAGCGCCGAGAGCAAGCGAGCTTTCTGCTTTACTTCGAGATCGACGGACGACGAGGTGTCGTCCTGGAGGTCACCGAAAGGACGTTTCTGCGCGCTGTCGCCTTCCACGCAAGAATTCCGCCTTCTCTCGTTACAGGCGACGCGGCTGCCGCTTCTTTCGCTCTTCCTTCGCCATCCTCGCTTCTGCTCTCGACTCTCGCCGAGCCCTCGACGCACGATTATGCTCTCAACAAAGGATAAAGCGCTGCTCGCTACCTACGAGCGAATTGCAGACACGGTGGAAGCGAGGGCTCAGCGCATCAAGACGGAGCTGATTGCCGGCACCGTGCTGCAGGAGCTGGGTTTTGGTGCGTCAAAGCGAGGGTGTAGGGTTGAAATCGCGCTGTGCTGACCTGCTCCCGTTCCCGCAGACTTGAGCAAGCCCGAGACGAGCTACAAGTGGATGCATCGCGTGAGTCCAAGGGCGAGGGGGAAGCCTGAGCTGGCGAGGCGAGCAGCGCAGAGTACGGTCGCTGATGAAAGCGAGAGCTCACTCGTCTTCTACTGCAGAACTTCGACACCGTCGCGCCGACATTCGAGGTGCTCTTCCAGACCGAGAACCTCCAGCTCTCCGCGGGCGTCGTCGCGATCCTCTACGACTGTTCTACCGACAAGCTCCTCAGCGACAAGTTCTTGGTTCTCGGTACGCCCTTGGCTCGCGCTCCAATTTTCACGTTGAACTCACAGTCCCATCCCGCTCGGCGCACAGACGGATTCGTGCCCTTCCTCACCTCGCTCCTCTCATCCTCCCGAGAATCCATCTCCGCGACGGCTCTATACACTGTCAGCAGGTGTCTCTTGCACTCGGGTACCCTCGAACGGCGCAAGCTGGCCCTCCTCGTCGCCAAACCCGTCGTCGCCCTCGGTCGGAGGTTGGACCTTGAGGACAAACGGCTGTTCTGCATCGTTGACATGCTGAGTCAGCTTTGTCTGATTAGAGAGGTCAGCAACACCAAGACGGTGAGTCTCAGCAATACCTGCGGTTCGGCGCACGAGCGTTTCGCTGACCATCGCTTCTCTTCCTCGCAGGGCATCAACGTCGACGAGACTCTGGACTTTCTGGTGACATGCCTCACCAAACCGTAAGCTATGGCTCGACGCCAAGCTTTCCCTTGCTTACCCTTCCTTTCCTAACCCCCAACTTGCTCGGCTCTTCGCCTTCCCGACTCGCCCTGCGCCTTTCACTCTCGTCAATGTCCCACAGAGAAGCACGAACGCGTGGTGCCGCCTTCACAGCTTTCGTCAACTTGGCCGAAGAGCGCGGCCGTCACGTCCTCAAGAACCCCCGACACCTCCGCTGCCTCGTAGCCTTCGCCACTCGCCACCCGCGTCAGCAAGCTCGTCTCCAGGCCTTCCGATGCATCTACCAGGTCTCCTCAAGCTACGACAAGCCTCAGCCGGCTATTCCCATTCATCAAGACGTTGCAAACGCCGTGTTGGACATCATGGAGGGCGACCCCGAGTTCGCTGCTTGGTTCGAAGTCAGCAGTTGCTGTTCTGAGGCGGTTATGATTATAAGGGGGCAACGCAGTTTTATCAATCTGCTTGAGGAGCTTCGACTATCCGATTGGGACTTTGAGACGGTGAGCTTTCTTTTGCTGGCGTCTCGGAGGTCTTCTTCGCCGAGCGCTCGAAACTGACTCCACGTCGCAGTTCGGGACCCAACTGGCGCCACTCATCTTACGATCAGAGCATGCCATCTTCCAAAGCCGTCAGATGACTCAAGACTCACATCCAAATCCCTTCACCGGTGCCCCGACGTATCGACCGACGCTCGACAACCGTATTCAGCTCACTAGCGAAGCGCTGCCGCTAGCGGCTGAAGCTCTCCGCAACAAGGAGGGACAAGACTCTCTCAACGCCCTTATCATCGATCTCAGGCATTTGCTGATGCTCGGTCAACTCGCCGAAGCTCGCAACCTGGCCGAGGCAAGCCTCGCCCGACATCCTCATTGCAGCTATCTCTTCTTCATCCTCAGCGTTGATCAGGACAACTTGCGCGGCTACACCTACGCGAGGCAGGTGCGTACATTCTTCGCTCGGGAGTTACGGCGCGCTCATACTCCTTCCCTCTTCGCAGGGGCTCGCGTTGAAGCCAAGCCCGATGGGCTACATCGAACGCAATCTCCATGCATCAGCGGGATCGCATGCTCTCTACTTGGGTGATTATTTTCCGCCAACGCTGTCGAGGTTGGACGAGCGCTGACTGAGTTTTCCTGTCAGCTTTCAACGATCTCGCCGAACCCGAGGTGGGCTTCGCAGCGGCTTGGACCTACCTTCGAACGGCCATGCAGCACCTCGACACTTTTGTCAAGCTTTCTCCTCCAGACGGTCACACCCTCAAGTTCCATTATCAGCACCTCCTTTCTCTCTCGCTCGTTCTCGACGAGTCGAACACCTCAGCGTTGGAGACGCTCGGTCCTCACCTCAAGCGGCTCCAGCTTTGTGGGCGACTCAACAAAGCGTGGGGTCATACCAAGTGGAATCTCGCGCAGCTTTCTTGGGCCGTCATCGAAGAGCATTTCGACGAGGCGAGGAAGGAGTGGGAGCCGATTCTCGACCGCCTTGCTACGGAAAGATGGACCGATGGACAGTTGACCAAGGAGGAGGAGCGGATGTATGACTTTTCGCTGAACGCCGATGGGGATCCAAGGAAGGTGAGTGCTGCCTCTGCCTTGCGCACTCGCAGAACGGGAACCGACCCGATCTAACGACTCGCTTCTCTTCCCGATATGCTTCTTGTGGGTCGTTTAGAGCAGTCTCGCGGTCTGTGATGGCTGCTCGTGCAGATCCGCGTCCCTCATGGAGTGCTCTCGCTGTCAAGGTGAGCTTTCTCCGCTCGCTTTTCCTTCGCCGACCGCGCTGATCCGCCTCTTTTGCAGTCGCCCGGTACTGCAACGCCGTGTGCCAGAAGAAGGCATGGAGTGCTCACAAGGCATCTTGCAAGCGTGCGGCGTGACCTCTCTTCGTCCTCCACAACCCATCCCACCGTCCTGGACCGCGCCGAGTCGTGCACGGTCTGGGTCGCCGAGCTACCGCCGTTCATTCGCATCTTTCCTCTCAAAAACTCAGTCATAGCTGTCGCCGTAACTCGTACTATTTCTCGTTCTTGATGCTTGGGCGAGGCTGAGAGAGCGAGCTAGGTAGTCGCCCTTCTTCGGCGAAAGCCATCGCCGAAACGAATGTGAAGGTCAAATTGGGCTCAGCAGAATCTCAGTGAACGTTTCCAAAGCACTTCCCCCGGAGTCGCGCGCGTCCTGAGCCCCCCTGCACCTCATCACCCGGGTTCGACTTGACCGCCTTGCTCTCGAAAACGCCCCCGTGAGCTGGTTGTCCTCCTACCTCCTCGCTTGCAGTTCGACTCGACTTCTTCAGCAGCCGGACCTACTCTCCTACACCTCGTCAAGCCCTTCCCTACCTCTTCTCCCGCCCTCCATGTCGGCCCTTCGCTCTGCTCTCCCCAAGACCCTTCGCGAGCTCCGTCTCGTCGGCTGCCAGCAGTCGGCCGCTTCCGCTGGAGTCAGGTAAGCTACAACCGCACCTCTCTTCCAGCTTGACCGCTCCTCCTCCTACCGCCGTACAACACAATGAGCCAGCGCTGACGAACGAATCAACACCTCTCAAACTCCCTCTCGCTCTTGCTGCCTCCTTCGCACGATCTCTGCCGGCGTACAGGGCTTTCATCCAGTCGTCTTACCCCGCTGTCAAGAAGGCCAACCCCGAGCTGCCGATACTCATTCGCGAGGCGCTCGGCACCCCTGCTAGGGCATTTGCGCGGTTTGGTGAGTCTGGAGATGCAGGGAACCGGAGGGTGGAGCTGCCTGGGAGCAGGGTATGTGAGGAGGTGAAGGGGAGCTACAGGAGAGGAGGCGGCTGGCGCGCTGAGGTTTGAGCCGGCGCTCGACTCGACGAAGGCGCGCTGAGCTCGGAAGCAGGACGTTCGCTCGCTCTCCAAGACAGCGGGGAGTTGCCGGGCTCAGAGTGGAAGGCCTTTAGAGCTGTCCCATCACCCTGCGCTCATTCCTGCTCGCCGGCGTCTCAGCGGAGACGCGGACGGTCGGATTGTCGCGACTAGGGTGTTGTCAGCTCAGCGGTGAGCCATGCCAGCCTGGTGCAGGTGCAGGCACCAGGGCTGTGAGCTTTTCCGACGGGTGTGTCTCCATCACAATCAGCGGAAGGCAAGGCTAGCTCCCTCTGGCTGCGGGCTCGCTCTTCGTTCAGCTCGGCTGGGCGCAATGGCTCGACTACCGGGTCCACAGGGAGCTTGCAGGCCACGGGAGGCTGCCATCAAACACTTTTTGGACCAGTTGAGGATGCTCGATCGGCTCTGCACCGAAATACTAGCGCTGCGGAGCAAGCTGGTTTTCGGCGCTCTCGACGTCTTCATCTCTTCTAACTCTTCCAACACGCTGCCCACTCTGTCCGTATGCAGAGTCACCTGTACTGACCCTTTTTTCACCCCTCTTCTCATCCCACCCCCCCAGAGCGCGGCGTTGAGAAGGTCGTTATTCTTGATGGAGTTTCCAGCGCCGAGGAGGTCGAGAAGAAGATTGCCGAGCTCATCAAGTAGAGGGTACAGGACGTTGCAGATGTAATAAGGTGGTGGTCTTGGTCGTACTTTGCCGAGGCGCCGCTGGGCAAAGAGTGGGCGAGGGAGAGGCGAGAGAAGCGCCGAGTTCGGGCGAGCGCTTGCTGCTGGTTCTCGAGCCCATTGCAAGAGGTTGAAGGTGCATTGCTCGGTTCGAACAGCCGACTTGAGCCTGCTTGGGTTCATCTCGCCTTCCCTCTCCTCTGGCCCAGCTAGCCTTCGAGACTTCGGCGACAGCTCGGCGCACGTCCCGCTCGGTAGCCCGTAAGAGGACAGGTGGGACTGCCGAGAGAGATGCAGATTCTTTCGGCTATACTAACATGCACTGCCAACCGAATCCTCCCCTCTCGCAATGATCTAGCTGACGAGCGTGAAGCCTCGACGGCGAGCCCGGAAACTCGGAGCTGAGCCGATCGGGATGCAGGGAGGACTTGGACGCTGAGCTCTCCTCTGGAGCTTTCGCTGTCTGATCTACACGTCAAGCCAACTTCCCTCATCATGGCAAGTCTACCATCCACAGATGCATCCGTACTCGCCTACACACACCCGCCCTCTTTCCAACGACCTCTCTACGCCTTCTCGTCGCCCGCCGCCGGCGAAAATCTGAATCGACGCTGGGAAGGGCTGCTTCGAGGGCACAAGGGGGTCGAGGGACAGCACAGGCAGGGGGAGATGCTGTCAGAGGGGGAGACTAGGCTTGGACAAAGTTGCAGGACGTCCAGGGCGTGTTGTGAGGGACAACTGCTGCCCGCGTGAGGCAGGCGGCGTGGGCCAGCACGGAGCACCAGCGTATGGGGAGGGGGAACTTATGCTTACACATCCGACCTGACCACCTACAGGACCCCACCGGCGCCGTCACCATTCGCACCCGCAAGTTCTTGACCAACCGTCTCCTTCAGCGCAAGCAAATGGTCGTCGATGTCCTCCACCCTACTCGTGCCAACGTCTCCAAGGACGAGCTCAGGGACAAGCTCTCGGCCATGTACAAGGCCCCCAAGGACCAGGTCATCGTCTTCGGCTTCCGCACCCAGTTCGGAGGAGGAAAGTCGACCGGCTTCGCCCTCATCTACGACTCGAAGGACGCCCTCAAGTTCGAGCCTAGGTACCGCCTGATCCGAGTGAGTCTCGCGGTGCATTCCACGGTGGTCGTGCGGCGGAGAGAGGTGCTGGGCAGCTCAGGCGATTGGCGGGGGAGGTGCTGCCCGAAACGCGCGCCGAGCAGTGGGCTTGAGGTCCGGAGGGGCTTCGGAGCTTGAACGACAGCAGTAGGACGCTTCACGCAAGCCCAGTACGCTGACCTTGGTGTTATTCTGCACCACAGTTCGGCCTTGCTCAGGCCAAGGAGAAGACTGGACGCAAGCTCCGCAAGGAGCGCAAGAACCGTGGCAAGAAGTTCCGTGGTACGTTGACCTTCTCTACACACGCTCAGATGCGCGTTTACTCGCCCTTTCGCACCTTGCGATTCGGGGTTGCTATCGACGAACTAGACAATCAGCCGCTGACCTTCGCCTTCTCTCCCTCCCTCCTTCGCCTCGCCATCCTCCTTTCGCCTACTCTCGCCATCTCCTCATCTTCCTACGTCGACCTCTCGGCATCTTCCCCCTTCTACGCAACTCCTGCCGTCACCCCCACATCACTCAACCTCCCCGCCGCTCTCGCCTCCGCTTCTCCCCTCCCTCTCCTCGCCCTCGCCTACTCGACGCTCGCCACCAACAGGAACCCAGGCCGCGAAGAAGTCCGCTGAGGGCAAGAAGAAGTAATCTTGTCATCTCAGAGAGGACCGACGTCGTGTGTTTGTGTGCCAAGGGGAAGCGAGGGAGGAAGAGTCCTGGGAAGCAGGATGTACGGTTGTTGGAAACTCTACCAGGTTGTCCAATCTCATCCATTACGATACACCAGACCTGGCCCGTTCGGTGGAAGGGCAGAAGAGTGGTATCGGCGTGCAGCGAAGGATTCTCGGCGCTGGGCTTGCGTTCGATTGGAGGCGGCGGGAGGCTCACCTGTTTCGCTTCCCTGCAACGGCCGCTGCTTTCGCCGGGACGCAATGCTCGCTGATGGGCGCTCAGTCGGCGTGACTACTCCTTTCGGTCGACTCTGGCTCTTGCCTCTTCTTTCGGTGCTCGTTGGGCAGCCGAGAAGCGATTATGGCACAGAAGGAGGTATGGGGATCGTAAGGTATCTACTGCGAAGGTCTAGTGGTTGCTAAGGTAATGGCGCCGACGAGCGGCAGACTGCAAGGAGAAGGAGAAGGCGGTCAGCTCGGCTCGCCCGGCGACGAAGGCTGCAGAGCTCGACTCACTTATTTTGTAGGGGTTGCTGTACAGTTGTAGGTTGGACGGGCTTTCTGTTGTGAGTCACGGCGTCAGTAGAAGCTCTCGAGAAATCTTGGAACGACTCACCTCATCTCCCTCGGCTCAACGACCTGACCGACGACCCCGCTCCAACGCTCATCCTCCTCCCCAAACTCGGCCTCGGCGACGGACCAGGCGACGACCACCCAAGCTTCCCCATACCACTCGCCATCATCCCCTCACGATATCTCGCATCCCTCGCCGCCTGCTGCAGCTCGATGGAGATGAACGTCGTCGGCCGAAGGTGAGGAGGGTCGGGAACATTTGCTGAGTAGGACGGAGGAAGGTAGCCCGTTGCTTTGAGGTTTTGAAGAAGGTACTGATAGGCGTTGGTGGCCTGGACGAGGGATTTGGAGATGGTGGATTCGACTCGGCGGTAGTAGTGGAAGGTGTCGCTCGCTTCGAGGGCGTTGTAGAAGACACCGGAGGACACGGTAGGGTCGGAAGAGAGGGGGCCTGATGATTAAAGAAGTCAGTATGCGTGATCGAGATCAACACGCTGCACACGAACCGAGCAGCGAGTAGAAAGCCTGCGAGAGCGAGAGCGACAGCCAAGTCAGCGGGAGTGAACGCCTCCAGTCGCGGACACACACCTTGGGCAGGTCCGAGAGCTCCACAGACGTCCTCAGAAGTGCCTTGAAGTGCTCGCTCGACGGCTTGTGCGCTGCTCGAGAGAGAAGTCAGCTTCGGCGATCAAAGAAAGCTCAGCGAGCGAACTCAACGGGGCGAATCTGTAGCTCTAACCACCCTCGTCTGCCTCTCCACTCCTCCCAAAACGAACAAGAAGCTCTCTGCACTTCCGAGAATGTGCGCCGTCGCCTCGTTATGCCTCCGCTCGCACTCGACGAAGCCTCGAGCGTTGAGCCCGAGCTTGGTCACCGTCCTCTGCACTGCCGTCGCCTGCACTGGACGAAGGACCTCCCTCATCGTAACCGTATGACTCCCGCCTGCAGGATCTGGCCTCTCCACCTCGACGCTCTTGCCGCCCGGCTCTCCTGGCCTTCCCTCGGTCAGCCAGCTTAGCAACCCTCCCGCTGCTCTCCAAATGTCCTCGCAGATCTCGCGGAGTTGGGCAAGGGATTTAACAAGTAGGTCGATGGCGGGAATGACATGCTCGGCGAAGGAGTAGAAGAGTTGAGCGTAGGAGGGGTTCTGTTGAACGGCCGAGGAGTCGGAGGGATGAGCCTTGGCGAGATCTTCGTAGCAAGTTGCGAGGCGCTGGATGAGGAGAGTGTACTTTGGGATCAGGTCTTCGAGGAGCGCGGCGATTCGGAGGAAGGGGGATCGTGGGGCGCTCTCCTCGGGGGCAAGGAGAAGAGTGATGAGCGCCGAGGTCTCGTGAGCTGGTGTTTGGAGGCAGAGAGCTCACTCGGTCGGGTTGTCCAGCTGCAGAAAATGGGTAGACGATCTGCGGTGGTGACCACGACTGAGGGATGCGAGGTTAGCTGGGACTTCGCCGATGGAAACGTGCTAGCTCGCAGCCCCAGAAGCTCACCTCCGAGCTTTTTCTACCCACACTTGGCTGTAGATGATCTTAAGCTGATCAGCTATGCCTACTCTAATCTTAAAGTCGGAACACTCACAACAGAGGTGGCAGCCCTCTGAATTCCTGGTCCTCCGGCGCCGAATCCTCCGCTGAGGGGCGCTGGCGAGGACGACCTGAACGAGTTGGACCGCATCGGCGAGCTACTTCGTATGGTACTTCCGTTCCAGGCTGGCCTTCCACCAGACGGAGAAGGTGCGCGCGAAGAAGATGCAGGAGTCGGCGTTGGGGTCGTGCTGGAGCGATGGGACGTGAGCGAGGGGCGACGAGCGAGTGCTGGGGCTGGGAGCGGTTGTGTGAAGCCTCGCTGAGCCGTTCTCTGCTGTAGGGAAGGAGGATCGTCAGCTCCGACTGCCCCCAACCTTTAGCGTCCTTCTCTCCCCCTTTCCTCTCCCGACTCACCGCACCGGGCTGTACTGAAGCACATCGCGGAGGTGTTACTCCATAGCTGTGTGCCGAGCCTCTGCTGAACGATCCTGCTCTACTGGGAGGAGCGGGGCGTTGACTGGCGAACATGGTGACGGTGCAGGAGAGGTGCGACTCTCGAGAAGCTCCGTGGATGAGCGCTCGTTGGGGATGCCGAGCTCGCTACAGATGAGCCGAGTAGCTGAAGATCTTCCTTCAACGGCTCTACTCAGCGGCGAAGAGATTGCATCATGGGAAGAAGAAGGAGAGGCGAGCAGCTTTCCGGCGGCGAGATGAGAGGAAGGCGGGGAGGGGTCAAAGGGGCTCTGTGGGGTAGTCTCGATAGGAAGCAGCTGTAGCTTTTCGAAGTGCAAGAAGATGTACACGCAGGAAACGGTGAGGATGGTGTCAAGGTACTCTGCACGAGCAGAGACGAGCTCGCGGAAACCTCGGCGCTCGGCGCTCATCGTGCATGGGCTCAATTCATGAAGTCGAGGTTTGCTACCTGCCCAAGCTCATTCTACGCAGTGATATACTACTGTAGCCTATCTTCGACACCTCTCGCTGAGTGACCTGGCTCCCAGCACCTCCAACCGCCTTCATCAACCTCGCCATCGTCTCTCTCGCGCTCTCCACCTCCGCCCTCAAGTCCATCCAGACACGATTCACCTCCTCCTCCTCGCCTTCCTTGAAGTAGTGCCCCGCTTCGCATCCTCTCCGAAAGTGTAGAGAAGTGGCGATGGCGACTCCTCGGCTCGAAAGGAAATTAAGGAAGCGAAAGACGGCGCTTAGCGATTCGTGGACGGCAATTTTGGAGGCGTGAAGGGATTGGAGGACTTGGTGGACTGTTCAGAGGGATGGGAATGAGCAACTCGAACCTTCTCGACAGCTCCGAAGGCACTCACCTCGCCACTCCTGCTCTCCCCCTTCCATCGCCGCCGTCGCCAACCCTTGCGAGCTCCTCGTCACGCCATTCACCCACTCCACGTACCCGACCTGCACTCTCCTCCAACCCTCTTCAGCCCTCCCAACACACTCACTAGCCTGCAGCACCGCACCCTGCACGTCTTCGCCCTCCCTCGAAAGCCGAGCGAGCATGATCATCCGATGTGCGAGAGCTGTGTACTCGGTACAGCGCGATTGTAGGCGACCGAGGAAAGTAGTGAAGTCTTGCAGAAGTGAGAGCGAGACTTGGGATTGGGGATGCCCGGATGGGATGAGGTCGTGGAGGGCGAGAAGGGAAGAGGTGAAGGCGATGACGGTGGACGAGAGGGTCGACCAGTCGGATTGAGCAGCGTGCTGGAGAGCGATAGAGGTGGAATCGAGCTCCTGCAAGGTCGGTGGATCAGCACGGCGGAATTGGAGGCGGAGAGAACGAGACGAACGAGTAGCTCGGCGCCGATTCGCGACGATATGCGTTGAGCCAGTGTTGGGCGAAGTGGAGACTGCACAGGCTGTCGGAGCTGATGTTCAGCGTTTTTCGGAATCGATTCGGACGCTCAGAACTCACCGAAGTAGCTCGCGAGGCTGAGGAAGAAGCTTTCGAGCTGGAGAACGAGCCCGACCGAGAACGAGCCGGAAGAGGCTGCGAAGAATCAAGGCGAGAATTAGTCTGGATAACGAGAAGGTTTGATCGACTCTTCACAACGTACAGGTCTACTGAACCCACTAATGACCGACCTCGTCCCCGACCTCGAAGGCGGTCTTGACGGCGGCGTCGGTGCGAACGAGCTGGTCGTCCACGGCTGCTGTCAGATGGGTCAGCAGGTGAGCTGCATTAGATATGAAGCCCCTTCCTTCTCACCGCAGAAGACTCCCTTCGATAACCTCCAGGCTGCAGCACGACCGTCGGTTCAGCTTCATCGCTCCGTCTTGCGAGCTTATCACTCACCGCTGCTGTAGCTGATCTCTGCGGCACGTCGTAGAAGCTGTTCGTACCGTCCTGTAGGTCGTTTGACGAGTCAGCAGCGGTGCTTCCTCGTCGAGAAATCGAGCTCACTCCACTCGTGCCCCCTCTCCCTCCCGCGGAGGATGCAGGGTAGCAAGGTGGATAAGTGCTCCCTCTGCTCGCTACACTCCTTCTTCCAAGTCCATACGGGTCCGGCGAAGCGCTCCGAGCAGTGAACATCAAGCAGCAAGCGAAGTGGAGGAGGACAAAGAGCGAATGACCGCGGCTCGCTCGCTAGGCTTGACGAGTCTGCACCGCATTTCTGAGTACTCTCGTCAGACAAGACGCAGCAAGGTAAGATCTTGCAAATCAGATCGGGGTAAGCACGGAGTGTAGAGGACTAGCGAAGGGGTATCATGAGGGAGAGCGAGAGAAACGAAGGGACTAGGTTAAAGGTGGACAATGAACGGGTGGAGGGCACTGCCCTGATGGACCGGAGGAGAAATGTAGCGAAGGTGTGTGATGTAGCGTAAAGCGAATCGACTGGCGAATCGAAGTGGAAGGAGGGTGGGGAGGAGGAGCCTCGAAGATGGAGAACTGGCGGAGTCGAGCCGAGGCGGCGGCCGAGGCGTGACTGGCCTACAGACGGTGGCCGGGGATGACGGTGAAAATGACGGTCAAGACGGCGACGATGACGCCGGTGAGGAAGGTGACCCAAAGAGCGCGGCCGAAGAGCAATTTGCGGACGTAGGGCTCGCGAATGCCGATGGTGCGGAAGGGGGTCTGTAGGAGTGTGAGAGGGTAAGGCGAGTCAGTTTGATGAATTTCAAAGGTTCCGCTCCCGGAGCGAGAGGGCAGGAGGAGCACGAGCGACTCACGGTCTCGGAGAGGCCCATGAAGACGAGGAGGGGGTCGAGGTCGTAAGAGTGGGCGACGAGGTTGATGATGGCGACCGTGAAGGGGAGGATGATCTGTACGAGCGATCAGAGAGTCAGCTTCACTACTCCAAGCCTCCAAGCCGACCAAGCCGAAGCGACTCGGAACTCACCCAGAGCCTCTTGATCTTGGGCTTGTAGTCCAAGAAGATGAACGCGAAAGCCGTCGCCAACGCCACCCAAAGCGCCAAGAGTCCTACTCCCAGCCTCACGAGCGCCGAGATGGGCGTCAGGTTGCCAAACGCTTTTGCTCGGAGGAATCGCGGGAAGGTGTCCATCTCCATGGCCCTGTAGACGTACTCCTTCTGTGCATGAAACATGTCGGGCACGCGAGCCTGAGCGTCGGCTTCTCGGTCGTAATCGGGGTGGGACATGGCGGGGAGGGTGGAGGAGGAGAGAGGGAACTCGTGGATGCGGAGCGTAGGGGGGAGGTAGACCTCCTTGTCTGCGCCGGGCATGAGGTAGCGGGAGTAGATACGCTCGGACGAGGCGAGAAGGTCGGTACGGGAGATGGCGGTGTCGCGCTGGATGTAGGGCTGGGCTGCTGGGAGGGGGGTCGAGGAGCGCTTCCCTCCCTGAGCGGCGGAGGGTGAGTGTTGGTCGTCATGAGGGTAGAGGGCTTTGAGCGTGGGTGAGAGAGGGTAGACGGAAGATCCTCGTTGGTGTGGGTGCGTGTCGGGGTTGGGCGAAGGTGTCCTCATGGCATAGCGCTGCTCGTCGCGCTCGGCCGCCAACCCTCCTCCTCCCGCTCCTCCATGCATGTTGTCGTCGAACCTTCCCTGCGCCGCCTCCTTGTCGTACTTCTCACTGAACTCCTCTCCACCCCTCGCATACCTCTCTCCATCCCAATCGTCCCCGCCGTCCTCCGAGTAATCGCCCCTCTTGATCCCCGTCACTCCGCCATAGATGCTGCCCCTCGTCCTAGCGTACTCGTGATACCTCGGCCAATCCTCTCGGACTGAACGACCAGATTTCCTCAGATCCTTGAAGTAAGCTCGGCCTGCAAAGAAGTTGAGGCAGACGAGGTCAGTGCGCCGAACGGGCGCAGTGACGGCGGAACACGACTTACAGAGGTTCTCGTGCTGCTGCACATCAAGCCAGAAATCCAGGGTATCCTCTGAGCCTTCTCGCTGCAGGAAGAGGTAGTAGCAGTAGAGGTCGACGGGCGGGCGAGTGCCTGTTGCGAGAGAAACGCGTGAGAATGCAGGAAGGAGGAGAGAAGACAAGAAAGCAAGGCGGAGGTTAGCTGTGCTATAGAATGCACCTCTGACTGACGCTAGCCTGCTGCCTATCGCGCTGCAGCCAAAGCGAAGCGGTCTGAGACCCGAGGGGAGAGGAGAGACGGGCTACTCACTCCTTCTGAGCACCTCGGCTAGCGCTGGCAGCCTGTTGCGCACCATCGGTGGGTTGCGCTGGGCCATCTTGCTCCTCTACTCGGTGCTGCAGGACGTTAAACAGGCGAGAAGACGGTCAGCAGCCGAGTCGAGAGTGTTTGCGCTCGCGCCCTGCGCGTGTGTCGAGCTAGAAAGCTGTAGGGCCGTAGTGTCGGAGGCAAGGGTATCAGGACTCACCTGCTGTACTGCAGTAGATATGAGAGCGGCGAGACGTAGAAGCCAGACGACGAGATGAGAATCGCTGGGTCGAGGCGAGGGTGAGCTTGTTGTGAGACGGCGAGTGTTTCACGAGCAGCAAGTCGAGCTGTAGCCGAGTCGGGCGCCGAGAATCAAGTAAGTTGAGATGTAGCAAGGTAAAAGCCGAAGTGAAACCTTGGAAATCGAGCCTCGCGCTTCTTCCCCTCCGTCCACATCTCGTCGCTCGTTCTCCGCTTCAACACGACGTCCTCGCTGCCCGTCTCGCGCAGGCTCATCTTTTGCTGCTTGTCTGTAGTAGTCCTTCTACTCTTTCTCCTTGCTCCCGCCGCGCAACCCGGCAATCGTCATCCTACAGCACGCGTCGCCCCGACTTCATATCCCTCGCCCAAGAAACTCGGTCCTCAGCGCCCCAAGCCTCCTCGAGTCCCATTCTCTGAATCACTACTCATCAAGAAGATGTCGAAAACGATGACCGTAGCCGCCGCTGGCAAGTGAGTGATGTCCTGCAGCTCTCAGCGCTCGCCGAAGTTCGCTGACGGTCTCTCCTCCCTACCAGGCATACCGCTACCATCATCTTCTCGCAGTACGCCCTCTCCACTGCTCCTCACGATTGAAACTGACACCGTGATCATTTACAGCGGACTCGGAGACACCGCCGCCGGCTGGTACCCTCTCGCTCGCTCTCTGGCGGCGAAGCCTCAATTCTCGCACATCAAGTTCGTCCTCCCTACGGCCCCCAACCAGCCGGTCACTCTCAATGGTGGGATGGCCATGACTAGCTGGTTCGATATAAAGAGTCTGACGCCTGGAGGACCTGAACCCGAGGACGAGAAGGGTCTCCTCGCGAGCGTGAGGACTATCCAAGGCCTCATCGGCAAGGAGACGGACGCTGGCATCCCTGCCAACCGTGTCGTTGTTGGAGGCTTCTCTCAGGGTGAGCTTTCGATGCCCTGCATCCTCGCTGTAGTCTTACTGATCGAGCTTGTCCTCGTTTCGCTCCATCTCGTCTTTCGGCGCTCGCCCCGTTCGATCTCTCGCTCCCGTCCTCCTGCCTCCGCACCCTCCACCACTTCTTCACCTTCTCACCTCTCTCATGCATTCAAACCTCACACGCAACTCCCTCATAAACCACAGGAGCGGTCATCGCCCTCCTCACGGGCGCCACCTCGGAGCTCAAGCTCGGCGGTCTCATCTCCCTCTCCGGTTTCCTCGCCCTCTCCGAAAAGATCAAGTCGATGCAGGTGGATCATGCGCCGAAGTACCCGGTGTTCTGGGGTCACGGAACGGGTGATCAGGTGGTTAGGCGAGTCTTCGCTCGCTCAGCACGAAGAGAGGGCGATCAGCCTCCGTGGCGAGCTGACGGCCGGCGTGGAAGGGGGAAGAGAGCAGCGGAGAGCTGACAGTAGACCTTGCCGCAACAGGTACTCTTGGGGAAAGATGTCAGTGGACAAGCTCAAGGAGATCGGATGGAAGAACATTCAGTTCGAAAGCTACGAGGGTGAGTTCAGCCTCTACATTGCGATCAATCCTCTCTCTTGTCTCGGATTCTCACACTGCACCTCGTTCGACAGGCATGCCCCACTCCTTCTGCGACGAGGAGCAGGATGATCTCGAGAAGTGGATCGGAAAGGCCTTGCCTGCCCAGTAAGAGCCGCGGGAGGAAGCAATGACAGCTAGAAGCAATCATATTTGTTTTGCGATGTGATCCGACTGCTCTGGAGAGGCTGGCAAAGACTCCCGAGGGAGCGAGGGAAAGTGCTCTGCGAACGCTGGCCCCCCTCTCAACTTCCCGTCGCAGTGCCTCAAGAATGTCATCGATCACATCGTCACTATAACTAGCTCCCTCTCGGCCCTCTCGAGCAACTCTCAAAAACCTCCCGCTCCTCCAGCCTCTTCGCACCCGACTCGTCTCCGCGCCGAAGCTCAAGTGCTGTCCTCCTCCTCGTCATCATCCCGGTCGAGGTCGGCCTACGCAAGCAGAAGAGGTCAGTAGAAGTTTGGCGAGCAAAGTAAGACGGGAAAGAGCGTGCTAAAGCCGCGAAAGCTCCACCCGTAGCGACTCGGCGCGGTTGGCGAACCGGCTAGTGGACGAAACGAGGTCAGCGAGAGGACGAGAGTATGAGAGAGAAGAGACAAGTACCTCACCCTTATGGTTGCACTCGGAAGAGGACGATTTCGTTGAGTAGGCGTACTCGGAGTAGGCCCCAGCTCAGGCGGATCCGAAGCTCTCCCGAAAGGCGAAGTCGGAGGCGGGCTGCTCTGCAGCTGTGGCAAAGACACTGTCCAAGCTCTCGGAGTAGTAGCGCCTTCCTCCTCCTCCACCACAGAGACAGCCTCCAGCCGCGGTAAACCTCCAAGCCCCAGCCCTGTACCGCCATTGCTCGACCGAGCAGCGCCCGCCTCGCCAGGCAGGTAGAGCGAGCCCGAGCTGTCAGCCTGGTTAAGCTCCTGAAACTGGTCGGCTAGCTCTTCCTTGAGCTTGTCGAGCTTGAGCAGGGGGACCAGCGTCTTGGCGAGTGTCGTTCCGCCGAGTTCGTCGAGCAGTTCGGCGCGGCTGACGACGTCGTCCAGCGTGGTATGGGCGGCGAAATTACGGTTGTAGTGCAGATTGATAGAGTTGAGTACAGCGGCATCGGCTGTGCGGGAGGTTTACGATCAGCTCAGAGCTCGTACGGCCTAGAAGAAGAGCGAAGCAGACTCACCATCCGGAGTCCCCAGCTGTTGCGCCGAAAGGTTGCGCAAGTTCCATTCTTGCTGCCAGCGCCAGTTGTGGCATGTGAGATAGATGTAGCCTTCCCGCACCGGCAGAGGCTTTTCCGACGTATCGAGGCGCCAGACAGTGAGGTAGTAGCGAGCGAGGTCGAACGCGATGAGAGGGCGGAGTATAGCGAGCAAGGAAGCCTGTGGGTCAAAACAGAGGGCTCAGCTGAAAACAAATCTGGAAGCAAGAGAGAAGAGAATGTTGCTCACCTTAAGCCGCTCGTGCGCTCGCTCCTTCTGCTCCAACCGAGACTCGCTCGCCGAAAGCTTATGCAAGGCCATCGAAACCTCGCCCTTCGCAAGACCAAGTTCGTGCTCTAGCGCCATTGTTGTCTTCCCCTCATTTCTCTCCCCCGCCAACTCAGCCTCAAACGTCTTGATCTGCTGAGCGAGGGAGGCCTTCTCGTCCTCCAGTCCGAGATTGCGAGAGGCGAGCTTGAGGTAGTCGGCCTTGATGGTAGCGAGCTCTCGTGCTGACTCGGAGAGCTGAGATCGAAGGCCAGAGTGCTGGTCGGCCTGTAAAGACCCCCAGCTCGAGCTCAGCGCGCGCTCCGAGCGACGTCTCTGAGGGGCAAGACCGACGTACAGAGGGAGAAGGAGGGCCTTCACGATATCGCGCTAACTCTTGCTCTTGATCATCGAGTTGATCCTGTCAAGAGCCGCGTGAGCAGGGCTCGCCCTAGCAATGACTGAGAGCGCCGAACTCACCAGCATCGTGCGCATTGCCTCCTCAAGATGCTCCTTCTCCTCAGCAAACCCTTCATCCAGGATCCGAGATCTTGCCTTAGCGTCCTCGAGCAACTGGCTGGCCTCCAATAGGCCCACCTCAAGGCCGTAGCCTCGGTCTCGCTGAGCATCTAATGATCTCTCGAGTACGTCGATGTCTTGCTCGGCGCTCTCGAGCTCTCCGCGGATAGCTTCAAGTTCTTCATTAAGGCGCATTTGGTTGAGCTGTAGTCGAGAGCAGGTCAGCCGGTAGGCTCTCAGCGAATCTCGGAGTTCGGCGGAGGTTCACCATGGCCTTCTGAGCCTGTTTCTTGTGTTGAGTAGCGAGTTGAACCATGTCACGCGCGAGCTGGCGGTGGGAGTCGATTTCATGCTCCATCCATTCCTGCTCCCTGCCAGCAGTGACGGCGTTGACGTGAGCCTGGTGGGATGAGTGTCAGCGAAGCCAGAGCAGTCAGTCGAGTTGAGGCGCACCTTGAGACGAGTGATTTCGGCATCTCTAGTAGCGAGCTCACGTGTACACCGTCGAAACGTCTCTCTAAGCTGTCTTCGGGTGATGGAAGGGCCGCTCTGTAGAAGAAGAAAGGGCGAAGGTCAGCGCCGTGGGTCGTTTGCGTGGGGCGACTCGGGGCTCTTGCGGAATCGGGAGGAGGCATCTGTATCAACTCACTCTCCGTTGCTGCTCGGTATCCGTTTCCGAGCTCTCCGATGTAGTAGGATCCTCGTCGAGAGACGACAAGGACGCGGAACTCGAGGACGAGTTCAAGACGTGTAGTAGAGCGCCAAAGGCGTTCAAGGCGCTGTCATCGGCCATAAGTGTGCTGGTGCTGATGGTGAAGAGACGACATGCGACGAGTGAGGCGGGAGAAGGAGCAAGTCATGGCGAAGTGGAGCCCACCCGAGACTCGTCGAGCCACTTGCGGAGGGCTTGCTTTGCTCAGAGAGGCGGTAAAGAGACCCGAGTAGCAGTCTCTAGCTCTGCACAGACCTCTCTCTGCTTCAATACAGACGCCAGAGCGGCGAGCGGAGTCCGGGAGAGAGGGGGAGCTCGGCGCTCGTCTCCTTTCCCCCCTCGTTTCGCAAAGTCGTGGGGAGCGTTCGCGTTTGCTTTTGCGCTCTTGCCTTCCTGCGTCGTATGAATCACATCATGGGAGCTACCAGCAGCAACCAGAGCACTGGAGTCACTGTAGGAGGTGAGCCAGCTGCTCTTGAACTTTCGCCGAGCTAGCCGCCCAGCCTCGAGCTGACCTCTGAACCCCGTCTGCAGTCATCGTGGGGTGCCTCATCCTCTGTGAGATGGTTTCAATCTTCCTTACGCTCCTCGAGAGTGACCAGCTACCCACAAACAGTCCTAATCGCCGTCTTCTTCGCCGTTCGCCTCATCCAGCGGCGCATGTCGCCGTTTATGAGTGGTCTCAAGGCGACCTCATCCCAGACTGTCCTTCCTCTCTCATCTCCATCCAGCGTCGAGAACAGCGCCAATGCGCATGCACCACCTCTTTACTCGCCAGCGTTCGCCTCGGCCTCGGGAGGGGAGGACCCAGCGAAGAGCAGCGGAGTCCGGCGACGAGGAGACGGGGAGCAGACATGGCATGGACCCGGGCTGATGTATGACGGTGCAAGTGGGAGGGTGGAGGTAGATCCGCTGGAGAAGATGGAGGTGAAGTGAAGGGGGGCCGGAGAGGGATCTCGGCGCTGAGCTTCGCGCTGAACTTTGGCGCTCGGCTCCGACTTTGCTGTAGTGCATTGGCAGTCCGGCTCAAGGAACGTGCTGTCTTGTAGCGCCTCGGGGACTTGGCTTGGCGGAAGCGGCAACTCGAACCTCGGGCGAGGGAAAGGGAGAGCGAGCCTGGCTTCGGACCAGCCGCCAGCGAAAGCTCGTAAAGAGACTGACAAGCACAGTTCCAGCGAGATGCTTCCTTTTCACCGCGACTCCCTTGTACCCTCGCAAGCTGCCTGCGCGAGCTGTCGCAACCTCGCTCCAATCCTCTTCGCCGAGAAGTTCTCCCGCGTGGCGGCCGGCTCCTAAAGCTGCCATGCTGTAGCTTAATACTCCTTCAATTCCTGATATCTCCCTCGTCATGGTCCCGGCCCTCTGTAATCTACCACAGCTCCCTCCTCCTCCTCCTCTCCTCCCTCGCGATGCTCTTCTTCCATCCCCACCTGCCTTCCCTCTTCTCCTTGGCCGCCTCGATGCTCTCCTTCCTCTCCCTCTCGGCCCTCCTCGCTTCACTCCCCTCGCCCCATCCCAACGTTCCTACGACCTTGGGCGACACCCCGAATTTTGCGGCCAGCTTGGAGCGAGTCCAGTGGGAAGGGTTTTGCTGGCGGAGGGCGTGGAAGGCGGCTAGCTCTTCTGGGGAAAGACGACTCTTGGGTGCAGAGGAAGAGGCGGCGGAGGAGGAGCGAGAGACGGGGAGGAGGTGCTCTGCTGTTGCTGCTGTTGAGGGTTTGAGGAGGGTCGAGGCGGAGAGGGAAGAAGATGGGACAGGGTGCGAAGGCGGTAGCGTAGAGGGAGGTGATCGCACTACAAAGTGAGCGCCCGAAGGCAGCGTGTAGTGCGAGGCAGACGCCGAAGTGAGGAGCGGATCCTTGTTACGGCGCAGAGGTGCGCTGGCGGGGGCGGAAGAGGTGGACGCCTGCTGGACTACAGATCGGCTGGTCGTAAATGCGCGCTTGAACATGGTGTAGGTGGTTGCGAAGCGAGGTGAGAGTTGAGAGAGAGCGGCGAGCCGGGAGCAGGCGACGAGCACAAGGCGCAGCCCGCCCCCCAGCCAGCGGTTTTGGTAAGTAACGGAAATTGATTAGAAGTCAGGCATTACAAGTTCAACCAATTTACCAGGGTCTTCGAACGCCTGAGTCCTCCACCGAGCTTTTGTGCCCGTCTGGTCCAGTACACATCCAAGAGCGCCGAGCTAGCTGCGCTGGAGTCACATACCAGTAGGATCCGACTCTGGGCGAAGTTCTGTGGCTGTAGGACACCATGCACGCCTTCCGCGCCTCGTTGTATCACATCAGTGTCATGTACTGCAGCACAAAATTGACATTGCCATGCATGCATCTCGGCGCAGGCCCTGTAATAGAGTAGAAGGGTGCACATAGCCAAAACCCGTTCGCCGAGGAAGTAAGGTCTGAGAAACTTGTTAGTTCGCGTTACGAAAAGACTAATGAATTGAAACCGCTGGCTGGGGGGCGGGCTGCGCCTTGTCGACGAGCGCGCAAGTCGAGAAGGAAAAGGGGTCGCTTCGATCAATCCACTAATAAAGCTCTTCAGTGTCTGTACCTCATCAATATCTTGCTTTACGCCTGCTCGCCCCTTCTGCAGCCCAAATTGCCGCCGTTCTCCCCATGTCCGAATCCTCGCCGAACTCGCTTCGCAAGGCTGTCGGACCTGTGCCTGCGAGAGTTGCAGCATCTCAGGAAATCCGCAATGCTCCTGGCTCTCAGAGACATCAGAATCGACGTCGCCCGTCAGTCGCCCGCCGCCAACGCTGTCGCCCGTCGCCAATGGCGCTCGCGCGCGCTCAGCGCTGCTCTTCTTCCTGCGCTTCACTCGTTTATCTCGACTACTTGCTTCGCCCTCCACCAACGCTTCCAATATGGTGAACGATAGTCTGGCTTTCGCCTTTGATGCTCTGCAGGACATCTCCGGATCTCAAAGACGTTCCTCGAGTTGCGGCTATCTGTCTTCTGATGGGTGGGAGAGCGCGGGACTGGACTTGGAACACCGTGGCAGAGTGAGTAGACTCATCTCGCGCTCCCTCCTCCAGCTACACGCCCGTAACGACAGATGTAGAGAGCCTACGGCGCTGATCCTTTCCCTTTCTTCGACAGGCTGCCCCCAGTATCACTCGAGGCGAGCTCAGGCAAACGCTTGAGCACTGCAGACGGGAATTCAAAGACAGAGACGCAGAGATAGGTTTCCTGAAGGTGCGTCCCGCTCGGCTGTAGCTTCGTTCAAGAAGCTCGCTCACGCTTTGCCCTCCCAGGCGCAAGTCACTGCCCTCGCTGGAGGCAGCGGCTACGAATGGGTGATTGCGCAACTCCATGCCGAGCGGGACGTCTCTCGCCGGATGGTCCAGGTGGCCACGCAGTCTAAGCGAGCGGCCAGGAAGGCAAACGTAAGCCCCTTCCTCGACTTCCCCTTCCACCTTAGCCCGCGCTGATCTTCTTCTCTCCCAATAGCTCGAAGTCTTCCGTGTCGAAGAGCGCTGCGAAGCCGCCTACGAAGCTCTTGCTGGCGCCGAGGACGACCTCGACTGGTTCGAGGAGGAGCTGGCCGCCGAGCGCAGTCGAACCGCTTCGCTCGAGGCAGACCTGGCGCAGACGAGGCAGCTACTCGTGGATAGTAGGAACAGCTTCTATGTTCATTACGACCGTATCAAGCTGGACAGAGACGCTTTGGAGGAGGAGTTCCGGATGGTGGGAGTAAGTTCGGCCCGCTCGTCTGCTCGCTGACCGCCTTTGCTCACCCTTTTGCCGTTCTTTGCAGGATCAGCTTAATCATCAAGAGAGAGAGAGCTCAGGCGCTACCGTGCAGCTCCTCCTTCTCTCACGGTGCGTACCTTTCCGCTTTCTCGTTCGTTCGGCGACGCCCTCGCTGATCGAAATCGCTCTCGCTGCAGAAGGATGAGGCATCTGATCTTCGGTCTCAGCTCTCCGAATCGAGGCGAGAGCTCTCCGCTACCAAGTCGGATTACCTCCAGCTCGAGGACCGCCACTCTGCGCTCGAGGACGAGAAGGCGGCCCTCGCCGAGCAGATCAAATCCGCCGAGACGGAGCTCGCCGCTCAGAAGGTGGAGGGCAAGACGTTGATGGCTCTCAAGTGTGACCTCGCCCTTGCGACGGGCAAGGTCTCGATGACTTTGCACAAGCTGCAGACCAGCGAGATTCGTCTGCGCGAGAAGGAGCAAGCGTACGAGGAGCTTCGGGTACGTTCTTCTCCTCTTCCCTGGCTCAAAAGCTCCAGCGGGGCAGAGATGATATCTCAAACTTACTTGCTGATTTCCTCTGCCCTTGTCCTCGCAGGCCTCTGCTCTCCGGATCCTCGGACCCATCATCGGTTTCGACCTCGCTCGCTACTACTTCACCACATGGTTCTTGGAGCACACCGACGAGCCTTTGCAGCTACAGCAAGGAGGGATCAACCTCGGAAAGTACAACTGGTGCTGGCGGTCCGACTACGACCTGCAGTGGCTTTCGGCGAAGGAGTTGGGCATTCCGCGAGGCAAGTCACCATGTCTCTTTCTCTCACTCTCACCTCGGCCTTTGAGCTCTCTGCTAACCTCTTGTCCACTCCTCACAGCCGATGCTGCAGCTATCAACTCCATCAACCTCCAGTACGAGCGCAACCTCGCCGCTCACACTTCCTTGGACGACATCGTCAACCGCGCGGAACTACTCGACGGACTAGGAGGCACAACACTCGCCAAGACGCTCGTACCTCTGTTGAAGCTCGACATGCTGAGACAAGCGCTAGCGGATGAGATTCGAGCGCAAGACCGTCACTCGGGGTCGCTCGTCCTGCCTGGCGACGAGACAGCGGGGGTTCAGCGCGGTACCTCGGTGGTGGTGGCAGAGGAAGGGTCGATTACACCTCGAGCTCGTGCGCAACCGTTACCGCCGCAAGGGCGACCAGGCGACGCCTTTCCCGCTTTGTCGAATGGGTCGAGTTGGCCCGAGCTGGCGCCGAGTCGCCCTGCTCAAGAAGATGGCACCTTACGGCGCCCTAGGATTACAGTGAGTCGTTTCTCCGCTCCTTTGAGCCTCTCATGATCCAGTACTTACCCTCCTTTTCCGGAATAGCCTGCTCGCCGAAACCCCGGGTCTCGTCTCGGCACGGGAGGAGCTTTCGCTGCCCTTGTACGCTCTTCTCAGTTTTGAGCGCACTCTCTGTATGCTGAGCTGATCACGTTTTCCTCACACAGGCCAATATGAATCAGCACGGTGAGGCGAGCGACAGCTCTTGAGGCTCGGCGTTCG
The DNA here is from genome assembly GCA_003054985.1 of Leucosporidium scottii. Classification (NCBI taxonomy): domain Eukaryota; kingdom Fungi; phylum Basidiomycota; class Microbotryomycetes; order Leucosporidiales; family Leucosporidiaceae; genus Leucosporidium; species Leucosporidium scottii. Next base: position 9,069 of record MWVB01000059.1, on the reverse strand, counting down.
GAGCAGAGGAAGGGAGAGGGTCGAGGGTTGCTCGTTGATTGCTGCAGAGGTTCGGAGAATGACACATAGATTAGTTCAGATTAGATGATGTGTTATCACGGGTTGTATTCACCGAGCTCTGGGGGCAAGCGAGTGAAGAGTCCTTTCTCTCTTCGTCGACCGAGCGGGGACGAAGGTCTTTCCCTGGCTTTCGAGCACTGCACGATGTTTGGCATCAAGCGCTCACTCTCGGAATCATCACCAAGATGGAGCTGCGCTGGTGAGGGCTCGACGGTGTGGCTTCGGCATTCAGTTCGGCGCTCGTTTCGGCGCTCGGGAGCGAGGTCGCCGGAGATCCAGCTACAGGACGAGGCAGGAGCCAAGTAGGAGCGAGCCTTGTAGCTCGTACAGCTGACCTGACCTGGTACGCTGCCTGCACCTCGATAGGCATGCCAGCCTTCTGCAACCTTTCGTTGCCCCGCGCCGAACTCTGCTTCTCGCTCTTTGCCAAGAATCGGACCCTTTCTTCTCCACAACTCGGATGTTACTCTCACCAGGAGTTCGGCAATCAGACGACATGTACCTCTCTAGCTTTCCAGCTTTCTGCAGCGTCGCCTAAGACGGTACAGAGCTTCGGCTCCTCCCGAGTTCGCTGCAATCCTTTGTTCAAACGAAGAAGCAACCAGGCTTCGAGGGAATACAGTAATGAAAGCATTACAACCCCAGAATGTTGGTTGAAAGCCAGGTGGGCGGAAGCGAGCCCAAGAAGGAAGTTGGAGGGGAGCATTCCCCAGGACAGCGATCACGATTTGGGCGCCGAAGGCCAAGTGGCCCAAGCCCAAGTCGCGTCGAGTCTGGAGGGCTCCCTCCTACCACACCACTTTACTCGACTACATTTTGCACCTTACGCCCGGCGCGCTGGTCTTGTAACCCCTCTCCCCCCTCCCCGACCTATTCTACTGCAGCTTCGCCTGCTCTACCCACGCGACGAACCACCCGTCACCTTTCAGTCAACCTTCGCTCGTTTTCGCCCCCTCCCTTACAACAGCACACTACAGGATGGTCTTCATTCAAGCTGCTCTCTCCCTGGGAGCCTTTGCTGGTCTCGCTTCGGCCGGAGGAATCGTCCACATGACCTCGACTATTCAGCCCATCATCGTGAGTTTGCGACGAGAGGAAGCTCGACCCGAGCCGTTGGAGTGGGAAGGAGAGCCAGCAGCTGCGCTCTTGTACCGCTTCACTGGGACGGGGGGCACGCGGAAGTTGCAGGGAGTTAGAAACTGACCATTTGACACGCTTCTGTAGGACTCTGCTTCCACCCTCGAGGGCTCGGGCAACTACTTCCTCGAGAACCAGGCTACGGGTCAGATCCTCACCTTCTCTCGCGAGGGCGGAACGACCAACTTCTACCCCGGCGGAGGCAGTGATCCCATCGAGATTCAGGTGAGTTTGCTGTTGCACTACAGTAGAGCCTGCGCCCTCGTCGACGGACCAAACTTCGACGCGACTTGTTTGGCCCTTCTCGGCCTTCTCGTCGAGGCGCCAAGCGCGACCTTTTTGTATCGCCTTTTGATCGCCAAAGCTGACCTAGCTCAATACATGACAGTTCGAGGGAAACGCTGCTCGCATCTCTGGAGGCAACAACAAATGCGCCTCGGCCCAGTGGAGTTACGACGTCGAGGGTGGTGTCGACCACGCTGCCGTTTCGTACGCTTGCGCCGTTGGAAACGGACAGTCGGGAACTGCTTCGCTCGAGAAGACCAAGCAGTGGTGAGTGGTCTCTCCCTGTCCCGAGGAAACGCGCGAGAAAGAAGCGGAAAGGCGAGGGAAGGCCGGATCGCCGAGAGGGTTGACACGACGTGATGGAGGGGTGCAGAGGTGTTGAGAGTACGCAGAGAGTCGTCGCTAATCTTTTCAACCTCACTCAAGGTGGTACTTCATCCCCGTTGATGGATCTTCCTCTTCGAACGACAACTCGAACGACAACTCGGGCGACGACTCGAACGACAACTCTGCCCCTTCGACTACTGAGGCGCCCGCTCCCGCTACCACCACCACCACCGAGGCTCCTGCCCCTTCCACCACCGAGGCTGCCTCCGACGCTGTCGCCTCCCCCGCCTCGGGCCGTGGTGCTCGTGTCCTCCTCGCTTCGGGATCGACCTCTTCCTCCTCCTCCTCCGACTCGAGCTCCGGCCTCCTTACCAAGCCCAAGGGATACTACGAGACCGAGTCCTCGTCCATCTCGCTCGACCAGGTCGACATCTCCTCGGTCGTCAAGTCCGACCGCACCACTTGGATCTGCCGTCACCCCGGATGGTGGCTCAACAAGTGAGCTCGGCGGCTTTCTCTTTCTCTTGGAGCTACTGATACTGATGCTCGACTTGACCACACGAACAGCCACCCCGCTTACGTGACCGCCGCTGGACACGTCGAGTGCGCCTCGGACCTCAAGGCCTACCGCGCTGCTAACAAGCGCTCCAAGCGCTCGCACCACGACCTCGCCAAGACCCTCAGCAAGCGTGGTGGTCAGCAGTACTACATCCTTACCCAGGACCACATCTACGTGAGTCTTCCGAGCCGAGGAGTTTGTTCGGCGAAGAGGAAAGGCTGACCGAGAGGCTGGTTCAACAGGACATGGCCACTCGCGCCATCGCTGGATCGTCCCTCTCGACCTACGGAGGATACACCTCGACCACTCTCAGCCTCTGGAACAAGGTGAGCTCCGTTTCCTCGCCTTGCTCTCTGGCTCGGTCTCACTGACCTCCCTCACTCTCCTCGCAACAGTCCGACAACTCCCAGATCTGGACCGTCAACTCGGCTTAAACTGCCCTTCCCTCTTCCACCTTTTCACGATCGCTCCCACGACCCCGCCAACGACCTCACCTCCCAACCTTTTCGCCTTTCGACTCCCCCCTCGTTTGGCTAACCATCCCATCCCTCCTGCCCCCTCAAAGTCGCCAGCGCACGTTTGACACGCTGCGCCACCCCCCGCTCTAGCTTCTCGCGTTCGACTCGAGATACCCCCCCTTTCCTTTTCGTCCTCGCCCGACTCCGCCTTGTTCATTCCCTTCTCCACCCTTTCGATTGCTTGCTTCATGGTCAAGCTGTAGTAGGATCGATGCGCGCAATGGCAGAGATCCCTGTAGTCTTGCTTAGAGTAGAGTTAACTTATTCCCCCTCCAAAATGACTTGGTCCGAGCAGAGCGAGAGCGAGCGAGAGAGGCAGCGAGAGGTGAAGAGCTCCATGGCTCGTTGAAGGTGATATGTTGCAGAAAACTGCTTGCTTCTGCTTTTGAGAGGCGGCGCCTGCTCGGCAACGCCGAATGGAAGCAGTCTTGCGCCGCCGAAGGGCAAGCTCGAACCCGAGGCGCCGAGCTCGAGCGCGAGGCGTGAGGTGCTGGAGCGCAATCCTTCGCTCTGCTTGTAGCTGGATAATGTCAGGTCTATTTCCTTGCTTTGCACCACCATAACCTACCAGCCTTGCCATCCTTCGCCTCGAGAAGACGAGAAGAAGACCTCCCCCACGGCTGGGCACGAGGTAGCGCTTGGGCCTCCTCTTCTACTGGCAAAAGTTGTCGAGCTGATCAAAGCTTGTTGAAAGGATGAATCTTGCTCTCTGTATGGCTCACCAAATCTGCAGCCCAGCAAAGCGTATAGAAAAGGCGACCTCGGCGTTCGTTCGGCACGCCCCCAGGGGTGGGCGATTCTGAAACGAGCAGCGCAGTCATACAACCGGTCTGCTGGAGAGCGCAGGGTGCGGTTCTGGCTGTATGTAAAGTGGAATCGTGGCTGCACCAGAGCAGCCAGCAAGGGAGGTTCGGCGCAGGCTCGGAGGGCGAAGATGGAAAATGTACGACGCTAGAAATGGGCAGGAGAGCCAAGAGGAGAGAAGCGAACCTTGGCGAGGTCCGTGTTGGCCAACAAAAACGACACTCAGCGCGAATCGCCCAGCGACGCTTGTTGTCCTCCTCCCACATCCTCGACTTTCGACTCGCATCTCTCCCCTCAGGCCGGTTCTGAGCTTTTACGTGTCGTCGTCGTTGACCTACATTAGCAGTTTCATTCACTCCTTAGCCGTCCACACGACACCCACACTCGCTTTCCAACTCCCCTCCGAACGCACGACCCCTTCGCACCTCACTACAAGATGCGCTCCTCGCTTTCGCTCCCTCTCCTCGCTCTCGGTGTCGCTTCGGTCAACGCTGGAGGCATCATCGACAACCTCGTGCAGCACACCAAGATTCTCGTGAGTCCACTTCCCAGCTCAACGGACAAGGACGCGACCCGAGCGAGCGGTCCGCGCAGGGGTGAAAACTTGCTGCCATGTAGCTCGGGAGCAGGACCACTTACCAACAAGCAGAATGTGCAAGGGAAACGCGCGCTGACTCTCTCACTTTCGCTCGGCTCCGAAACAGGCTGCAGCAGTCACCTTCGAGGGCACCTACGTCGTCAAGAACGTCAAGACGGGCGGATACCTCAACTTCAACCGTCCGGGGGACACGACCAACGTCCACACCACCGACGAGTATGCTACGATTGAGCTCTCGCACGGCGGAGCCAGGGGCTTCTCGGGAGTCAACTTCGGCTCTTACTCGGGCACCATCATCACGGGAATGAGCAAGTGCGGATCCGCTCAGTGAGTTGCAGCTTGTTCACCTTGACATTGTCGTCGTCGATGTTCCGCTTTCCATCCTCATTGTCGTCCGATTCGTTTGAGACGACGGTAGCGACGTCTCGGCGATCCTGTCTCGGTCGTCCTCGCGCTCGCGCTCGCCTCCTCGCTGCTGGCCTACAGCGACAGAGAGCAATTCAACTAACTTTTGCTTGTCCCCTTGTGCAGATGGGGAAACGAGGGAGGACTCGGCGTGGATGTCGCCTTCGTCTCGTACGCCTGCGCTGGTGAGTTAGATCCTCTCGCTCCTCTTGCCAGGACGACAGCTGACCGCGCCGCTGTTCAATAGTTGGAGATGACCCCAACGGTACCGACACTCTTGAGGTCGCCAAGCAGTTCTGGAGGAGTACGTTCGGCCGAGCTCCGGCGCTCTCGGAGAGATCAGAGCTGACCCTCTTCGCTTCTCTCACAGTCGTTCCCTGCGGCTCTTCGGACGACAGCAGTGATGATGACAGCTCGAGCTCGAGCTCGAATGTCCAGCTCAACGCCAAGGTCGCCGTCAAGGCCGACTCCGCCTCGAGCGCCACTTGGTCGTCCGAGGCCGCTTCGACTACCGCCGCTCCCGTCGACACCCCCGCTGAGGACGACAACTCTTCCTGGTCTCCTCAGACTACCCAGAGCGTCAACTCTTACGACCAGACCACCTGGGTCTGCCGTCACCCCGGGTTCGTCCCTTCTCCGGTGTCGGCGCCGAAGAACTTCGCTGACCTCCTCGCTTCACCTACAGATGGTGGCTCGCTCGTCACCCCGACTACATCACCTCGGCGGGCCATGTCGAGTGCAAGGACGACCTCGAGGCCTACAAGGCCTCGCTCAAGAAGCGCTCGACCCACGCTCAGATGGCCAAGCGCCTTCGCAGCAAGCGCGCCTCCTCCTCGGGACGCTACTGCATCATTGCAGAGGACCACCTTACAGACATGCAGACCAGGGCAGTCGGCGATTCGGTTGTATCGAGCTTCGGAGGCTACACCAGCCAGGCTCTCGTGGACTACAACCCCGACGATACCGCTCAGCAGTGGGACATCTACGCCGTCTAAATAGCATCGTTGTCTCTCCACACCTTCGCACTCGCATTCGCACATTACTCTATCCAACCCTTCCCCCTCCCTCCTCCTTCGCGCCCATACTTCGCTTTCTCATGCCTCGCACTCTTCGTTCTCCGACTCCCCCTTTTGATACCAGCTTTCCTTGACGCTCGGTGGACTGGCTTTCACCGGCTCGCTAGCCCATTCGCACCCTCCCCCCCTTTGATCCTCCCCTTCTTGTCGTTACCTTGCTCCCCAATTCGATTTTGCGTTCATCCTCAGGCCTCGAAGAACGTGAATGAGAGCATGAGAGCTTGCTGAGAGTGCTGTGCGAGCGATTAGAGCGGACGAAAACCCTGCAGGGCAGAAAGGCCCGCCGAACTGAACGCCCTCCGGCGCCGAGAATCGACTTGGAGCTTCGAGCTGCTCGAGAGCAAGTCCTGTGAGGCTATACATAGTCTTGTACAGTGAATCAGAGCTAACATTGACCCTCTGCGATGCGTGAAGGCTACAGACAGCGTCAGTGAATTGTCGGGCTTGCTCAACGCCGAACGCCGAAGGGCGAGATCGCCATTCCCTTTCATTCCCTGTCGCTTCTGCTCCTTGCTTTTCTACTCTCTCCTGCTCATACAACTCCAGGCAACATGTCCACGACCCCCTCCCATCCTCACTGCCTCCCTCGCGCCACCAAACCAGCGCTTCACTACAATTCTCCCGCCGGTCGAGCTGCCTCCACTCGCTGGTTCCTCCTCAACAGCATTCCTCTGACTTCCATCATCGGTGCAGGAGCTCTCCTCCAATATGGCTACACTCTCGCCCTCGCCTACGTCCCCAGTCTCTCCACCGGCGCTCAACTCGGCGCTTGGTGCGCTCTGCCCCTCGTCATGATCTTCGGACCTTTCGTCAAGCCTACGCTCCAATCTCTTGGGCTGCTGAGGAATCCTTGGATGGACGAGGTCATCCCAGGCAAGACGTATGCCCATTTGCCTGGCGGGATTGAGGATGAGGACGGAGTGAGGCAGAGCCCCGAGTTCGCCGTGTTGCTCATCGGAGCGAGGTGCAATGGGGCGTTTGGCGCTTTCAGTGGGAAGAGGTTTGCCGAGATCGGGAAGGGCTTCTCGCAGGTAAGCCCTGCCGCGCCGAGTGGACTTCGGAGATGAGCTGACCCGCTTCGGCTTTTTGTTCTACAGATGTGGAGAGATCTTGAAGCTGATCCGAACTCGGGACTGTTGAAGTGAGTATTCTCCAATGGCTTGGATGACGCTCCGAGGTCACTTCAAGCCGCTCACTTTGCTGAGCTCTTCCCTCTTTCGCCCGCCGCTCACTTTTCCCTCGCCTTGCCTCGCCTCCATGACACCTTCTGCCCCACCACCACAGTGCTGAAGCTTTCCTATCCACTTCTCGCCCTCGCAACAACAACCTCATGACGATGGGCATCTTTCGCTCGACCGCCGACGTCCACGCCGCCGCTCGTGGACCGCTTCACCGCCAGATGATGAAGCTGTATCGCGAGATGAGTGAGGGAGAGGCCAAGAAGTATGAAGTCTGGCATGAGCTCTACACGGTGAGTGTGAGGGCGGAGGACAGGCTGGATGAGCGCAGACTGACCCTCGGCGTTCCCTGCTTCCCTCGGCGCAGATCAAAGCGGGCGGATCGGAGGGCGTCTACCTCAACTCGACTGCTCACGGTCTAGGAGGGATTTTTGCTCCGGTCGGCGGAGAGTCAGTCGAGTTTGAAGGGGAGCAAGTGGCGGGCTCGGTCGATGGAAAGACGAGCGCCGAGCAAGGAGCGACGATGTGGGAGTCGGTGCTGAGGATTGCGAGGGGCAGGAATGGGACTAGTGGAGGGAGGATGGGGATGAAGGTATAGCTTTCTCAACGCCACTAGTCCCGTTTCGTCCGCTGTAATTTGCTGTCGTCATTTGCGCCGCCCAGCCGTTCTCTGCTCGCCGTTTGTGCTCAACAACTCGGCGCGTCAGGAGATTGATTGCGGGCATATGACACAAATGTCTCCTTCCAAGCCACAGCAAAGGCTGCTCCCCCCCGCGCTCCGCTCTTCAGTCTCTGCCGCTTCTCCTTCGCGGAGCCTCACTCGCTCTCGCCGTCTGTATCATCCAGGCTGCTGCTGGCCTGCAAGACGAAGAAGAGGAAGTAACCAGGAACTCGGAAAGTGAGCCTCGACCAAGAGAGACGTACAAGGGCTGCAAAGGGATTGCTCGAGGCGACACGATTGCCTGCCCGAGCGGGCTGAACGCAAGGAAGAGCATCAACGAGACGTCCACAAGACGCAAGAGAGGGAGAAAAAGACTCGCCGTCGGCTCCACTCTCGGGAGCGGCCTGGTGGCTCGAACAGGCGGGCTCGGGGCAAGCTCGGGCCAGCTCGAGTTCCTCAGTAGGGGCGAGGAGGGAGCCAGGCTGCCCTGCAGCTGCGGTAGAGCTGCAGTGCGAGCTCGCGGAGTAGTAGAGCCCCCCTCCTCCTCCTCCTCGGTCAAAGTCATAGACTCGCCGCGACGCATCCCTCCCAGTCCCAACGCTGTTGCTCCTCCCGGCTCGTCCTCCTCCTCGCCGGGTGGAGCGAGAGCATCTGGGAGCTTGAATACATTGTCCACCTCTTTCAGCCGATCAGCCAACGCTTTGTTGAGTTTGTCCAACTTCAGTAGAGGTACAAAGGTCTTGGAGAGAGTCGTTCCGCCGAGCTCGTCGAGCAGCTCGGCGCGGCTGACGACGTCCTCAAGAGACGTGTGAGCAGCAAGCTTGCGGTCGCGGTGGAGATTGATCGAGTTGATGACAGAAGCGTCCGCTGTGGGAGATACCGGTGGTCAATCGGAAGCTCGAAAAGCGAGCCGAGAGCGAGAGAGAGAAAGAGGGCCGACTTGCCCTCCGGTATGCCAAGTCTCCTGGCCGAGAGAGGCCAGAGGTCACTCTCATTCTCCCAACGCCAGTTGTACGACGTGAGTTTGATGTTGCCGCTCTCCACCTGTAGGCTCTTGTCCGTGGTCTCGAGGCGCCACAGGCTGAGGAAGTAGCGAGCCAGGTCGAAGGCGACGATGGGACCGACGATGGCGAGGGAGGAAGCCTGTGAGCCGGCACAGAGAACAATTGAGATGTAGCTGACAGCAAGAGAGAAGAGAGTATTGCTCACCTTAAGCCGCTCGTGCGCTCGCTCCTTCTGCTCCAACCGAGCCTCGCTCGCCGAGAGCTTATGCAAGGCCATCGAAACCTCGCTCTTCGCAAGAGCAAGTGCGTGCTCTAGCGCCATTGTTGTCTTCCCCTCAATTCTCTGTCCCGCCAACTCAGCCTCAAACGTCTTGATCTGCTGAGCGAGGGACGCCTTCTCGTCCTCCAGTCCGAGATTGCGAGAGGCGAGCTTGAGGTAGTCGGCCTTGATGGTAGC
>MWVB01000058.1:105435-155462 GCA_003054985.1 Leucosporidium scottii | reverse complement strand
GAGGAGGTCGCGAGGGTTGGAAGGGGAGAGCTTGGTCGCGACGACGTGGTTGGTGATCTGTACATCGTCGTCAAAGTTTAGCTGCAGGGTTGATGACACGCAGGAAGCACTCACCTCGCCCTGACCCTCCTTTTTGGGAACGCCGAACCTGCGCACGCATTGGGTGAGGTCTTCGTCGCTCGCCTCGATGCCCCAATCTCGTTTCATCGGCTCGCGAAGCATACGTCGGTCGTCTGTGTGCGATGGAGAGTCAGGTCAAGTTGATCATATCGTAGAGATACCACCACTCACGGAGAAAGGCGTAAGGGGCAGTACCGGCGACGACGAAGAGGTGAGGCCGAAGCTTGGAGACGCTCAGCGAGTAGAGCGAGAGGCCGTCGTACTCGACGAGAGGGGGACCACAGGATGCTTCGTCACTTCGCATGCCAGGTCGGCGACAGGTGTGGGTCGTGCGCAAGTCGTGTTGCCTGTGAGGGAAGAAGAGGATCAGCTTCGGCGATGAGAAGGCGAGCCCGAGCTTGAAAAGGCGCACCTGACCGTGCCATCCTCGCTGCAGGTGAGAAAGACCTCGGAAGAGTTCTCTGTCGCGACTCGTTTGACTCGGCTAGTGTGGCAGCGGAGGACTCGAGTGCACGCCGAAGCAGCTTCGTGATGAGTCCAAGGCGGGTGCGCCGAATCCGACGAGGAGCGGAAGACGGTGGAGGAGCTGAGAGTGGGGTTACTGGCGAGCGAGAGGTCGTACACGCGGACCTGTATAATGAAGGGGTGAGCGAGCAGGCTTTGGAAGTAGACGAGAGACGTACGGTCGAGTCGCCGGCGCAGGAGAAGAGACGAGTCGGGTTGTACGGAGCCCATTTGACGCTAAAGATGTTGGCACGGTGTCCTGTAGGTTCATCGTTAGCTTTCGCTGACGCTTGATCGTCGGCTGAAGCGCACCCGTGTCGATGACCTCGGTCAAGCCGAGATGAAGCGAAGGAGAGGTCGCCGAGTCGTCGCTGGTGTACGAGTCGATGCCTGGTTTCCAGATGCAGATTCTGTGCAGTTGAGGGAGCAGTCAGCTGAGTTGCTCGCTACTCCCCTGCACTCTACAGCCTCCGCTGCTCGCTCCAGCCCGAACGAGCCGTTTCCCGCCCGCTGCAGCTCAAACTCACTTGGTATCGTCTCCTGCACTCGCCAACCTTCCTTCCCCTCCCAATTCCCAATCGAGCGCGTTGACGCAGCCTGTACTGCCCCAAGCCTCGCGAGCGACTCGATGACCGCTGGTAGTCGGGTGCGGATCGCCCAGCGTAGCGAGCAGAGCCAAGCGAGGCGGCCAACAAGGTGCAGCGAGTATGTTGCTGTACAGCTGCTTCACAGGGCGATTCGGCGGAGCCAGCGAGAGCGACGGCAGCTCGAGGAAGCTGTTGCTGTCGAGTGGAGCCCACATCCTTGAGAGCTGTAGTCGAGTGTTGAGGAGTTTCGAGAGAGCAGCGAGCAGCGAGCAGCTTCTGTAGTCGATCGGAGGCTGCTGGGCCACCGCCCTTGATGCGAGGTGAACGCCGAGATGAGTGAAGGGGCGCAAGCGACGACGAGCAGCCTCCGCCGGCCGCCTTCGTTCTCCTTCGTCTCTGAGGGGTCGTGACATGCTCAAGCTAGTCCAATGCTGCTTCAAATTACCTGCTGGAGCTCCCAGTCGGCACCTACCGTCACGTACAGCGACCTTGGCGAGATGGCTGTCAGCAACTCTTCGCTTCGCCTCGGGCGGCGCAGGAGCAGCGGCAAGTCTGTGCGCCACTGCACGTCCGTTATCGTCCAAGTGTACGTAACAATCTGCAGCTCACCGTCGGCTCTGCAGCTGGGCAAAAGGCGCTCTGTACGATCGGCCGAGCCTTCCGCTTGAGCGGTTGAGACCTTCCTCGCCGATACTGGCCATTTTTCTCCAGATTGCCGCCATCGCCTATCGGGGGCTCCTCGTCTTCCTCTCTGTGAATGGTCCTGCTTCCTATCTGGACAGCAAGCTCGGAGATGGACGCTTGGACCCACGTAGGCTCGTCTCGGGAGCTTCTATGACTCTTCCACGCCTTCCTGCAGCGGCTAGGAAAGGAATTCCGACCAAGCATCAAATCACGCACGCTAGCTTGGCTCTCTTGAGCTTGGCATCGGGGGTAGATAACGACCTCGCGAGCCGCCCGCCGAGCTGGGCTCCGACGGAGTCCACTGGGGTACTTCTAGGGTTCGAGCTTCTCTCTTGCCTTCCTACTCTTCACTCGAACCAAGATGAAGTTCACCTCCACCCTCGTCGCCGCCGCTGGCCTGCTCGCCTCTCCTGCCTTCGCTGCTCCTTATGCCCAGCTACAGACTCGCAAGACCAACAGCTCCAGCTCTAGCTCGACTGTTGAGCAGCCTGTGCTGAACGTGACCTACACCTCTCCCGTCAACTCGTGAGTGACTTTCGTGCCTCGACCCAGTCCGGCCAAGTCGACACACTCGGAGCTGACTCCCTTTCCTTCTACAGCTCTCTGCCCAACGTCGTGATTTTCGCGACTGGTGGAACGATTGCTGGATCCTCTACCTCCAACACCGATACCACCCAATACACCGCAGGAGTCGTCGGCATCGAGGCGCTCGTTCAAGGTGCGCCGAACTCGACTTCACTTCGCTGAGCACTTACTGACCACTCGTGATGCTTAACAGCTGTTCCCAACATCCTCAACATCACCAATGTTGTCGGCAGTCAAGTTGCCAACACGGCATCTGGCAACATTAACAGCACCAGTGAGTGAACTGCCTCGGACTGCCTCCGCCTTTACGCTATACTGACGAGGCGCTGCCTCGCTGCAGTCATTCTCCGAATGTCAAAGCTTGCCAATGGGCTTCTCTGCGCTGAGAACTCGACTACCGATGGACTCGTGATCACTCACGGTGAGTTTGACGACTGAGCGCCGAGCACCGAGCACCGAGCACCGAGCACCGAGCACCCCTCCGTGCGTGAGGAAGAGGTTGTGCTGAGGCACAGACATCAGAGGACGTGGTCAGAATGAGCGTTTCGGCTGTGAGGAGCGCCGAGCTAACCTCTGGCCCCATCTCGTCCGTAGGAACCGACACGCTCGAGGAGACCGCCTTCTTCATGGATATGACCGTCAACTGCGCGCGACCTGTGATATTGGTAGGGGCCATGAGGCCCTCAACTGCCATCTCTGCAGGTCAGTACCAATCTCAGCCGCTCCTGGGGCGCAGCCCGCCGAGACTCGCTTCATTCGCCGAGTTTTGGCTTCGTTTCTAGGCGTCCTCGGCTGGAGCCATACGATGCTGACTCCTGGAAGCCTCAGCGACTACATCTGTGTATCCCAGGACTGACCGAGCCCTTCCCATCCCCAGATGGACCCGCCAACCTCCTCGAGGCCGTGACCGTCGCAGTTTCTCCCGCCGCCAAGGGCCGTGGAACCATGATTGTACTCAACGACCGCATTGGACAAGCAACCTATACAAGTAAAACAAACGCGAATGTCCTGGATACCTTCCAAGCGATTGAGCAAGGCTACATCGGCGGCTTCCTCAGCAACAAGCCCTTCTTCTACTACCCGCCCTCCCAGCCCATCTTCAAGAACACGTTCGATGTAACCAACATTACTGAGTTGCCCCAGGTCGAGTAAGTAGTCCCACCTCGGCTCTGCAGAGGTTCCCCTGCCGCTCAAGTCATCGCCGAGCTTTTTCGCTGACTCGGCCTTTCCTCTCCACAGCGTCCTTATCTCGTACCAGAACTTCGACGCCGCTCTCATCCCTGCTGCTATCAAGGCTGGAGCCAAGGGAATCGTCATCGGAGGTAAGTTGCACCTCCATACGCTCTTCTTCACCCTCGCTGACCCTCCTCCCTCAAAGGAACCGGCGCCGGCTCCACAACCACCGCCGCTCAGCCCTACATCGAGGCCGCCCTCGCCGCTGGTATCCCTATCGTCCTCTCCTCCAAGACCAACGGAGGAGCCGTCCCTCCCTCTGGCTCCGGAGCCATCTCCTCGGGCTTCCTCAACCCCGTCAAGTCGAGGCTTCAGCTTCAGTTGGCCCTGGCTACGGGAATGGGAATGGAGGAGATTAGGGGATTGTTCGAGAATAAGCTCGCTGGATACTTGGAGGCCTAGAGGGGGAGTAAAGCATAGGGTGGACGATTCCGAATTGAGGCGAGCAAACGCCGAGGGAAAAAATGGGCAGCCGGTCGTAGACCTGGGCGCTAGGGTACACAAGAGTAGGAATAGAGATATTCCACATGCTACTTCTCCTGAGGCAAGAGAGCATCAAAGGAGAGCTCCGAAAGAAGGACAGCCTCGCGAGCATCACCGAAAGTTGACGCTGGTCTCTTCCAAGCTTCGCACTTTTGACCTCGGTGTCGCTCGAAAAATTCCCCTCGAACCATCTCGAAGGCTGAGACGAGCGGCACCTTCTCGCTCCGCGAAGGAGACATACCTCTCTCCCCTCGCCTTCAACTCTCGGCGCTCAGCGCTCACAGCTCGCGTCGCTCCCTCTTTAGGTCCCGAGCTCAAGCGTGACCCATCGCCCTCTCTTACAGAAAATTATATCTACACAAGCACAACCAGAAGGACCCTTCGTACCCGCTCTCTCTCCCATCCCACGAAAGCGCCCCGCCTCGGCGCTCGACAAGGGAGAACGCCCGCTTCTACATTCAACGCGATTGTTGGTGGGGAGAATTAGATGAGCGAGTCCATCCTGCGAGGTGCGAAGCGACGTCGATGGGCGAGGGGGAGGAAGTAATCGGGAGCGAGGGGACGAAGAGCGAAAGAGAGAAGAAAGGTGAGCTCGAGCTCAAGACATAGGAGTGAGACACGCACCTCGAGTACACCGACAGCACCGCCGCCACAATCTCCATATGCAACTCGACCTGCGCCTGCGCCTCTCCACTCCCCTCGGCGCCCAACTCGGCCCTCGCCAACCGATTGATCTCGGCAAGGTTGGCACTCTCCGCCGCGGCAGCACTCGTTCCCGTCCCAATACCTGCTCCTCCGGACCCTCGAACAGCACCAAACGGCCACTGCGAGTACTCTGCCAACAGCTCATCGCACTTAGCGAATGCCCCCTCCCTCGCATCGTACCCCAGATGAACCAAAGCATTCTCCAGCACATTGGCGGCAAAGGCAGCGCAGACCATGGTGACGGCGCGAATGGTACGGTAGCGAACTTGCTCGCCGTAGAGGTTGGAAGTGGGGACGGCGGCAGTGCGGGCGGTGAGGAGTCCGAGGGTGCGGCGGAGGACGTCGTCTTTGAAGGTGGGGTCCGAGACGGGGTGGGTGGCCATGTCAAAGAGGAGGAAGTTGCGCTTTTCGGTGCGGAGGACGCCTTTGTCGACAAGGCCTTTGGCGAGACGTTCTCGGACTTGCTTGAGTTGGTAGCCGATCTTCATGACGTTCCATGTCTCGCCTTTTGGTAGGAGAGAGCAATGGTCAGTGATGTAACTTGTGCAGTTGAGCCATAGAAGAGAAGTCTTCTCTGCCCCGAACGCCGATCATCCTCGAGAAACGCGAGAGGCCAACTCACCCGACATGAGGTCAATCCACGTTCCCACACTCATCCTTTCCGACACCTTCATCATCTTAAGCGCCTCATCCAGCAGCACCTCGCCCGTAAGTCGTTCGTCGATGACTTCAATGTACCTGCGCGCGGAAAGGGATTCGCAGCAGCATTAAGACAGCGAAAGGTGGGGGAGAGGGAGGGCGAGGGGGTGACAGTACGAGGTCAGCGATGCGGACAGTACGAGAGCGAAAACGAAAAACCCACCGGTCTGCTAGCGGGAATCGTCTCCGGTTGGGATCCCTGACCATGGCGATTCGGTGACGGAGAGCGAGCTCGATAATGATGCAGCCGCGGAGGGTGTAGGAGATGTTGTCGTTCCAGAAAGAGAGGTAGCCCTGTTTCCAGCGACAAGGACTGTAGGTCAGCAGCTATCCTCTCGCAAGAAACGCGTGAGCTTGAGCCCCTCCGCCGCCTGCCCAGGCCAAACACACGACCCGAGAGAGCGCGTTGGAGCTGCCGAGACTGAGCTACAGCTTGCGCAGGGTGAACAGCTATCCCATGCGCTGATTGACACCTCTGTAGCGCTGTTCGAGCTCGAGCAACGCGTTGTTGGAACCCTTCGACGCGCCGGGCAATGCGGGCGTCGTGGAAGTGCGGTTTGGAGGGCGATTTCGAGAGCGTGCGCGGGGTAGAAGGGCACAGCGAGCTGCTGTAGCAAAGTAGAATCGATGAACGTACCTGCTTGTCCTTCAAACCGAGCAAGAGGACTTCTTCCATGAGCGTGAGCTTGGGCATGATGCGGTCCTCGCCAGATTCCATGTCGCGCTCATCGTAAGCGACCTTGTGCCCTGTAGGTTGCTGGGGAGTTGTTGGACGAGAAGAATTGGAGGAAGAAGCGAGGTAGGAAGAGCCCTGCTGGTTGGCCGAGCCGAGAGAAGGGGAGGTGGGTCCTCCCCCCGAGCCGTTGGCGGGAGAAGAAGCGGCGCCGCCTCGACGACGAGAGAGTCCAGATTGGGCAGAAGCCATTCCGTGTAGAATGTGATCCGCTACAGACTAATCGCTGAGGCGGAGAGCGACAAGCCGAGACGAGCGAGAGCACGAAGTGAGCGGAGGGAGAGAGCGGTTTGGACCTCCGCGCCGTTTCTAAGTCCAGAGCTGAGCCAGCGCTTCTTGCCTTTCAACCTCATCGCTGTACCATGTAAGTTGCTCGTATTACACATTACCATCAACTGGGGACTGCTCGCAACGTCCCAGCATCCATCTGTACGGCTTTAGCTGACCTTCAACCTCTCGCGCTCTCCCTCTCTCTCCAGGTCGGCTCTCGAACTACTCAACCCGCGCTCGGAGAGTGTGAGGCGCAACCAAGCCTTCACCATCAATGTCACTGGTGCCATGGGACTCGCCAACGTCGTCAAGAGCAACCTCGGTACGCTTTTCTAGACCACTTGGTCCATCAGCCTCCATCGCCGCTCAGTTCGCTTGAGCCTGACAAGTAGAGCTACACGAAGCTTGGGGACTGACGGGGAGGGTTTTGGAGCTACTGTGGACCTTTCTGCACCGCTGTTGGCTCGGTAGACGGTCGTCTCAGCCCAGTTGGAGCAGCGCGGAGGGGACGCGCCCGTGTCAGCAGCACGCGCTGTTGGCTAGCAACTCGCTTGCACCCTCGCCCAGAGCTCCGCATTAACTTTCGCGTTCGTCGCAGGTCCTCGCGGAACCCTCAAGATGCTCGTGGACGGCGCTGGACAGCTCAAGATGACCAAGGACGGCAAGGTCCTTTTGAGCGAGATGCAGATTCAGGTGCGCTTCGTTCCCGCAGCAAGCTTGGCGAGGCAGCAGCTCACGCTTCTCTGTTGCATCACAGAACCCTACCGCTGCTCTCATCGCCCGAACAGCAGTCGCTCAGGATGAGATGACCGGTGACGGAACGACGAGCGTTGTTCTCCTTGTCGGTGCGTCTATCGCTTCTCTGAAGCATCTCTGAGCCTCGCTAACGTTCGACAACTCACAGGCGAGCTCCTCAAGCAAGCCGAGCGCTACACCTCGGAAGGCGTCCACCCCCGCATCCTCGCCGACGGCATTGAAGTCGCCAAGAACTCCCTCACCGACTTCCTCGACTCGTTCAAGGTCCCCTTCGCCGCTGGCGCCAACCCTTCGCACGAGATTCTCGTCAACGTGGCCTACACTTCGCTCGCGACCAAGCTGCACAAGTCGCTGGCCAAGAGTCTTTCGCAATCCCTGGTCGACGCGGTTCTGGCCATTCGTCGCAAGGGCAAGGTGGACAAGATTGGAGCCAAGAGGGAGGAGGAGGGTGTGGAGAATGTTGCGGAGAGTGAGGTCGAGACGTACGAGCCGATTGACCTGCACATGGTCGAGCTGATGAAGATGCAGCACCTCACCGATGTCGATACGAGGTTGGTCAAGGGATTGGTGCTGGACCATGGACCTAGGCATCCCGACATGCCCAAGAGGCTGGAGAACTGCTTTATCCTCACCCTCAACGTTTCCCTCGAGTACGAGAAGACGTGAGTTCGGAGTCTCGCTTCTCATCGCCGAGCTTCGTTCGCTAATGCTTCCTACTTCCAACAGCGAGGTCAACTCTGGATTCTTCTACTCCTCGGCCGAGCAACGCGAGAAACTGGTCGAGTCGGAGCGCAAGTTCACTGACGCCAAGGTGCGCAAGGTCATCGAGCTCAAGAAGTTGGTCTGCGATTCCCAACTCGACAAGGACGGCAACGTGATTGGCGAGAAGAAGAACTTTGTCGTCATCAACCAGAAGGGTATCGACCCTCTCTCGTTGGACATGCTCGCCAAGCAAGGTATCATGGCGCTCAGGAGGGCCAAGAGGAGAAACATGGAGAGGTACGTCCTTTCGGGCCCCTCGCTGTCTCTCCGGATTGCTGACTCTGGGTCTACATCCCACAGGCTTCAGCTCATCTGCGGAGGAACGGCGCAAAACTCGGTCGAGGACATGAAGCCCGAGGACCTCGGATACGCTGGACTCGTCTACGAGCACACCTTGGGCGAGGAGAAGTTCACCTTTGTCGAGGAGGTCAAGAGCCCTCAATCTGTCACTCTTCTCATCAAGGGTGCGTCTTGCCTTCCTCTCCCCTCCTCACCCTCTCGCTGACCTCGCCCCTCCTCTCGACTCGCAGGCCCCAACGCCCACACCATTTCCCAAATCTCCGACGCCGTCCGCGACGGTCTTCGCAGTGTCAAGAACGCCTTAGAGGACGCCTCTCTCGTCCCCGGAGCCGGAGCCTTCGAGGTAGCAGCTCACGCTCACCTCAGCGGCGACGTCAAGAAGAGCGCAAAAGGTCGCGCCAAGCTCGGTGTGCAGGCTTTCGCGGATAGTCTGTTGGTCATTCCTAAGACGTTGGCGGTCAATGCCGGCTTGGATGTGCAGGATAGTATTGTTGCGCTGCAGGTGAGCTTTCGGGACGAGATGCGGAGGAGAGGCTGAGGCTGACCGACGGTTGCTTTGAACAGGACGAGGCTGCCGAGGGACATGTTGTGGGACTCAACCTTGCCACTGGAGAGCCGCTGGACCCGGTAACGTGCGTTATTTTGCCTTATCGTTTCTGCTTCTCGGCGCCGAGCTGATCATTCCTCTTTTCCGACATAGCGAGGGAATTTGGGACAACTACCGCGTCAAGCGTCATATGATCCACTCTTCGTGCGTTTGCTGCGCTCAAACTTTTACAGCCTACCCATCCCGAGCTCGGCTGACCCCCTTCTCTTCGTCTTCGCAGCGCCGTCATCGCCTCCAACCTTCTCATCACCGACGAAATGATGGTGAGTCGTCTCTTACTACTGTTCTCCCCTCGAACGCCGCTGACCGACCTTCTTTGCGGCCAAAAGCGCGCCGGACGATCAAGTCTCAAGGAGGGAGCTCAGTAATGCGCTCGCTATACCCGCCAGACGAGGTAATCGAAGCAGCTGCAAAATCGATCATAGATAGATACCCTTCTCGCTGCGTTGGAGAGGACTGGTCGTATATGCGAGCTCTTCTTCAAGCTTTACTCCAGATCCTCGCTCTTTCGACTGCTCCTCCCTGAGCCATCTCCTCCAAGCAACCCCAGCTCCACCAAATCTTCCCCTCCCCGACTGACATCCCTTCTCTTCTCCTCCTCGCTCTCCTCGCTCGACCCGCTACTCGCATCAAATGCCTCCTGCTTCGAGCGCCGAGTGACCCTCTTTCTCCTTCCCCTCGGTCCCGGTCCTTTGCTCAACGAGCGAGATACGGCAGACGTTCCCGAGGTGGGGAGAAGAGTGAAGAGGTAGAGACATAGGGCGAAAACGATGACTTGTTGGGTGATGAGGGAGGTGGTGGCCTGTGAGATATCGTGAGGGAGGTCAGAGTCCCGTGGAGCCGCGCGAGAGGAAGAGACGGTCGAGGGGGAGCTCACGCCTGCAAGTGAGTATACTTCGTAGTAGGTGGAGTTGGCCGTCGATCGACTGGGAGGGTTGGAGAGGGAGGAAACGCTCATCAGTCGGGGAGAGGAGGCATCGCCGAGCTCGCGTAGACTTGCCTGTCATCTTGGACGAGAGAGAAGGAGGTCATACTACTTCGATACTTGACTGAGAGAGCCATCGTAACCGAAGCCGAGAGCTTTGGGGAGGAGATCAGCCTCTGCAAGGAGGCGAGCGAGCAGCGTGGAGAGGACTCACCAGCGTCAAACCGCTAATTGTCGCTACTAACGCACGGGTTCGAAGAGCAATGAGGATGATCATTCCTACAATGGTGATCAAACCTCCCACCGCGCATCCATAGGTGACTCTCGCCGCTCCTGCTGAGGAGATGCTCGAGCCCAAGGTGGTCTGTGAATCGGAGGCTACGAGCGCCGAGTGGGATGTTAGCTTAGCACATCGAGCCGTCCTGGTTAGCGATAAGAGGTGGAGCTCACAGCTACTCGTCATCTGCATGTAGTAGGCGAGCGCGAGGTAGTGCAGCAGCAAGAAGACGTCGGCGATGGTCGCCACGACTTGGACCGAGCAGCAGCAGAGAAAGAGTAGCTCGCACTGCAGACTCCGGGTCAGCGAGATAGCTTTGCAAGAGTCTGCAGCTCACCATTCGTTGTTTCGAGCCGTCGAAAAAACGCGGAGGGAGAAAAAGAGCACCGGGTGAGTCCGTCAGGAGCAGCCGGACGCCGAGGAGACGGGAGGGTGGGGTTGGAAGCATCAAGGTGCAGAACTCTGAACGATAGTACATCAACGGTGCTCAGAGCAGCAGTGAGTGGGCAGAGAACTCAGAGGGAGACGAGGAAGGAGCTCGACCTGCTCTCGACCGATTCGGTTTCTTGATCTCTCCGCTCGCTGTTGCTTCTTCTCGGGCTCGGGCTGCTCACGGACGTCTGACGAAACCCTTATCAAGCTTCTCTAGTCATCTTGAGAGCTCGCCTGCACCCCATCCTCGGTCACACGAGCAGCGCTGGAGCAGATTCAGCACCTCCCTCATCGCACCCCGCACTGCGGGCAAGGGGAGAGTTTCCGCGGTGGAAATTGTGGTAGAAACGAGCGTTTCTATCGCTGTTTCCACGCCGTGGAAAGTGGCGCGTTTTTCAGTGGAAACGCGGTGGAATCGAGGCAGCTCACGTTTCCACCGGTGGATTCGCCGCGAGCGAGCATTTCCGCCGGGTGCTCTCTGCTCGCTGCCTGCTCGCTTCTCACTCGTATTTCATTGCCTAGGGTGACGTGAAGGACATGTTTCTTGGTACAGTAACTCCCACGCATCACTGCTACACCCTCTCCAGCTCACAGCCTCCTCCGCGCACTCCTCGACGCTCGGCGATGGTCTACCCTCTCGCCTGCTCCTCACCCCGCTCCCAGCCTCTCCCTCGCCCAGCAGCGCGCTGTATCCGCGCACGGAGAGACACTCCAACTCACCAAGAACCTCTGTAGAAGCAGACATAGCGAACAGAGGTCAAGGAAGAGAGGAGAGAAGGTGCGAAGCGAGTGAAGGTCGGTCGTCGATGCCCAGATGTAGGCCAACCACTGCTTGCTGAGCCTGTTGAAAGCAGTGGGAGATTGTTAGCTCTCTGCTCTTCACTCCTATGTGACTATTGGAGCCTCAATGCTCTGCAGAAGGGGGAGAGAGAGAGAGAGAGAGAGCGAGGCGAGAAGAGAAGAGAGAGGAGCGAGTGGCGTCAAGAGAAGCAGCTGCAGCTCGAGTCTGTAGGCCTTCAGCAGGTCAGAGAGAGAACAGGAGAGATAAGAGAGAGAGATAAGAGAGAGAGAGAAGAGAGAGAGAGCGTACTGAGTCGACCGTGAGAGAGCTTGCCGAGCAGAGTGTGTGGGAGGAGGGAGAGAGGAGGGAGAAGGAAGCGAGCGAGCTCTAAGTTGTGCTCGCGTTTCCCTCGCTTTTACACCAGCGGAAACCTCTCGCTCTTGTTTCCACAGCTGTTTCCACCAAGCCGTGTAAATCAGCCTTTCCACCGCCGAATCCACGGTGGAAATTCACCCCTTGCCCGCAGTGCCGGACGCCTTCCACAGCTTCACGCTAAATCAGGCGACGGATTGAGCTTCCCGGCTTCCTATCAGTCTTAGCGGTGTATCTCCTGTACTATGGACGAATCCGTTTTGTGGCTGGATTCGTTCTTCGCGAAAAGCGAAGGACTTTTGCTCTCTTGCTCTTTCTCTCCACCCACCCGGAGCTCGACGTTCGCCATGTCGATTCAAGAGCAGCAGTTCCACCCTCAAGCTATGGAGGAGAACAAGTCGGAGAAGGGAGGAGCCGTCGCTTTCGCTACCGTACAGCAGACTGATCTTGGAGGCAACGCCCCCCTGCAGCGACAGTAAGCGGGACAAATGTTTTCCTCGTAGCAGGACAGTTCATAGCTGACCGAGATGACTCACCACATCACCCTTCAGGCTCAAGAGTCGCCATGTGCAGATGATTTCCATCGTGAGTTCTTGAAGCGACGATCGCCGAGGTCACCAGCTGACTGATTTTTTGCTCGTCAGGGAGGAGTCATCGGTACTGGTCTCTTCCTCGGTACCGCAAATGCTCGTGAGTGATTTTAGAAGCCCGCACACCCGCCTTGTGCCCAGCTTCGGGGAGGCAGGGGCAGGAGTCGGCTCCCCGCGCTCCGGCGATGAAGCTCGACTCCCTTCTTCGGCGATGAAGCTGGACCTCCTTCTCACCACTGTCCTCTTTTTCACCATTGCCATCATCTCACAGTCCGCCATGGAGGTCCCCTCGGTCTCTTCATGGGCTTTGCTGCGCTCGGCTCGGTTTGCTATGCGGTCATGGTCAGCCTGGGAGAGGTAAGTCTTGTCGAGCTCGATGTCGGTGAAGGGCGAGTTCAGCTGACTTTGCTCGCTACCTGCTAACCTTTAGATGATCGCTCATCTCCCCGTATCTGGAGGGCACATCACTCTCGCTCACCGCTTCGTCGACCCCGCTTTCTCCTTCGCGTGAGTTGTACCTCTCACTTCTAGGGGGTCTTAGACCTACTATCCGCGTTCATGGTGAATATCTCGGCTGACTCTCTGCGATCCTCTCTACAGTATGGGGGTAGGTCGCACTCGCGCTGGGTCACTTCCCCTTTCTGTTGGCTCACTCTTCTGATCCTCCTCTTCTTTTTTTACTTCGAGGAAAGTGGAATTGTGAGTCCCGCTTGCGCTGAGCGTGCTCTCTCTCTCACCAGCCGGCTTACCCCTTTCTTCCCCTTTTCCCTCGAAAAGACTGGTACAATTGGACTATTGTGCTTCCCGCCGAGCTCAACGCCGCTGCCGTCCTGATTGGCTACTGGTCGGACGTCAATGCTGGTGTGTGGATTACCGTCTGTCTCATTGTTGCCGTAGCGATCAACCTCGGCGGCACCAAGGTCTACGGTGAGTCGACGCCGTTCGCCGAGCCCCGCCGCCGCATTCACTGATATTCCAAATCTCTCAGGCGAGTGCGAGTTCTGGTTCGCCATCATCAAGTGAGTCTTCCTCATCGCGATTCGCGTACAGATCGCTCAGATCACGTCTTGACCCTCCACCTCGCTTCTTTCCTTTCTCCTTCTTCGCCCCCCTCTCATCCTCGTTCTCTCCTTCTCGTTTCTCCTCACCCTGGTACTTATTCGTCTCGGATGAAGGGTCATCACCATCATCGGCCTCATCCTTCTCGGTATCATCCTTGATGCCAAGAAGAACGCCGACGGATCTCGCATCGGATTCCGCTACTGGAACAATCCTGGCCCCTTCGTGCAGTACATGGATGTCCAAGGGTCTCTTGGTAAGTTCAAGCTGGTGTTTGGAGGCGCGAAACGTATCAGAGGAGCTGCGCCGTCCCGCCGTCTTCGCCGAGATTCGGAACAGTTGTTCTAATCCTTGCTGACCGACGTCTACCTCCGTACAGGTCGCTTCCTCGGCTTCTGGGCGGTGCTCATTCAAGCCGCATTCTCATACATCGGAACCGAGGTGAGTTGGTGCCGTTAGCGCCTCGGCCGAGAGACGAGCGCCCAAGCTGACTTTGCCGCTTGTGCTCGCTACAGATCGTCGCCATTGCTGCTGGAGAGGCCAAGAACCCCAAGAAGAACCTTCCCAAGGCTATCAAGAGGGTCTACATCAGGTGAGCATCATCTAACAACTCGACGCCGCGCTCTCGCTAACTTCTCGCCGTTCAGGATTCTCCTTTTCTACATCCTTGGCACTGTGAGTCCAGTCGAGAATGAAGGGTTCTGTGAAGGAGTAAAGAGAGGATGCACATGATTCGCTACGAACCTGTGTGCTCTACTCTGCCACAAGACGAAGCTGACCCTCTGGCACCCTCCGACAGTTCATCATCGGCCTCCTCGTCGCCTCCAACGACCCTAGGCTGAACCTTTCATCGGGAGACGCCGCTTCTTCGCCTTTCGTCATTGCTATCCAGAACGCCGGGATCCCTGCGCTCCCATCCATCATCAACGCAGCGCTCTTGACGTCCGCGTGGTCTGCCGCTTCGTCCGACCTTTGTGAGTCTGACTTCCACCTGCTCGCGGCGAGAAGCGTGTAGCTGATGAGCTCTCCGTGCCATAGACACCGGAAGTCGAGCGCTGTGAGTCTGTTTTCCCTTTTCTCAGCGCACGCTGACCTTTCCTCGAACTGAAGGTACGGACTGGCGCTGAACGGCAACGCGCCCAAGATCCTCCGGAAGGTCAACTCATGGGGGCTGCCTTACCTTTGCGTCGCTGTTGGATCCGCCTTCGCTCTTCTCTCGTACATGTCGGTAGGAGCTGCGTCGGCCGGAACAGTATTCGGCTACTTGTGAGCCATCGCCGAAGCTTAGCGCCGAGAAACGATGACTGACCTCTCTCCGCCATCTCTACAGCTCCAACATGACCTCCGTCTGTGGTTTGATCACCTGGGCTGCCATCTCTTGGACCTACATCCGCTTCCACAAGGCCGCCAAGATTCAAGGACTGGATCGGCGCACCCTCCCCTACCGAGCCCCTTTGCAGCCCTTCATGGCCTACTACGCCCTCATTTTCTGCATCATCATCCGTGAATATTTTTCTTTGCCTCCGACACCGACTAGACTAGCTGTAGCCCCCTCACGCTCCGAGCTGACTTCCTCCTTCCTTCCGCCGGCAGTCTTCTTCAACGGCTTCGCAGTCTTCATCCACGATGGCCCCGACTACAAGTTTGATAAGAGCACTTTTATCACAAGGCAAGTCATCCGACCCTTTATTTCAGCCGTCAAGGTGCACGAAAACTGACCCTCGGCGCTCTCTCGACGGTCCCTTCTTCGCAGCTACTTCCCTATTGTCTTCTTCCCCATCCTCTACTTCGGCTACCGCTTTGTCGGGAAGAGCGAGGTCGTCGATCTCTCTGTTGCCGACCTGCAGACGGGATCGCGCGTGGAGGAGGAGCGCGACGAGGAGGAGAAGGCGCCGAAGAACGCCGTGCAGAAGTTCTGGGCTTGGTGAGTCTTCTCCCACTGCTTGAGGGTGCATATCCTGATCTTTACCATCCAACAGGCTCATGTAGCGCGACCTCGTCCCGCTCAGCCTCGTCTTTCTTTTCCTTTCTCGACCGAGCTGGCGGACTGGCTCCGAACCTCCGTCTAGTTTACCTTACTCCACTTTTGCCCCTTTCCTACGATTCTCTACCAACGTTTTTGCGATTCTCACACGACCTCGACGTATCTTTTTCTTTCAGTACACTCGGCGACTTTTAGCATTCATGCAAGTCAATTTCTTAGCCCTTTCTTGAGGCGATACGGCGTGGCGCACGGAGAGCGAACAGCTACAGCTATGAGATCGCGCTGCGCGTTCTGTAGAAAGACGAGGCTGTGGGGCAAGGGCGACCTGAACATCGCCGCCGAGCCTTTCGGCGAGGGGTTCGAGCTCGGTCTAGAGACTACTCAGCTCTACTAAGAATACCTCTGACGTTCAAAATCCATTTCGCGTCGTCATCTGTCATAATTCAGGCTGGCCGAGGGAGCAGTGGAGGCCTCAGGTGGAGGATGCGAAACCGCGCTCGCCGCTCTCTCCTTCCTACCACATCGTGTCTCAGCTCTTCGTCATGGTCTCTACCGTTCAGCTTGATTCGCGCACCCTTTCCCGGCCTGGCTTCGGAGCCATGGGTGAGCCCTTCCCTCGACGCCTCCACTTCAACTCGTCGCGCTGACTCAGGCTTCCCTGTAGGCCTTTCCGAATTCTACGGCCTCGCACCCGATGTTGAGAAGTCAAAGGCAACGCTCAAGAAGGCTCTCGAGATTGTACGTGGTCCCTTCCACGAGTCGCGACGATTCGAGCCGCTGCTGCTGCTCGCGTGCAGGCTCCGATTTGATCGTTGCATACACAGAGGCTGACCTTAGGTATCTGAACCTTCCTATAGGGCTGCACCACTATCAACACGGCCGACATCTATGGCAAGGGTCACAACGAGGAGCTCATCGGCGCCTTCCTCGCCGAGAACCCTGGAGCTCGCGAGTCCATCTTCCTCATCACCAAGTGGGGCTTCAGATGGGACCCCGAGGCCAATGGAAAGGCATTTGATGGTGCGCCTCATCCATTGAGTGTCCTCACGAGCCGATCAGCGACTGACTTCTCGTTCGGCGATGACAAAAGGCTCCAAGGAGTACGCCGCCAAGGCCATCGAGGCTTCCATCAAGCGCTTGGGAATCACTCCGGATGCCTGGCTGGTGCACCGTGTCGACAAGACCATGCAAGTCTCTCTTATTCGCCCGTCAACTCTGCCGCCGCTGATCCTCTTTCATTGCTAGCCCCATCGAGGAAACCGTGCAGGCAATGGAGGATGCTCGCAAGGCCGGAAAGACCAGGTACATTGGTATTAGCGAGGTTAGCTGTCCATTCCTTTCTCAGCATGCTTGCTGCCTTTGCTGACGGCTCCCTCGGCGGCGCAGTGCTCGGCCAACACGCTTCGCAAGGCCAGCAAGGTCGCCAAAATTGACTTCATCGAGGTCGAGTGTGCGTGTTCAATACCTCTGTAGCCCAGCGCACCCAAGACTGACCATCACAAACCTTACAGACTCGCCTTGGACTCTTGATCACGAGGTGAGCGCCGAATCACCAAACTGCTCGAGCGGGCAAGGAGGAACCCTCCGGTCTTCCCCATTCCCGTGCTGACGCTTCCTCTCGATCCAATTCTCAGGAGGACGGCGTCCTCGCAGCTGCCGCTGAGCTCGGCGTCATCGTCCTCGCCTACTCTCCTCTCGGCCGAGGTTCGTCTTCGCCGCTCTTGCGGCACCCTTAACCTCTCACACCTTCCCTTCCATGCAGGCTTCCTCACTGGCAAATACACGAGCTACGAAGACTTTGTCAAGGAGGGCGACGTGCGCGCCAACATGCCCCGCTACTCGAAAGAGAACTTCGACGACAATCTGGCGATCGTGCGCGCTTTTGAGAAGGTCGCTGAACGCAAGGGATGCTCGCCTGGTCAGCTCTCACTCGCATGGTTGATGGTGCAAGGTTCCAACATCATCCCTATTCCTGGTGTGAGTCCTCTGCGATGGCTTCAATGCTCGCCGAGCGCCGAGCTGACCTTCCTTGCTTCAATCGGTTACAGACCAAGAGCGAGAAGTACCTCATCGAGAACTTCAACTCCAAAGACGTTGTCCTCGACGATGGAGACCTCAAGGAGCTCAGGGAGATTGTCAAAACCCATGCGCCAAAGGGAGGGCGTCAGACCGAGGCGGCCTCCAAGATGTACGACAACAACTAGAGCGAAGAGGAGAAAGGAAGAGATTTTTGTGGCGTGCTTTAGGAGACAATGACATGTGCATATTAGAGAAATGTGCATATTAGAGACTGGCAGCGTCTCGGCGAAAGTAGTGAGCTCGGTCGAGCCGCCCGCCAGCGACTGCACGCTCTCGAGGGCACTGCTGGAGCCAAATCGCTTTTTAATGATCGCTCAAAGGCTCGCAAGTGCTCCTGCAGCCTGTCGACGCTCTCTCTCCGTCGACCTCAGCTCACGAGCCAGCGCCGCTCCTTACTCTTCTCCGCTTTCCTTCGTCTCATCTCGACTTCGCCGTCGCCGCTCAAAGCCTCAACAAGTAGATCTTATACCCAAAAGACCTCGCCCACTCAACTTCAGCTCCCCTACAACTCCCCAGCGCTCAGCTCGTGCCGCGTCTCCCTCCCAGCTTCCGCTCTCTCGCCCTGCAATGTCGAAATTCAAGGGCGAGTACATCGAAACGGATACAGGGAACAAGATCTCTCGCAAGTGTGTCATCTCTGGCCCGAGCAACATCGTACTAGGAGGCAAGACGATCATCCAGCCTGGCGCCATCATTCGAGGCGATCTGCGGCGAGCAGGAGGCAGTGGACCGGCGGTGGTGATTGCTGTGGGCAAGTACTGTGTTCTGGGAGAGAGCTGTGTGATCCGACCGCCGTGCAAGACGTATAAAGGGTGAGTTTGGGGATGGCGACGCGTCGAGCGGCGCTTGCTGAGCTTTGAACGGTTACAGAGTCTTCTCCTACTACCCGATGAAGATTGGAGATTTCGTCAGCATCGGCTCCAATAGCATCGTCGAAGCAGCGAGCATCGGGAACGGCGTGGAGATTGGCAAGAACTGTATCATTGTGAGCCTCCGAGCTCTCCTTGCGTCGCGAGCAAAACTGATCATCTCTGAGCCAACAGGGACCTCTCACCATCATCAAGGACAACGCTCGAATAGCCGACAACAGCATCGTAGGCCCAGGGACCATCATCCCGAGCTTGGGAGAATGGGGAGGGAGCCCAGGTCGGTCGAAAAGGTGCTTTGCGCCGCTTTTACATGCTCGCTAACCTTCTTCTTCTACAGCACGACCAACAACGTCCCTACCCGAGTCGACACCGGAGCTCATCGAGGCGAAAGCCAAGGCTTTCTACGCTCGTTTCCAGCCCGAATGACTCTGGAGGAGCAGGAAGGGCCGACACGGCGTTTTCGAAGTGCTCGAGCTCGTGGTACGGCCTTGTGGAGGTGCGAGGTGGAATGAGACCTACTCAAAACGTCGCCTTCGCGGGAGCAAGCGACGAGCGGAGGCTCGATGCCGAGTCTCGGCACGGCTCGAGTCTCTGCTACCACCTCGCGGACAATCAGTCGTTCGCGGTTCAACAGCGTATGACCTTGGCTCGACAGCTACTTCTGCCCAGCTCGCCTCTCATCTCGCCTCCCTTTCCTCCTCCCTCGCCCTCCATCCAGCTCCTCGCATTCTTCTTCATCCTCCCTCGCCCCTGCACCTCCTCCGTTCCCACCACCGCCTTCCATCGAATCTCTCACGAGCCCTTTGATCATCACTCGACTTGGCCCAGGCGGAAAGACATACGGCTCCGAGTCTGCCTGCGCCGAACTCGACCTCAAGCCGCGAGGGGGATTGCCAAATGGGTTGATGCTGTTGAAGAGGGAAGTGCTGGCGGTTGAGCTCGCATCTCGCGACTGAGGGAAAAGAGATGGCGCGTGGAAAGAGGAGGAAGAGGGGAAAGAGGGGAAGGGGGGCGAGGGATCGTAGGGTGTTGGTTCCGGTTGACGAGAGGCTGGAGAAGCGTCGGATGCATCAGATTGGATGGGAAAGTAGGAAGAGTATCTTCGGGGAGGGGCGATTGGCCTGGCTGCTGCCATTGCTGGTGCGTGAGGCCGGGATTGAAGCTCTCTCACTTGCTTCCTCAGCTCCGAATTCTCGGCTCGTAGGCGCAAGGTTTCGGCGCGTGCTTCTTCTAGGTTGATTTCTTCGTCTGTTCGACTTTGAGAACGGGCAGAGAGAGATGTCAAAGGTCAGCTCTTCGGCGAAGCGACTCATTTTCGGCGAAGCCCCGCCAGAACTCACCTCGGCTTCGTTCCTTCTGACCAGATGCAGGTTTCATTCCTGGATGTACACGCTTTACATGGCGCGGTTCGACTACAGCCGGCTGTGAGACACGGTCAGCGACTCCGGGCGAATCGACATCTCTGAATTCGGCGCTCGTCGTTCTCGAGCTCACATTTGCGCCTGCGACACCCTTCACAGCTGATAAGACGCTTCCCATGCCTTGAGGGAGATTCATCCAGCTTTCGCTTCGACAAGCGGTTGGTAGTAGAGGTCGGCATGGTGCTCGGCGAAGGAAGAAGCGGGTCCAGGCGAGCTTCAGGACGAGCAGCGACGAGGAGGAACGCAAGAGTGATTCCCTCCATTCGTCTTCCTCGTACAGCCTACTGCGCTGCCGAGGGGAATGGCCACCCACGAGCGATTCGGCGCTCGTGGGAGAAAGGAGAGGGGGATGGCAATCTCGCACGGATACGGACTCCGCGAAAGAAGGAGGAAGGAACGGAAGAAGGTGGAAGAGGTAGAGCGGACCGAGAAATGGCTATAGCTGGTCATGATGAGCTTTCGCTTTGCTGCTGAGCGTAGAAGTGCTCCGAGACGCGTCGCCAAGTCCGAGAGAACGGCGAGACAGCTCGGCGCACGGCTCAGCTCGAAGAGAGCACTCAGAAGACTTCCCATCCTTGCGGTCGACACGCGGCTGCTTGGAGCTGTACAAGCTCATTGCTGCTCTCTAATACTGAGCTCCCCTTTAGGCAGCTCGCGTCACGAGGACCAGCCGCGGCGCACCCTTTCGCCGAACCTCGGTCTGAGGCTGGCAGAGCACGGCGACGGTGCTGCACATAGATTGAATGCGAGGGAGTGTAGTACAGATGTTTCGCTCGCCATGTACTCGCTGAAAGGCCAGCTCACTCCACGGGGTAGCAGTCGAGGCCGGGGCCGAGAGATGCCGCGAAGCAAAGAGCTGAGCGAGAGACAGCGAAGAAGAAATCCAAGCAAGCAAGCAGTAGAAAAGAATAGTAGTATTGATAAAGCGTACAAGAAGTACACGATGGACAAGGACCGAGGCCTGGGAGAACCGTCAACCCCGTGCTTGACGAGGGCGGGACTGGCCGGACTTGCAACTTGCAACTTGGCCTCCCACCAACTTCGTCGACTCGCTTCCCGCCCGCTGTAGGATGTTGCCCGCTTCTCGTCGCCTATTGGGGCGTCGCCTCCCGTCTTTGAGCAAACCATCACCCCTTCTCCGTCGTCCCGCTTTCGCTGCACCCTTTTCCAGCGCCACCAGCAAGCAGGCTTCCTCCGTCGACCTGCACAAGCCTCCATCGCCCGCCGACAGCTTCGCTTCGTCCACCAATGCTTTTTACGCCGAGGAGATGTACAGGTGCTGGAAGGAGGTAAGCTCGCGCGCGTCTCGCTTTCCTGGTTCGCTACAGAGCTCTCGAGAGGTCTTTCGCGTCGTATCCCGAGGTTTCTCGTTCGCCAGCGCTGGAGACGGTGCTCTTGGGTACAGCAAGCTGGGCAAAGCCCGGTAGGATGCAGTCGACTACACGGAGTGATTTTTGGAGCTGTAGGCCGAGCTGCGGTGCCCAGGGAAAGGTCAGGAGCAGCCGGAACGAGACGAGACGTCACGCGGGCCCGGTTCAGCAGAAGTAGCGGCTTTACAAGGCTACAAAGCTCCCGCGCACATCCAGGAATGAATGGCTGACCTTTCGCTATTTTCCTACAGGACCCTTCCTCCGTCCACTCGTCCTGGGCCACCTACTTCGCCGGTCTCGACAAGGGACTGTCCTCGGAAGACGCT
The DNA here is from genome assembly GCA_003054985.1 of Leucosporidium scottii. Classification (NCBI taxonomy): domain Eukaryota; kingdom Fungi; phylum Basidiomycota; class Microbotryomycetes; order Leucosporidiales; family Leucosporidiaceae; genus Leucosporidium; species Leucosporidium scottii. Next base: position 133,949 of record MWVB01000058.1, on the reverse strand, counting down.
TTCCGTCCTCCTCCTGGACTTGTAGCTCATCTCGAGGGTGAGGCTCCTCTGCCCATCGGTGGTGCTAGCAGCAGCGCTGTCGAGGACCACATGAAGGTGAGCTTTGGGAGAGCTCCGGCGGTCGGCTCGCCGTGGGCCTGGAAAACAAGCGACGAAACGCTGACCTTGCTGTCCTACATAATCCATAACAACTCGCTCTGGATGTACTTTACCAGGTTCAACTCCTCGTCCGTGCTTTCCAGGTCCGTGGACACCACATCGCCAACCTCGACCCTCTCGGTATCAACCAGCCCGACCTCGATTCGACCATGCCTCCCGAGCTTACCATCGAGAACTACGGCTGGTCCGAGAAGGACCTCGACAAGGAGTTCGAGCTCGGTGCCGGTATCCTCCCTCGCTTCAAGGAGGCCGGTCAGCAGAAGATGACCCTTCGCAAGATCATCGAGACCTGCAAGAAGATCTACTGTGGGTGCCATTCCGCTCGGCACAAGCTACAAAAATCTCAAATTTACTCGACTCGTTCCCACAGCCGGCTCCATCGGCATCCAGTACATCCACATTCCCAACCGTGATGAGTGCGACTGGATTCGTGAGCGCGTCGAGATCCCCGAGCCATGGAAGTACAACACGGACGAGAAGCGCGCCATCCTCGACCGCCTCATCTGGTCCGACTCGTTCGAGCGCTTCATCGCCTCCAAGTACCCCAACGAGAAGCGTTTCGGACTCGAGGGAGCCGAGACTCTCATCCCTGGTATGAAGGCCCTCATCGACCGCTCCGTCGAGCTCGGAGTCGGATCCGTCGTCATTGGAATGCCTCACCGTGGTCGCCTCAACGTCCTCGCCAACGTCATCCGCAAGCCCACCGAGGCCATTCTCGCCGAGTTCGCCCCTTCGACCGATCCCGACGAGGAGGCCGCCGCCGACGTCAAGTACCATCTCGGCGCCAACTACGTTCGCCCTACTCCCTCCGGCAAGCGTGTCGCCCTCTCCCTCGTCGCCAACCCCTCCCATCTCGAGGCTGAGGACGGAGTCGTGCTCGGCAAGACCAAGGGAATCCAGCACTTCGAGGGCAACGCCGACAAGAAGACGGCCATGGGTCTTCTTCTCCACGGAGACGCTGCCTTCGCCGGTCAGGGTATCGTCTACGAGACCATGGGCTTCCACGACCTCCCTAACTACGGAACCGGAGGAACGATCCACCTCATCGTGAACAACCAGATTGGATTCACAACCAACCCCGCCCAAGGTCGTTCGACCCCCTACCCCTCCGATATCGCCAAGGCCATCGACGCCCCCATCTTCCACGTCAACGGAGACGACGCCGAGGCCGTCACCTTCGTCTGCCAGCTCGCCGCCGACTGGCGCGCCAAGTTCCAAAAGGACGTCGTTATCGACCTCATCTGCTACCGTCGTCACGGCCACAACGAGGGAGATCAGCCTTCGTTCACTCAGCCCAAGATGTACGAGGTCATCAAGAGCAAGCCCACCACCCTCGACGTCTACACCGAGTCGCTCGTCGCCGAGGAGTCGTTCACCAACGAGGAGACCGAGAAGCACAAGAGCTGGGTCTGGGGTCTCCTCGAGAAGTCGTTCGAGGCTTCCAAGGAGTACAAGCCTACCTCCAAGGAGTGGCTCTCGTCGTCGTGGGATGGATTCCCCAGCCCTCGCGAGCTCAAGGAGCAGGTCCTCGAGTCGCGCCCCACCGGAGTCGAGCTCGACACCCTCAAGAAGGTCGGAGAGGTCATCTCCTCCTACCCCGAAGGATTCGAGGTCCACCGCAACCTCCAGCGTATCCTCAAGACCCGCGGCAAGTCGGTCGCCGACGGCAAGGGCATCGACTACTCGACCGCCGAGGCTCTCGCTTTCGGAACCCTCGCGCTCGAGAAGAACCATGTTCGTGTCTCGGGACAGGATGTCGAGCGCGGTACCTTCTCCCAGCGCCACGCCGTCCTCCACGACCAGAACACCGACGAGCTGTACATGCCCCTCAAGCACCTCGCCGAGGATCAGGCTTCCGTCACCGTCTGCAACTCTTCCCTCTCCGAGTTTGGAGTTCTCGGCTTCGAGTTGGGATACTCGCTCGTCGACCCCGCTCTTCTCGTCATCTGGGAGGCCCAGTGTGAGTCCTCGCTCGCTCTCGCGCTCGCTCTCGTCTTGGATCGAGGCTGATTTCTGTGGCTTTCTTCTACAGTCGGTGACTTTGCCAACGGTTGTCAGATCATGATCGATCAGGTGCGTTTCCGCTCTCTCTTCCGCCCCCGCCGCCGCTCCTTCGCCTCGTGCATCGCTGACGTCTTCTCTCAATCTCAACAGTTCATCGCCTCGGGAGAGAAGAAGTGGCTCCAGCGCTCTGGACTCGTCATGTCGCTTCCTCACGGATTCGACGGTCAAGGACCCGAGCACTCGTCGGCTCGCATCGAGCGTTTCCTCCAGCTTTGCGACGACCATCCCTTCTTCTACCCCACCGCCGAGAAGCTCGCTCGTCAACACCAGGACTGCAACATGCAGCTCATCTACCCCACTATTCCTGTGAGCTTCCTTCTCGCTTCCTCGGTCGAAAGATCGGCGACTGACCCTTCCTCCTCTTTGCAGTCCAACATCTTGTGCGCTGCCCTTCGCTCTCTCGCACTTCACCTCCAGCGCTCTTACTGACTTATTCTTTCTGTACAATAGCCACGCCCTCCGTCGTCAGATCCACCGCGACTTCCGCAAGCCCCTCATCGTCTTCTTCTCCAAGAACCTCCTTCGTCACCCCCAGGCTCGCTCCTCCATCGAGGAGTTCGGCCCCGATACCCACTTCCAGCGCTACATCCCCGAGCCCGAACCCGAAGGATTCGGTGCCCCCGAGGAGGTCAAGCGCCATATCGTTCGTCTCCTTCCTCCCTCTTCGCCGAGCGCCGAAAGCTCACCGCTCGCTTCTCTACGTCTACAGCTTTGCTCGGGCCAGGTCTACTACACCCTCCTCGCCGAGAGGGAGAAGCGTGGCCTGCAGAGCGTCGTTGCCATCTCGCGTATCGAGCAGCTCTCCCCAGTGCCTTACGACTTGATCACCCCTCATCTTGACCGATACCCCAACGCTGGTGTGTACAAAAAAAAAAAAACGCGTTTCGCCATCTCTCACATGCTGATTCTACTCTCCTGCTTGTCGTCATGCAGTCCTCTACATGGTTCAGGAAGAACCTGTGAACTCGGGCGCCTGGACGTACCTTCAGCCTCGTATTGAAACCGCGATGCGAGAGACTCAGCACCACGCCAACAAGCGCATCTACGTGGCGGGCCGCGAGCCTGTTGCAAGTGTTGCTACAGGTTCTAAGAAGCAGCACGCCCTCGAGATCCAGCAGGTTCGTCCTTCTTCCCTCGTTTTTATTACAAAATGGCGGGATACTAACCTACGATATTGCCAGTTCCTCGACCAAGCTTTCGACTTGACGAAACATGCCCAGACACATGGAGGTCAAGAAGCTCACTAATCAATTTTCAGCACATTTGAGGCATTTTTGTAACCCTTTCTCGACTTTTGTTCCCTGCATCTTGCACCTCGCTAGGTGTGAGCGTGTAGTGGAGTATAGACGAGAGATAGCGAGCCCGAGAGCGCCAAGAATGACGGACGCCGAAGAACAAGGAGAGCGCCGAACCGAAACTCACGAAACCGGCGGCAATCGTGAGAAGTAGGTGTTTGAGTACAGAGAAGGCAGGAAGCTACCCACTCTCCTTCAGCTACCCAGCATGGTCCTGCGAGCTGTACGTGATCAGCGAGGCGTAGCGAAACGACGGGGAAAGGGGGGACTCGGAGCTCACGCAGGAGAAGCGTCGGCGGGCAGAATCCCGCACCAACAGTTCTGGTGGAACCGGAGATCAAAAACAGTAGTATGAGACGTCTTTTACGTCCACTCACGTAGTTGTAGGTCTCTGGCGAGTCGGTGATGGCCCATCCGTCGCCCGACAAGATCGACTTGCCCGAGCCGTCGAGGAGGGCCTGTAGAGCGGCGGGGAGGTCAGCGCGGCTTCGGTATCAGGCGAAAGATTCTCTCAGGACTTGCGATGGACTGAGAGCCCGCGGTAAAAGCCACCTTGACGAGATTCACGCCCGCCGAGACCGACTGGCTCTCTTGCGCTTTGCCGCCCGTGGTGAAGACGAGGGAAGAGGCTGAAGACCCTTCGGGGATCAGAACAGCAGCGTAGAGGCTGCCGGATAGGGAGGTTGAGCTGGATGGATCGTCAAAGAGAAGCCGGCCCCTCTTACTTGTCCTCTAGCCACTCGACATCACTCGGTCGGTCGAGTGTGTCGTTCCATGCTGAAGCTGCAGTTGGATGAGGTCGATACCTGTGGCGATACGATCAGTAACATTCTCTTTCAAAGATGAAGACAACTGCTCACCACCAGACCACCGTCTCCCTGCGCGGCAAAGCGAATCAGCGAAAGAGCTCGGTCGACTCGGCAACACGACGACGGGCTCACGTCGCGATGGAGGGTGCGCTTCCTGCCTTGTACCAGCGGTTGTAATAGCTACTCAGAGTGAGCATTGGCGTATGGTCGAAGGTCGAGTTCACCTGTGGCGCGAAAAGGTGAGGAGCGAGTGAGCACCGAGCCGAGAACAGAGCTCACGTAGAACGAGTTCGTCCCAGGGAGGATCGAGGTTTCGTGTAGCGGACCGAGGTAGTGAGCTATGTATCAATGAGATCCACTCGGGAGAATCAACGAGCGCGCGAGAGAATTCAGACTCACACTCGCTGTAATCGTTCCAAGTGAGAAGCTGTAGACGAGTGATGAGCGTCTGTGACAGATATTAGAGCAAACCAACATACCTCAATCCAGTCAGGCTGCGTCGCCATCTTGATGACTTGCTCGTAGTGAGATGGTAACAGCCAATCGTCCGATTTCTGCGAGCGCCGAGATTGAAAGTGAGCTCAAGCTGACCCTCTACGCGTCTCGCGCTTGTCTGACCGCCAGTGCGCGGAAGGGGACTCACGAAAATGTAGTTGGTGTCAGGGTTGTAGTGAGCAAAGAAGAAGGCGCCGATTGGAGCCATGTACGTTTGGTTCTTCGCACGAGTTGCTTTGACGAAGGCTTCGTCGGTGTCGATAGAAGGTGCCGAGTCATCTAACGGCCATGCGAACCATCTCATGACCCCGTCGTAGATATCGAGGATGGTGTTCTGTCCCCCGTTGGAGGTCAACCGTCAGCACCGAGCTCGAGCGGGAGACGATAAAGGCTTACACTGTCACCGAGTGGGCAGGGTACGAAGTAGATGGGGATAGAAGGAGATTGGGACGCCGCGGAAGAGATGAGAGCAGACCAAGCTGGGATGGAAAGCTCGTCAGTGACGTCTGGTCCCAACCCTCGCTTTACTCACTCGCGGAAATGTCCGAGTTGCCGTCGAGATAGGTAGCAGCATTGTCCCCGGCAAAGGTGCTGACGAATGGAGCTCCATCAACCTTGTAGTAGACGTCGTTGAGGGCGTATGGGACTAGATACTCGTTGAGGATGATGCCCGACGAGCCCTCGGTGTTGAAATGGTCTGTGGAAGTAGAGGTGAGTTTGGCGCAGCGAGCGAGAGACAAAGAGGCTCACTGCAGTCAAATGAGAAGAACAGGACAAAGTCGCCCGCCTCAGCGACTTGCTTAAAGACGAGGGGCATCTGCTTCTTGTCCGTCTCGTCATGTCCGACCTGCGCGAGAGTCAGCTGAAGGAGTAGGAGTCCATCGAAAAGGCTCACGTTCATCGCACTGGGTGGGAATGAAGTTAGCATGCTTTTGAGACGGGAGAGACAGACGGCGACGTACAAGCCATCAATTCCAGCCGCTTTGGCGAGTGCGATGTCGCTCGCCCATTCCTCGCCGGTCGCGTCTTGAGAAAGTCCTTGCAGGACATGAGCAAAGACTGAAGTCGGATGTTAGATATGGGTCAGTGCAAGGCATGGTGAAGCAAGCCCGCTACAGAAAGCCCACCTTTCCGAGTGCTGCTCGTCGCCGAAGCCGATGCTGTTGAGGTGCCGCTTGCTTTGACTGGTGACGTAGCGGAAGACCCAGCGGCGGGCGTCTCGTTATCTGAGCTACCCTTCACCGTGGCCGTTGCTACGAGTGCAAAGCCCGAGCTGGTCGCTCTGAGCGAAGTCTCGGCTGACTCGGAGCCGAGGGCGGAGGAATCGACAACCGAGGAAGACTCGCTGCTCTTGCTTCGAGTAGAAAGAACCACTCCTGCAACTGCGGCTAGCAGAACCGGAACGGCAAGCATGAGCCAAAGAGAGGACGTTCGTCGTCGAGACTGGATCCGAGGAGGTGGTGAAGGGTCGGTGTCGGTGCTGTCAGAGTCGGTGTCGGTGTCGGTGCTGTCGAGAGAGCTGTCACTGTCTGAGTCGGTATCTTTTGGATGCGTGGACGAGGCTCGAGGCATGCAAGACGAGCGGCCAGACGAGGAGACGAAGGAGAGACGAAGGACTAAAGAGCGACGGCAGCAGGAGCTTCCTCCGCACGGACCTTGTTTTGCAGCGAGACCGACTGCAAGAGTACTAGCTGCAACCCTACACCATCAGAGTAGCTTGGGAAAGCGGGAAAGAAATGGTAGCGCACTTCGAAGAAGAGGTGAGCTACTCGGCGAGGACTCGAGCTGCAAGGGCGAGGAAGAGCAGCTAGGATGCTGAAGTAGAGCACGCAAAGAGAGGAGATGGAGTTCCGGAGCAGTACGGACTAGGTTGAGCATGTCACGACCCCTCAGAGACGAAGGAGAACGAAGGCGGAGGCCGGAGGCTCGTCGTTGCTTAATCACCTTCGCTCATCTCGGCGTTCAGTTCGCATCAAGGGCGGTGGCCCAGCAGCCTCCGATCGACTACAGAAGCTGCTCGCTGCTCGCTGCTCTCTCGAAACTCCTCAACACTCGACTACAGCTCTCAAGGATGTGGGCTCCACTCGACAGCAACAGCTTCCTCGAGCTGCCGTCGCTCTCGCTGGCTCCGCCGAATCGCCCTGTGAAGCAGCTGTACAGCAACATACTCGCTGCACCTTGTTGGCCGCCTCGCTTGGCTCTGCTCGCTACGCTGGGCGATCCGCACCCGACTACCAGCGGTCATCGAGTCGCTCGCGAGGCTTGGGGCAGTACAGGCTGCGTCAACGCGCTCGATTGGGAATTGGGAGGGGAAGGAAGGTTGGCGAGTGCAGGAGACGATACCAAGTGAGTTTGAGCTGCAGCGGGCGGGTAACGGCTCGTTCGGGCTGGAGCGAGCAGCGGAGGCTGTAGAGTGCAGGGGAGTAGCGAGCAACTCAGCTGACTGCTCCCTCAACTGCACAGAATCTGCATCTGGAAACCAGGCATCGACTCGTACACCAGCGACGACTCGGCGACCTCTCCTTCGCTTCATCTCGGCTTGACCGAGGTCATCGACACGGGTGCGCTTCAGCCGACGATCAAGCGTCAGCGAAAGCTAACGATGAACCTACAGGACACCGTGCCAACATCTTTAGCGTCAAATGGGCTCCGTACAACCCGACTCGTCTCTTCTCCTGCGCCGGCGACTCGACCGTACGTCTCTCGTCTACTTCCAAAGCCTGCTCGCTCACCCCTTCATTATACAGGTCCGCGTGTACGACCTCTCGCTCGCCAGTAACCCCACTCTCAGCTCCTCCACCGTCTTCCGCTCCTCGTCGGATTCGGCGCACCCGCCTTGGACTCATCATGAAGCTGCTTCGGCGTGCACTCGCGTCCTCCGCTGCCACACTAGCCGAGTCAAACGAGTCGCGACAGAGAACTCTTCCGAGATCTTTCTCACCTGCAGCGAGGATGGCACAGTCAGGTGCGCCTTTTCAAGCTCGGGCTCGCCTTCTCATCGCCGAAGCTGATCCTCTTCTTCCCTCACAGGCAACACGACTTGCGCACGACCCACACCTGTCGCCGACCTGGCATGCGAAGTGACGAAGCATCCTGTGGTCCCCCTCTCGTCGAGTACGACGGCCTCTCGCTCTACTCGCTGAGCGTCTCCAAGCTTCGGCCTCACCTCTTCGTCGTCGCCGGTACTGCCCCTTACGCCTTTCTCCGGGAGTGGTGGCATCTCTACGCTATGGTCAACTTGACCTGACTCCCCATCGCACACAGACGACCGACGTATGCTTCGCGAGCCGATGAAACGAGATTGGGGCATCGAGGCGAGCGACGAAGACCTCACCCAATGCGTGCGCAGGTTCGGCGTTCCCAAAAAGGAGGGTCAGGGCGAGGTGAGTGCCTCCTGCGTGTCATCAACCCTGCAGCTAACCCTTGACGACGATGTACAGATCACCAACCACGTCGTCGCGACCAAGCTCTCCCCTTCCAACCCTCGCGACCTCCTCATCTCGTACTCTGGAGCCGGTGTCTTCCTCTTCGACACGGATGCAGATCCTCATGTTCTGCCACAGCCCATCCTCGAGCCGACCGAGGCGACCTCTCAGGAGAAGGAAGAGACCGACATCCTACTCGGCAGCGACGGCGAATCGAACGAGTCGCGCTCGACTGTGCCCGAGAAGAGGCCGAGGGAGGAGGACAGCCCCGATCAAAGAGATCCACCCTCGATTGGCCCCCATTTCGAGGAAGCTCATGTCGATGAGGAGCAAGGCGAGCGCAACGGCACCGATTCGGGCGACGGCTCGGACGACGAAGGGGCCTTCTCTCGCCTCGACCGCTACCGCTCCTACCACTCGGACGTCCCTCTGATCGCTCCTCATCGCGAGTACACTGGTCACCGCAACGAGACGACCGTCATGGACGTCAATTTTGCTTTCGGCAACGACTCGTGTGTCGTCTCGGGCTCGGATGATGGCAACTGGTTCGTGTGGGACAAGGAAAGCGAGGAGCTGGTGGGCATCTTCAAGGGAGATGATAGTGGTGAGTCAAGATTGCTCTTTCGCTTCTTCCCTCTCCTTCCGCCGACTAACCTACTCCCTCTCGCGCGCGCAGTCGTTAATGTCCTCCAACCTCATCCTCGTCTCCCTCTCGTCGCCATCTCGGGCATCGACCCCACAGTCAAGATCTTTGGACCCACCACCAACCTCGAGCAGCGCGGCAACCTCGTCGAGAAGGCCGAGGACATCATCGCTCGCAACCGAAGCCAGGAGGGGCGAGAGTCGGGCAACATCATGTCGGTGCGTTGTTGGAGCTCTCGTTGCTTTCTTTTTTGAGCTCAGCGCTGATCCTCTCATTCTACAGGCTCGTCAGATGATGGCTCTGCTGCTGGCAAGGGTCCCGACCGAGATGCGAGGCCAAGTGCGAGTCGCGCTGCGAGGCGAGGATGACGGCGAGGAGGAGACGGAGGGGGAAGTGGGAGAGTGTAGGGTGATGTGAGCTTGGACTTGGGATCTTCTATGTACGATGATACTGTTGTAGCGGTACGGTGTAGCTTTGTACTGAATACGCTTGCTGTTCTCGCATCTTGCTCCTCTTCGCCCTCGACTGCTTCGCGAGCTCGCCGGTCACTCACAGTGAATGATGAGACGCATGAGTAGATTGTATAGGTACCTTCACATACTGCAGCTCTACTTTTGACAAGCCTCGACCCGCCCCTCAAGAGCACTGCGCCCAATAGCCCTGCTCGCCAACGCCGAGATCCCACCACGAGCTTTCCACCCGCCGTTGTGGGTCTATCTCGACTCCAAAGTGCAAATCCGTGTTAACCAACAAGCTTGGTCGAGCATGTGTATCCGTGTAACCTTCTTGAGGCGCAGGAGGGAAGGCGTAGGGTGCGGTGGGGGCCGGCTCGGAGGGGGCGGCGAAGGATGAATGGCGCGTGCAGTTGATTGAAGAGCCATGAGGGGCGGAAGACGGATCCGGATGGAATGATGGAGAAGTGGTGTAGGAGGATTGTACGGAAGGGAAGGTGGGAAAGACGGGGAAAGCGAAGGGAGCGAGCTCAGCAAAGGCTGAGAGAGGCGTTGGGAGGTCTTGAGGGTCGGAGACGGGAGCTGGCAGTGGTGAGAATCCTTTGCTACGTGTTTTCAAAGCTCCGCTTGGGCGACTCGAGCTGATTGAAGCTCTTGAACCATCCTGCGGTGCAGGCGAAGAGGGAGCGGCAGTCGAAGGGGGATAAATCGCCGTCTTGTCCATAGTGCCAAGGTTGGGATCCAGTGCTCGTCGCGCCTTACGCTCTTTGATGAGCTCCTGCGTGAGCATGTGGATGTGCGCCTCCAGCCGACCGACAATGCGGTTCAGTCGAAGGACTTCATGCTCCGAGGATGCGAGGTTGGCTTCTTCGATCGTGCGCCTGGTATGGGGGAGGATCGGTCAGCCATTGCCTCTCTATAAGCTTTTGGGTCACTGAAGAGACTTTCGATGGCCTGGATCTGCCACTCCAAACGCACTTCTCGCCTCGAAGCCTGCATTCGGCGCACGACTCGGTGCGGCTACAGCGGGTCTTGAGAGCTCTGAAAAAGGGGTAAGGTCAGCTGTGGAGCTTGGAGTAAACTTGAATAGTATGTTGGTATCTCACCTGCACTGGCAAAAGTCGAGCGAGGGTGAATCAGCTCTCGGCAAGCCAGGCGGACAAGGACAAGGCAGCGCTTACACCTTCACAGGAGAGAAAGCGAGTGTACTCCTTGACAACCTTTCCCTTGCCGAGCTTGGGAGTCAGTCGAGGCATCATAGACGAGCTGAATGGGCGAGGAATTGAGACGGGACACGCCCGTTCGGACTCCACCACCATGCTCGCTGTGGATCGCCGAGCGTGGGTTGAGGTCGCGCTCCTGTTACCCGCTACCGTGAGACATACGACTTGATCCGTAGCTACGGAGGCCCCAGCTTTTCGGCGCACTGACCCTGCCCTCCCTGCTGCTCTCCCTCGGCGCCCTCCGTGACTGCTGATCTCTGGTACACCAAAGAGCAGTCAGAGAAACAAGCTGAGCGCACCATCAGCTGTACGTACACGTCCCGTTGTCGACAGCAGTCGCTCCCCCTGGGTATTCTCGGCGCCGAGCAGCACCGAGACGGGGAGCAAGATCCAATTTACGCGTCGACGCACGAGGCTGCTTATAGCAAACTGAAGTTCCCGTTCAACGCCGATTCATTGCTGGACGTCCACATACGAGTTGCAAGTCAGGAAGGACGGTTCGAGCAGCGAGAGAAAGGAGGCCTCCGTCGAGCAGCCGGGGAAGCTGAGCGAGAGCTGTCTTCTGCGAGCTATACACCGCCGTAGAGACTCTCACTCTTGTACTGAGACTCCCGCCCAGCCGTCGAGGCGCAGGAAAGAGCAGAGCCGAATGAGCGAAGCGGAAAGGGCGACGAGAGCTCGTCTGCAGCTTGTCTTCCTTCCAGCTTTGCCTCTTCGCTCCTCTCGCCGTTCAGTAGCAGTCCAGGAGACTACGCTACAGCTGCACATCCCTTCAGCTCGCCGGTCGAGCACCACTCTCGTTCGCTACAGCTCCTTCGCCTCGTCGTCAAGCTCGCGCTTCTCGTCCGCCTTTTGAGCCCACAGCAGCCTCGCAACAGCATGGGAGTGTTCATCTTGCACCAGTGGGGACGTCTTCTTGCTCTCACGTCGGCCTGCTGTACGTCCTTGAGCGCTCTGTAGCTCAGCAAGCGGGAGATGAGCTGACTCTGAATCGCGCGCGCGCGACCAACAGTCGTCGTCTGGGCAGGATTGTGGGGCATCTTCTACCGCAAGTTCTTCTGGGACATGTTGGGAGGTACTCTGGGTCCCGAGGGCTTAATGTGAGCTGTATCGAAGGGGGGATGCGAGTGTTAAGGCTCAGGCTGACCCGCAAATCTCTCGCTCGCCTCACCTCGCTACAGCCCTCCTCCCAGCGCCAAGTTCTTCATCATGACCATCGTGGACGCTCCCATCTTCCAGATCATCAACATCGTGAGTCTATGACGCTCGTCTGTGCGCGCTGGCTCACCTCGGCGCTATCCCCTCTCGCAGGTCAACGGAGTGCTCACTTTCGCTCTCGAGTGGCCTCTCTCCTTCGTCGTCGGTACTGCGATACATCGCTCGTTGGTATCTCGCGCCGTCTTCTACCTTTGGTGTGCTTTCGTCGCCAGTAAGCTCTCTCTTCCTCCTCCTTCCTCTGCGCCGAGCGGTCCCCTTTCGCCGAGGGCCGATCTTGACCTCACCTCTTCATCTCCCTCCACTACAGTGTTTCCCTATCAGACAATCGACGCCGGAGTGTTCTACTTCATCACCTCCATCGTATTTGCTCGAGCGCTCCAGTGAGTCTTGCTTGCGCTTACCCTCTGCTCGGCGATGGCTCATCTGCGCCTCCTTGCAGGATCGGAGAAGCTGTCGAGTCGAAAGAGGGTCAGCAAGACTCCAGCATCGTGTAGGGCTTGATGTCGCTTTCCCACCAGAAGCTGGGCTGCAAGGCGCTGGTCGCTCTCCTCGGGCACGCTTTCGCCGAGCCTACGATGCGAAGTCGCTGGAAGGTCGCCAGTTCCCGCCTCGCTCTCTCGCGCTCTGTACAGCAATAAAGGCCCTGGACTAACTCGCGCCCGGGTGTCCTGACTTGAATACTGCCCTCCAGCTTGTCTCCCTCGCGACGCTCGACAGCCTTTCGCCGATGCTGCGCTGCGGAGGTGAGTCCCGCATGGAACTGAGCGTGAATGGGGAGAATGCATTCTTTTTCGGTGAGATGCGAAGCCGCTGAACGGTGAGCAACCTTGACGAGAAGCTGCAGCGGGTGCGCCGAGCTTCGGCTTCCCTATTCTCTGCGCTCGACCACGGCCATCCTGCTCCTCTAACTCAGTCAACAGAGCTCTCACTCCCTATTCAACACAGCGACTTTTTCCAAGACCGCACAGCGACCCCTTCTCCGCCTCCGCGTGGAGAGAAAGGGGACTTTCGGGTTGCGCTGCTTCGCTTGCCCTCGGACGCCATCTCGCTTCGCTACAGCGTTCCCCCGAGCCGCGACTGCTAGCGTGGAAATGATCTCTTCCCTCTTTCCTGCTACCATGGTGAGCGCCTCGGCCAACAAGGCGACCAAGAAGCGCAAGGAGTCGGGAGAGGAGAAGGCGAGGAAAGCGCCGCGTGTCGTGAGCTGTGTCGAGGTGAGTTTGCGTTGCTGGGCTTCCCCTCGGTGTGCGCTGACTTGAGACTTACACTCGCTCGCTCTAGTGTCGGTGAGCTCCTTCGCCTTGAGTCGACAAGACGGGCAGAAGCGCGAGCTGACCATTGTCCCCGACGCTCGCAGACGCCGCAAGTTGCGGTGCTCGAGGGAGGCGACTTGCGATCAATGCGTCTTGTCTGAGAGAGTGTGTGTGTGGGAGGATGGAGCACCTTCGTGAGTATTCGCCACTTGCCGGCCGTTGAGGGGCGCCGGGCCGAACTGACCTCTTGCGCATTTTGCAGGCGAACGGAGGAGGACGCCAAGCTTGAAGCTGTAGGAGCATTTCCGAGACTCAATCTCATCATCGAGCTCACCCTCAACCTCTCACTGCAGTCTCAAGCGGAGGTGCTCCGGCTCAGCAGGATCGTTCTCGGGCTTGAAGAGCGGCTCGCTCGTCTCGAAGAGCAGCAAGGCCCGAATTCGATCTCTCCTGCCTCCCCTTCTACACCAAGATCTACTTCGTCTCACGGGTCGTTGCGATCGGCGTTCGACAACGTCTCCCTCGGCCCTCGAAAGGGTTCGATCCACACCTGCTCGCGAGGGAGTGTCATCTCTTCGCTAGACCCAGTCGACCGAGCCTGCACCACGCCTATGGAATACCCTCATCAATATCACCCCTACCCTACCCCCTTCCCTCCCGCCTTTACCACCTTCTCGCAACCACCGACCGAACTCCCTCTCATCCCCTCGCAACTTCCCAGCGCCGAGTCACTTCCTCCTTCCCTTTACGCTTCCTCCAGTTCATCGTCGATCTACTCAATCAATGGCATGTCGCCACCTGCCGCTGTAGCGCCCTCGCCCGTCCCATTGGGGTTGTGGACCATGTTCACTGCCTCCGAACCCTCGGCGCAGGGTTTGCCGACGGGGCAGGAACGAGCGCAGGAGTACGGAAAGTAGGCCCATTACTAGTCAAGAATGCTTCGCGATTGCTCAAGGCTCTAAGAGCGCGCAACCGCTGCAGAAATGCGAAAGAGACAAGCTCGGCGAACTCGCAAGAAAGCAGTCGAGTTCAAGAGCCTGTCGAATCGTCTCCAGTGCTCGCCCAAGCCGTTTCAGAGCATCAATTCACTCTAATGAACAACCTGTAGCTCGACAACGCGAGTTGTTTACTTCTCGACACGAGCCCCGTCCCCGCTCGCCCTCCTGAGGGCTTGAGCGCCGACACAGCTTTTGCTCCTCCCTCTCACTCGCCTACACAGACTCGACGCCCGACGAGCAACTGGCGCCGGCTTTACATGAACATACAGACCGGGAACACACCCCGAGGAGCACGGGGAGGGAGCGGCCGGTCCTCCGAGGAGAAGAGAGCCACCGCTTGTGCGTGTTTGCCTCGAAACGAGGGGAGGCGGAGAGCTGACTCCGGAGTTCTGTACACCCACAGGCAGAGGGTGTCGAGAGCGCAAGCGTGAGTACTGGTCCTCAGCTGCTCGGCGCATGCTTCCCTCTCCGCTCTCACTCGCCACTGTCTTCTAACGTCGCTTTCTGGCGTCAGTGAAATGCATTCGCGCAGCAGCTATTAACGATATCTGTGGACAATGTACCATGCGCAACGAGGACTGCATCTGGCCGCCTAACACGGTACCGAGGTTCGCTCCGAGTTCTTCTCGTCGCCGGCGCTCTTGCTTCGCAGCTGACGGTCTCGCTCTCGCAGATTCGACGTCAATGCTCCGATTCAAGGGAGCAGTAGACGAGAACTCGAGATGGAGGCTGTCACGGCAGAGATTACTCGCTTGAACAAGCTCGTCGTTCTGCTGCGAGACCAACTCGCAGAACCGCCAAGGAGACGACGACCAGCCTTCTCTCCCTGGTCCTCGCCGTATCCTCCTCCAGGCCACGGAGGCAGACCATACTCCCATCCCCATCACCATCACCATATGCCACCTCCTCCCGTACCTCACGAGCTTTACCCTCATCCTTACGACTTCGGCCCTCAACCTCACCACTTCGGCGAACACCCAACGCCTCCACCGCCCTCGCCGCGTTTGCCTAACTTCCGCCCTTCACCTCCGCAAGAGCCAACAGTGATACAAGGTGCCGCAGCCTTGGTATCGCTCTCCAACTCGCCAATCTCGGCGCACTCGGCTCACCCGAAAAGCGCGAATCGCCTCGAAGGCTACCCGGATTATCCTACACCACACTCGGCTACCCAACCTCTAGCTCCAATGGACGACTCCTTCCCTGCACCTCTCATGGAACGACCTCCGACCCCATCCACCTCGAGAGACTCGCCTCACGGAGCGCTCCGACTGCCCTCTCTTCGACTCTCCATACCCTCAACTTCTCCCTCTCCCGGACCCCTTTCTTCCGCCCGCACTTCAGCACTTCGCTCAGCGCATCCTTTCGCCCTCTCCCCCATCCGCCGCCCCGGTCACCACTTTACGCCTCTCGGCCCACCACCTCCTCCCCTCCACTCTCCCTTCTCCTACCGCTCTCCCGCCCTCGCAGGCCCCGACCGCCGTCACATCTTCCTCTCCCCCTCCATCACCTCTCCCGCCTCCGCCTTCGACCACCCTCGAACGCCATGCCCTCCCCTCCTCTACTTCGTCTCGATTCCCGCCGAGGGAGCTTCGGCCGAGGAGTGGGCGTTGGAGCAGGCGCAGCAGGAGGTGTATCGGAAGGAGATGGCGGATCCGGTGAAGAGGAAGGAGGCGAGGGAAGCCCATGAGAGGAGGTACGATGCTGCTGTGGCGGAGATGATGAGGGGGAGGAAGGGGAAGGGGAGGGCCGAGGGGAGTCAGTTGGCGGGTGAGGTGAGGGATGGGGAGGCGGTGGAAAGCGGGAGGCAAGAGGAGGCAAGGGAAGCAAGGGATGTACCCCGGAGACCCGTCCTTCTGGGAGCGTTGAGGGCGGGCAGCGGCGATACGATGCTCGGAGGGATGGCGCCGAGTCCCATCGACAAGCTCCTCAGTCCGGCAAAGGAGCGGGTGGAGAGCCACTTGGTGGACGTGATGGAGGTTGAAGAGGGGGACCCGAGCGAGGGAGCTGCGGAACGAGGGAGCGAGGGAGGCAAGTCGGCCGAGGGCGGTTCGGCGGGGAAGGGGGAGGGGTCGCTCGGCGCTGAAGACGAGCGCATGGAGAGTTGAGGGGTTGTTATTGCTCAGTTGAATCATTCTTGTACTTATGCAGTGAATACTTACTCACAGTGCTGTTTCGAGGTTTCAAGACCGAGCGACTCGGAGCTGGCGAAACCGGTCGAAGGGCAGTGATGAGCTACAGCTACTTCAAGAAAACTCAACACGCCTACCGACCAGCTCTGAACCTCCCCAGAGTACGAATCTCCTGCATTACCTCGACTCAACTCGCGGACAAGGGCGGCTGGCGAGCGAGCTCCCCTCTCGCTTCTACCAATTCCTCGTCTCGTCTTCTGCCGACTCACGAGAGCAAAGCAGCACAGGCGCATCCAGCATGGCTTCTCCGCTCATCTTTGGTCAGTCCCCCACAGCCAGCTCGAGCAGAGCTCTCAGGACTCACCGCCCCACTGCTGACGCCACGCTCTCTTCGCTCGCAGTGCCCAAGAAGCTCACTCAGGACGTCGACTTTGCACCGCACCTTCGCACTGTTATCTCTCGCACTTACGCAGAGCAACCGGACGCTTACGCCGACGAGCTGGCTCAGCTCAACCGCTCCCGCCAGGATGCCTTGCGCGGATCGGCTGGCTCGGACGTTACAGGGCGCGATCTGCTGTACAAGTACTTTGGACAACTCGAGCTACTCGAACTACGATTTCCCGAGCTTCGTGTACCCTTCCCCTGGTGAGTTACAGGGCTCAGCCGTCCCCCGGTGTTGTGTGGAGGGAGCGACGACGGGCTGAGTCGACTTGCTCGCCTGCAGGAATGACGCCTTCACCCACGGCAAGATCTCACAGCTCTCTTTGGCCTACGAGAAGGCATCCGTCATCTTCAACATCGGCGCTACCCTCTCATCCCTCGCCGCGTCGTCACCCCGCTCCTCGCCCGAAGGCCTCAAGCGCGCTTTCCACTCGTTCCGATGCGCCTCGGGCATGTTCACCTACATCAACGACAACTTCCTCCATGCGCCGAGTACCGATCTCAGCCGCGAGGTAGTCAAGGTCCTCGTCGGCTTGATGGGAGCTCAGGCGACCGAAGTGTTCATCGAGACGATGGGGCCAGGATCGGCCAAGGGAGCGGGTCTGAGGGCCAAGCTTTGCATGCAGGCTTCGTCGCTCTACGCTGGGATCGTCGAGGAGGTCAAGGAGTGGGTGACCAAGGGAGTCTTCATCCGCGAGTGGAGCATTCTCATCCAGGTGAGTACAGTTTTCTCGAGTTCGAGGAACCAAATCAGCTCATCGATCGCACTACAGACCAAAGCCAAGTATTTCGCTTCGCTGGCTCAGTACAACCGCTCGCTCGCCGACACGACCGCGCTCAAGTACGGCGAAGCTCTTGCTCGTCTCAACCTCTCCGAGTCGCTCGCCAAGGAGGCCTACCGCCTCGCTCAAGCCTTCGCCGGATCCTTCTCCACTTCTTCAACTTCGACTTCCATCCTCCCCGACGCTCCCGTCTCGCTCGCCGAGATCACCAAGACTCACCTCAGTCTCGTCACGGACGCCAAGAACAAGGCGCAAAAGGATAACGATATCGTCTACAACGAGGTCGTCCCCTCCGAGGCTTCTCTCGCAGCCATCGAGAAGGGCAAGGACGTCGCCGAACCCATCCCCATCCACGACGTCTACGCCACCCCCGACGTACAGAAGATTGTCGGTCCCGACCTCTTCTCCAAGCTCGTTCCTCTCAGCGTCCACGAGAGCGCCAGCATGTACTCGGAGGAGAAGGCCAAGCTCGTTCGTGCCGAAGCCGAACGCGCCGACCTCGCCGATGGAGAGCTCGTCGCCGCCCTCGAGTACATGGGACTCCCCGCCAGTCTCGAGCGGTTTAAGTCGGGCGCTGGAGGACAGAACGGCCTCACGGATCCAGGAGCGCAGGTCCGAGGCTGGGCAGACGAGATCCGCCGCGAGGAGGCAGGAGGGCGCGTCGAGGACCTCCTCAACCGGCTCAACTCGCTCAAGGAGAACGCCGCCAAGTCGCTCGAGAACGCATCAAGGGATTTAGAGGTCGAGTCGCGCGAGTGCGAGTCCATGCGCGCGCGGTACGGAGGACTTTGGGAGCAGCAGCCCTCGTCGGGGTTGACTCGCTCTTATCGGCAGGACATTCGCTCCCACCGCGAGTCGCTGGAGCAGGCTTCGGCGTCGGATGGACAGGCACAGGGACTGTGGGAGGGAGTGAGGCGCGAGGTCTACATCCTCGCCGATCCCTCTGGCGCCGCGCTGGAGAGGGCCTTCGTCGAGGCGGTCGGCAGCAGTCAGGCAGAGACAAACCTACTTGATGGAGATGATGGAGATGAGGAGGAGGAGGAGACCAAGCAGCGCGTCGCCAACATCTCCGAGGCGCTCTCCAAGCTCTCCAAGGTCAAGAAGGAACGGGCCGACGTGCTCAAGGACCTCAAGGAGCGGGTGCGTTCCTTCCGTTCTTCTGCGCGCTCTTCGTCAAGCTGACGTCTCGCTTTTCGCGAACTAGATCCAAGCCGACGACATCTCGCATCTCCTCATCCTCAACCGCAAGGGCTCCGCCTCCGTCGAACCCACTCTCTTCGCCACCGAGCTCGAGAAGTTCCGGGCTCACCAAACTCGCATCACCGCCACGATCCACCACCAACAATCGACCATCTCCGAGATCAGCGCCGACTTCAAGCTCGTCACCGAGAGCAAGAAGGCCAAGGCGACGCAAGGTCGATGGGGCGAGGCCGAGCGCAACAAGCGGGATCTCACCGCCAGGCTCGGCAGGGCAGCACAGACCTACACCGAGGTTCGTATCGGGCTGCAGAAGGGCATCCAGTTCTACTCGGACCTGGGGGAACTCGTCGACGGCCTCAAGCAGCAGGTCTCGTCGTTCTTGAGACAGAGGGACTCGGAGAGGTCAGAGTTGGCCTCAGCCGCGGATATCAAGCAGAGGTTGGAGGGTCCGAGGGTGTCTTCTCCCTCCTCGGGACTGGACAGGCAGATGGGCGCACTCGACCTCGGCGCGGGGGCACGATCGCCTCCCGCTCTCCCGCCTCAACTTCCTTCCTGGTCGCAACACTCCTCCTACCAGCAGCCGCCTTCCCAGCCCTCCTACCCTCAATCACCCTCGCACCAGCCTTCTTACCCAACAGCACCAGCTCAACCCGCCTACTCTCCCGCCCCTCCCCTTCCCTCCGCCTCGCCCTACTCCTCCTTTCCTACCACAGGCGCCTGCTCCTCCGCTCCTTCACCTCCCTCAGCACCCACCTCCGCTCGCTCACCCTACGCGCCGACTCCTCCTCTCCCTCCTTCTACCTACTCGCACCAGCAGCCGCCGAGGCAGCCCTCCCTTCCTCCTCCCTCCACGCCGGTCTCGTACGGCTCGCTCCCTCCGCCCTCGCAGCCCGTCAGCTATGGAGCGTATGGGGCGCCCCCAGCACCGCCTCAGCAGCCCCAGCAATACCAGTACGGCGCTCGTCAGCCGCCCCACTCGCCTTATGGGCAGCCTCAGCCTCCGTCGCCTTATGGTTACTCGCAACCGCCGCAGCCGCCGAGGGGTTATTGATGGAGAGTCGCGGTAGGGCGGCGATGCAAATGATTGTTTCTAGCTCGCACTCGGCGGAGGAGAGGACTTCGGAGAGCAGGGCGACGAGCTCGCCTTCCTTCGGGCTTGGGAGGGTCGATTGTGGCCTTCGAAGGCAAGATGTAACGACTGAGTTACAGAGAAGGAAATTCTTCGCTTCTGAACTCTCTGGATGGCTCACGTTTATGCAGGGATTCCTCAGCCTGCTGCTGCTCGAGGATGAGCCTCGGAGGCTGGAGGCTTTCACGCCCTTCGCTGCGTCTCAACGCTTGGAAGCGCTTGGAGGAGTAGCGACAAGTCCGCTCAAACATCAGGGCTACAGTTTCAACACTGCTGCAGTACCGCCGCTCGTCTCTGTCGTTCCAGAAGTCCGAGGAGAGCACTGCTCCGAGCTGGCCGTTCGATTCGATCTCGCGTCCCTTTGCCTCTTCCCTTTCGTTCTGTCGCAATCTGACTCTAGTAAACCCAGCGTCAACTCCTCGGGCCAAGAGCAATGCCCATCACTCGGGAGCAAGCCACCGAATGGGCAGGCTCGGCGACGGCCGACGAGCTCGCGGCAATTCATTCGAAGCGAGCAGATGGGCGCATCACCCCTAGTATGGTGCAGCACATGCTCTCAGTCAGCACCGACGTTGTGCATTGCTTCGTGGCAGGCGGGTCTCAGCCCCCCTTTCTGCATGTCCCTGTCGAGGACATTGCCGTCAGCGATTGGTGTTGGCAGGTTCTCCGACGTGACGAGCAGAAGCGGGAGGCAATGGAGGGAGAGCATCCGACCAAGACAGGCTTGGCTCACCAGGCTTCCAGTGCTGATTTCGTCTTCCGGAGTACGTTTGGCCACCGAGAGAACATCACTCCAAGGAACGGTCGGATTCCCTTCTTGCGGGTGAGTAGGTAGCTCTCTGCACCGGAGAGTCATGCTGATTTGCTTTAATAACAGCTCATGTTCGACCCGGAGGTTTGTACGCCCAGCATCAGCTGCATTACGCTCGACTCTCATTGCCGAGCTTTTCGCTGACTCCGTATTGGGCTCCCGGCAGCCAACATGATGCACCAGTATATCGAGGAGGCGGTGGGATGGATGATGAGGGGAGGAAACAGTCGCAGCAACTTTCTGCCCCTACTCTACGTCGGCTTGCGCGATTGGGAGACGAGCTCGGCTTGGACTCGGGGCTTGGTGAGGTTTGAGCTCGAACCTCGCAGTCCTTCTGAGCTGACTCTTTCTCCCTTTGAACCAAGGTCTTGCTCGCAGCGCGCCAGTTTCGACAGGTGACGGCGCTCTCTCCACCTTCCGCTCTCGGTGGCTGACTTTCCCAACTTGCCTTCCCCCTTTCGCAGAGAGTGGAAGCAGGCCACCAGCAGCACCTGGAACGTCACATGGACGACTTCCTTTCCCATCTTGGGCTACAGCACGAGCAGGAGCTTCACAGCTTGCCTCATCTCCCTTCGTTGACGGCGAGGCAGGCTCGGCGTTCGGGGGTGTCGGAGGGAGAACTGAGGGCGAGGTGGGCTTGAAGCGAGATCGGAAGCTCTAGAGCCGACCAGGAATATATGTGTGCATGTACAGCTACGGCCTCAGAACTCCCAGTAAGTTGCAAGCTTTCAAGGCTCGGTTCACAGCGACGCCGAACCCTTTCGCCGAGAGCCGAGAATGATCGCTGGTTTTGGGCTTCACCTGAGGAAGCAGCTTGCTCTCTGAGCTGCCTGTGTGCTTCCTTGACTTCGCCCAAGCTACTGTACCGCTCTCCATCTCGTTCGCTTCACCTCGGCACGTGACCACCCGGGCTCAGGCGCGTTTCTGAGCCCACTCGGACAAGTCGGCTTTCTCTCCTTCATCTCACAGCGTACACCTCAACATCGTCTACTGTGAGTGATATAAGCCGCTCAGAGTACTGCAGACGAATGCTGACCCTCCTGCACTGCAACAGAATTTCTACGTCGCCCGACCGGACCAGCGCGTCTCTTCTCGACCATGGCAGCCGCTCTGCTCGCCTCGCCTTCAGTACATTACGATTCGCCCGACTCATCCTTCTCTTCAGAATCATCGGATGGTCCTTCCTCACCTTCCTCGCCTCGCCTGCCAGCCTTGAGCTCTCCCTTCAGCGTCACACAACACTCTTCCTCTCCCGGCGACGAATCCAGCGAAACGAGCACTCCTACAAGGTCGAGGGACGGCAGCGCGCCCGGATGGGTTACAGAGGAGCTTGAAGAGGAATGGATCGAAGAGCAGCCGGACGAAGACGAGGAGGAAGAGCAGCAGGCCAACTCGAGCAGCGGTGCATCCAGCGGCGGCGGAGGCAGCGTACGGCGCTCGTCGACGATAGGATCCATTACAGCTCGCTCGCAACACTCGTTGGATCGCACCAAACCCCGTGTACCTTCCTCCCTCCGCTACGCCTACTCGCCGAACAGCATTCCTCAGCATCAACAAGACGACTCCGACGCGCCGGACAACCACTCGGTCGTTTTGCAGCCGTCGCCCAACTCGAGTTCGGCCGGTACATTCGTCGTCAGGAGCAACCCTTCCTCGCACAACGGCGTTATGGGAGGCGAGAATCAGCTGCAGGCGGCGGTCAGGGCGTTGCAAGGACCGTCCGCCGGGCTGGGAGGCCGCTACGAGGAGGTGCAGGAGGGTGCAGAGGATGGACAAGGACTCAATCAAGGTCCCAAGAAGCTCGGCTCGGATCGCCTAGGACTCATGAGCTTGTTCGACCCTCCTTCGCCGCGTTCGTCGCCCTTCCTCGCGGTATACCTGCTCTCCGCGCAATTGCTGACTCGTACACCACATCACAGCTCCAGCACTACCACCTTCCACCGTCGCCGCCCCTTCCTCGCAAGCTTTCACCTTCGCGCCTCCCTCCACGGGTCCTCGGTCCTCCTGGAAAGCCCTGCCTCACTTCTCCCCCGAGTCCAACGATTCGACACCCATTGCTCGTCCTCGAGGAGCCGCCGTTACTCCCATTGGTGGCGACACCATGCAGCTGGCGATGGACGAGACGCCATCTCGGCCGGCGAGGCAGGAAGCTCCTGCGCCGAAAGTCAAAGAGAGGTATCTCCATCGCTCGACCACCGCCGCACCTCCCTCCCCCGAGGCTTCCCTTGTTCAGGAGGAGACCTACGAGCGACAAGACGCCACTCAGCAGCATGAGCAGACCATCATCCCCTCTCCTCAACCCGACACTCCCGTTCCCGGCACTCCCTCCTCTCGCTCCCACGCCAGCGGCGCACCTGCTACTCCTCAAACCGGCACTCCCGCCCTCAAGCTCTTCTCCTTCCAATACGACACCTTCACTCGCAACCATCTCGCCGCTCTCGTCGACGAAATTGACGAGCTCGGGGCTTCGCCGCCTCAGGCGTCGCCGGGCATGGGCATGCTCGGCGCTGCGAGGGAGCAGGTGGAGGAGCAGCGGGCATGGGAGACGAGCTTTGTTGATGTTGCACCTCCTGCGCCGCGTCAGGACGAGGAAGACGATACCGAGCAGCAGGACGGTGATTCGCAGGATTCGATCCTCGCGAGGGGAACGAGGAGCACCAAGCGGATCAGGCTCAGCCCACGAATGGTGCAGGAGCAGGGCGAGGAGCGGGAGAAGAGCATCGAGTGGTCTGCGTCGAGTAGAAGGAGTGCTAGGCGGTCCAGCGGCGGCCGACACGGAGGCATCAGGTCGGCGCTCGGCACCAGCGCCGCTCGCCGACAAGCTCGACACTCGCCAACCTACACTGGCGCAGCTTCCGCCGCTCGCTCTCGCCACTCTATCCTCTCCGCCTCTCGCTCCAACTACTCGCGCGCCTCTTCCCACCCTTTCGCCCGCTCCCTCGACCAGTCCGCCCGACTCGCCACTCCTCTCTCCGCCCGCTCGCAAGCGCACTCCCATCATACCCCATCCCCCGCCCAATCTCACCTCGGAGTGTCCAAGAGCTCCTCCACCTCGACTCGCGATCGCCTCGCCGAAGCTCACGAGCTGCTCGATCGGATTCGAGCCAAGACGGCCGAACGAGATCGACGAACCGCCTCGGCTGCCGTCGTCGCGCCTGCTTCACCTTCGCCTGCCCATTCTTCTCGCTACCCCGACACCATCGAACTCGACTCGGACGACGAAGAGGACGATGGACCTTTGCCTTCAGCGCAGAAGTCGAGGTCCGCGACGAGTCGCTTCATCGCTAGCAATCCCAGCCCGAGGAAGCTGCTGAGGAGGCTCTCGGCGAGCGATGAGGTGGACGAGGAGCTCAAGAAGGACGAAGGCGCCGTATCGCCTCCCGAGCACAGCGACGAGGAGCAGGACGACCACCGCCC
The DNA here is from genome assembly GCA_003054985.1 of Leucosporidium scottii. Lineage (NCBI taxonomy): Eukaryota > Fungi > Basidiomycota > Microbotryomycetes > Leucosporidiales > Leucosporidiaceae > Leucosporidium > Leucosporidium scottii. The sequence goes on along the minus strand of MWVB01000058.1, from coordinate 110,006 downwards.
TCCCCTTCCCCATCTCGCCGCCGCCGCTTCGGCCTCTCTCCGCTCAGCTCTCGAGCAGTCTTCCGCCTCTGCATCTCCCGCCACTCCCGCCAGCGTCGTCGGCCTCGGACGTCAATCCGACCTCGCTTCCTCTCGTCGCCATTTCGCTCGCACGCCTGTCTCGACCGCCGCCGCTCGCAGGAGTCGCCGAAGTTTGGAGGAGCTCTTCCCCAACACTACCACTGCGCTCCTGGATGGTAGCGGCGACCTAGAAGGGCAGCAGCGCAAGGTCTCCGCCACCTCGGCCATCTCTTCCTCCATCGCTTCCAACTCGACGACTACCGCCGCCAACACCATCGCCAACTCGACCTCCACTCCCGGTCAAGGTCAAGGCCACACTCGCCATCGTTCGCTCACCACCATTGGCCCCAACGACGTCGAAGCGCTCCTCGCCTCCGCCAGCGCTCCCAGCCGCATGGTCTTTGACCGCGAGCAAAACCGCTGGATCAAGACGGCGAGGAACTCGGTCTCGCTCTTCGGTGGATCGGTCGCTGGCACTGCCGTTCGCGAGGAGGAGGGCGAGGACGATAGGAGCGGCAGTACCGAGGATGATCCGTTCCGCGATTTCGAGTCGACGAGGGCCAGCGGCGATATTCGAGCGGATGTTAGTCGGTTGAGTAGCTTGACGCTCAAGGAGGCGAGAGCTGAGGCGGTGGATGCTGGGTTGGAGGGATTGGGGATCATGGCGGGGACGCCATTGGTTGTGGTGGAGCAGCAGGGGGAGAAGGAGAAGGAGAAGGAGAGGGAGAAGCAGGTCAGCCCGGATGGGGCTTGCTACTTTGAGATGCCGCCGCCGGAGGAGAAGAAGGAGGACGTTGAGGTGGTGCTGGAGGCGGAGGAGGAGGATACAGCTACTTGGGGCGAAGGGGAGAAGGCGAGGAGGGAGCAAGCGATCAGGGAGGCGGCAGAGGAGGAGGATAGCCCTCTTCATCTGTTCAGAGCGGCGATGAGGGCTAGTCAAGGCGCAGCGACGGAACAGGGAGACGTGGTTGATGGCACGGAGGCCGACGACGACGAGACGGACCTCTTCGCACCTTCCCTCGATGCCACCGGCGACCAAGGAGTCGTCTCGCTGGCTACGGCTACCGTCGTGGCTTCTCCCTCCTCATCGCCCGCACGACTCGTCTCCCTTCCTCTTCCGACCGTACCTGTTCTCAACTCGACCTTCGCCGCTCCCGATCGCCTTACTACCTCGCCAGCAGCGATCGGCGCCGACGCCCCCGCTACCCCTCGACCTCCGACCACCACGTCCTCCTCTTCCAACGCCACTCCCATCGCTCTTCCTCGCTCTGCCCTCAAACCTTCGTCGCGTTCCAAGAGCGATCCCATCGCCGGCACACCTCAAGCTCAGCAGATCTCTGCTGACCTTCGAATCCCTCGTTCGGTCAGCTTCTCGGACGGCAAGACGAGCGGCAAGATCCAAAACTTGGTCGTCGAACGGGAGAAGGAGAGGTTGGAAGTGGGCAGTCGGTTGAAGTTTGAGGTGTCGACGAAGAGTAGCGAGGGAAGCGCGGGTGCGAGTGTGGAAGGATTCGGAGGAGAAGGAGAGCCAGGGTCGTTGATCATGGATGAGTCGCCCGCAATTGGACTCCCCTCCGCGGTGTCTACGAGGACGAAGAACATCCAGGACGCTCTCGAAGAGCTCCAAGGTGCTGGTGAGTTGCTTTCAGCGCCGTCGCCGAGTCGTCGCTGACACCTGTTCTTTCGCGCAGGCCCCCCATCCTCCGCCGCCTCTCCATCATCTCTCGTCCTCTCTTCCTTCGAGTCTGCACCTCCGGTCCGCGCCCGTGCCGACCGATCCTCTCACTCCAACCACTCTACCTCGCGCACCTTCCGACGAACCACCCACGCCGACGCTACCTTCCTCACCGAATGTTCTTTCGGCGTCTCGGCGGATCGGCTGTTACAGTTCATCACCGACGTCGAGCCTTTCGAGCCCGACTGGGAGGGTTTGAGGAGTATCGACCTGCGCAAGAAGGGCGCCGAGAGTGTGGTCCGATTGAAGGAGTTCCTTCCCAACCTGGACGAGGTCAACCTGTGCGTTCGCGTCTCGTACGTTTCTGAGCTGTACGAAAGCTGACCGCTTCCTCTCGTCTACTACAGCAACGACAACGAGGTCGCCTTCCTCACCGGCGTTCCCTCAACCGTCCGCACCCTCCTGCTCTCCTCCAACCGCATCTCGAGCCTCACCTCCTTCACTCACCTCCGCAACCTCGAGCGCATCGACATTTCCCACAACCAGATCGACTCGGTGCATCAGCTATCGTGCTTGAGGCATCTGCGCGAGCTCAAGGCCGACGGCAACCAGATCTCCGATTTGAGCGGGTTGGCAGAGATCGATGGTCTTTTGAGGTTGAGCGTGAAGGGAAACAAGCTCGAGACCGTCGACTTTACCGAGCTCAAGTGGTGAGCAGTATCGCTGACTTCGCGCCGGCTTTCGCGACTGATCGTCTTCGGCGCTTCGCAGGGCTCGCCTTGAGACGCTCAACTTGAGCAGGAACAAGCTCACCGTCATCACCGGAGTGGAACACCTTCAGAGTGCCACCATGCTCAACTTCGGTGCGTTTTCTTCACTCTCAAGCTCGACGACCCGGCTGATCTTGTCCCTCCTTCGCAGATCACAACTCGCTCTCGAGGTTCGCGCCGACCGCTTTCATGCCTCGCCTTCGCGTCCTCCGACTCTGCAGCAATCCCATCGACTCGCTCGACATTGGCTTCGCCCCCAAGCTGAGGACGCTCTTCATTGATGGAGCCAAGCTCGGCGTCATTCACGGGACCGACGAGTTGAGGAAGCTCGAGAACCTCAGTGTGAGGGATCAGAGTGGCGCAGCTTTGTACGCACGTTACTGCTGCCCCTCGAATAATCGACTGACCTTTCCTACACCCCACAGAACCCTCGCCATGTCCCACATTCGCGACGTCAAGCGTCTCTACCTCTCGGGCAACCCCATCCCTTCGACTTTCCCCTCGGAGAAGTTCTTCAACCTCGTCTACCTCGAGCTCGCCATGTGCCAACTCACCTCCCTGCCCGCCAACCTCGCTTCCGTCGTTCCCAACGTCCGAGTCCTCAACCTCAACTTCAACTTCCTCGAGGATCTCGCGCCGCTGGAGGGACTGACGAGGCTCAGCAAGTTGACTATCGTCGGCGCAAGATTATCCAAGTGCAGGCCCGTGGCAGCGGCCCTCAGCAGCATGACGGAGCTGGAGGAGCTGGATCTCAGGTTCGTTCTCCGCCTTCGCCCTCGCTCAAATTGCTCGCTGACCTTTTTTTTTTAAACAGAATGAACCCTCTCACGCTTCCCTTCTACCCGCCGTTTGTCAGCCCTCCTTCAGCCCTCCTTCCCTCTCATAGCGAGCACCAAATCCTCCATCCCGACGACGATGACGCTCCTTCCTCTCCGGCTGACTGGCCCGCCATCGACGCCAAGTTCCGCAAGTCTCTGCCCGACGAATGGTACTCCAAGCGCGCGACCTACCGAGCCGTCATCCTCCAGACGGTGCCCTCGCTGCTGAAGCTCGATGGTCTTCTCGTGGCAAAGGAGCGAGCGCGAGGGTTGGCGAGGGTGGCGTCCAAGCTGATCAAGAGCAGGCAGTAAAGTCGGGATTGTATTGATGTGAATAGCTTAGCACGACCACTATCTTGTCTATGTTGCCATACAAAGTTCTGCAGCTGATATTGACTCTCGCGGAGGCGAGGAGACTCGGCGAACATTAGGTTTCGAGCCTCGTCACGATTCGCTCAAGGGTGCTTCGATTGCGCTGCGAAATCACCTCTTGACCAACACTACTGACCCCAGTTCGCCCTCAGCTCCCTCTCCGATACACCTGAGCGCCGAGCCTGCCTCGCCGTCAACGAAGGGAGGTGAGGCAAGCTGTGGAGCTGCTGCTCGGGCTGTGCGCCGAGATGGGAAAGGAGGTCGTCCATGCGACCCTCTAGATGTCGCTGATGGCCTGCTTCTACTCTCTGCGAGGGAGGAAGGCGAGGCAAGATGGAAAAGTCAGCTCGGGCGCCGAGGAGAGCAGAAGGTGAAGAGAGCGCCATCACCTGTCGAAACTGGCGCGCTGCGAGCAAGACCTGGATGCAAAGGGAGAGAGATTCAGCCCAGAAGGCGTGCGAGGTTCAGACTCGAAACTCACCAAACCCCGAGTCCAAGCCGAGCTCGTCTCCCAATCGCGCACGCCAGCCCAGAGGAGGGGAATGAAGTTACTGCGGATCGAGCCTCCCCTCATCATCCATCCCACTGCCTCCTCGATATAATGGTGCATGATATCAGCTGCAAGGAGCCCCAAACGGAGTCAGCGAAAAGCTCGGCGATGAGAGTTGAGCCTGATCCAGTTGATGAAGCGCGTACAAACCTCTGGATCAAACATGAACTGTGGAGATGACAGATTAGTATGCCATTTATGTGTGAGGAGACACAGAAGACAGTCCTACTCACCCGCAGAAACGGAATTCCCGGGTTCCTCTGAGTGATGTCTTCTCGGTGGCCAAAAGTTTTCAGAAAGATAGGATCGGCGAGCGAAGAAGTATG
>MWVB01000058.1:40869-103914 GCA_003054985.1 Leucosporidium scottii | reverse complement strand
TGAGTGATGTCTTCTCGGTGGCCAAAAGTTTTCAGAAAGATAGGATCGGCGAGCGAAGAAGTATGAGCCAGTCCCGTCCTGGTCGGATGATCCCCGTCCATTGTCTGCCGCTTCACCTCGTCACGCTGGAGAAGCTGCTGGCACCACTGGCTCGCGCCACTGTCGGCGTCGGGAAGAGATAGGATTGCGGGCTGAGCGCCGCCTGCCACAAAGCAATGCACAACTTGTGTACTAATTGAGACCATGTGCCGCACCATACCAGCGGTGATGCGACCGTCGGGACGAAGAGATCGGATCGCTGTAAGCTGGTCCGCCGTCGCCGAGCCTGCCCATTCGGCGGCTTGCTGCTGAGTGATGGGCATGTCGCGGTGGTTGTAGGACGGTCGCACGAGCAATTGAATGGACCCTAGAAAGCAGGGAGCCAGAAGTTGAGACGAAAGGCGGCAGTTCGCTCCTCGGACCCGAAAGCTCGGCTACGGGGCGAGGGGAAGAGCGATGAGTTGCAGCACAGCAGGTCGGTGGCTTGGCGTACTGATTGATACCAAATGCACTGGTGCGCCCCGAAGAACAGCGCGCCTTGCATTCGGAGCGCGAGTCGTCGCCGAAGCTGGGAAGCATCGCCGAGAAGCAAGCTGCAGCGTTGCTGGATCATCCTAAGCTCCTCGACAGTGCTCAGGGATCTAACACGATACACTTAAGCGTGCTGTAGCGTAACATCTGCAGTCGACTGCCTGCGAGGTGGAATGGACAGCTCGGCGAACGGAAGAGCAGAGCGAAACGGTGCAGAAGGGTAGTAAACAGTAGAAGCAGAGGTGAGCAGCTGCAATCGGATGCGCCAGCTGCTGACCTGTTAGCAGCTCAGCCCCTGGTCGACTTGATCACCTCTCAAAGTCGAGCGGTGCACGTCTCTCTCACCTCGACTCAAAACAGCGCCCGATGGTCGACACCTGGGCGGATGCACCACCCGCTGGTCCTGCTCCAAGCACATCCAGTACAGCCTCGCCTGCTCGCGCCTCCCGCTTAAAAGGGCTGAGCAACGACATCCCTCATTCTGCCTTCACCCGCGTCGCCTCGAGCACTTCGCTGCCCGTCAACTTCGTCGTAGGCGAAGCCGTCATCATCAGCGCGGCAGCAGAGACTCGTCAAGAATGGCTCAAGACTCCCGACCATGTAGCGCGAGCAGCGGGACTCAAGAACAAGCGCGACAAGAAGGGGAAAGCGCGCGCGGTGGAGCAAGAGGTCGAGGGAGCGTGGCAGGTGAATGATGGCTTGGGAGTAGGGGAGAAGGTCGCCATTATTGTAGGCCTTTACGAGGATGCTCGAGGGGAGATGCTCGCCAAAGTTAGGTGGTTCGCTCGCCCGGGAGCCGTTTGGGGTCATGAGGGACCAGAGGAGGGTGAAGAGGTGCAGGATGTAGGTTCTCAAGCTTCTCGGCTCATCTCTCCAACATCTGACGCCCTTTACTTTTGCAGTTCGAGCTCTATTACACCTCCGATTCGACCCATCTTCACGAAACCCGAGCTCTCCAGTCCTGGACTCCCTCCTCCTCACGTACTCGCCCATCCACCTCCGTCGCCGACCGCACTCCCCTGCACACCGACTCTGTACCTATCTCCACCATCACCTCGCACGCAACGATCTTCGCCCCCTCTGAGGAGTTCCCCTCCAACGCCGCCGACGCTCGTCGACAAGGTGCCATACCGAGCTACCTCGTGAGGAAGGTGTATGACGCCAAGCCGGTCGCTGGAGCTGAGTTTATTGGTGAGATCGACTATGTGGACGTATATCGCAGGGGAATGACCTACGGAGATTGGGACGTCGAGGCGATTATGGACGAGGAAGAGGAGGAAGTCGCTCCCATCGCTCAAAAGAAGGGAAAGGGCAAGGGTCAGGCGAGGGACAAGGAGAAGAAGCCGAAAAAGGCCAAACCGAGCGCGGGAAAGAGCAAGGTCGGCGCGGGAAAGAAGGGCAAGAACTACGCCGAGTCGGAGAATGGCAGCTCGGACGACGACGACGATGAGGAGACGTTCGTGAGTGATGTTGATCTTTCTTCCAGTACTCGGAGCTGTTCGCTAAACCCTCTTCGCCCTGCAGAACCCCAAGTCCGACGTCGAGGAAAGCGATTCCGCCGATGAGGGCTCCGCCTCGGGCTCGGACGACGACGACACCTCTTCCAACGCCGGATCCAACACCTCCTCAAGACCCCTCCGCACTCCCAGCAAGAAGCTCAAGCGTCAAGCTCCCTCCCAGCTCACCCCCTCCAGATCGGCAAAAAAGGCCTCGACGGGAACACCCGCCAAGAGGGTTCGGCCCAAGCTTACGGCCGCTGCCAAGTCGAGGGCGGGCAATGTCGAGCAGAAGAGGAGCAATTACAAGAAGAAGAGGGCTGAGAGGTTCGAGGCTGTCAAGTCCGTCTTTCTCTCTCTCTCGTCTCCTTTTCGGCGCTCGCTGAGCTCGATCTCCCCCTCACAACAGCTCCATCCCTCCGACTTTCACCCTCTCCGCCTCCTTCAAGAAGCTGCCTCCCTTCAAACAGGCGCAGGCCCTCTTGCACGTTTCCGCAACGCCCGAGTTCTTGCCTTGCAGGGAGAAGCAGAGGGAGGAGATTGGTGGAATCTTGGGGGATGGGATCATCAGTGGGAGCGGGACTTGTCTTTGTAAGTCTCGAGCCTTGTCGGTGACGGGAAGGGGGAGCGGGGATCGGAGATGGGCAGGGGCGAAGACCGAGCTGACTCTCTCGCCTTCTCTCGTCCCGCCGAAAAGACATTCACGGCGTACCCGGCACAGGCAAGACGGCTACAGTGCACAGTGTCGTTCGCGAGCTGCAGAACGACCCCGTTCGTCCTTTCTCCCCTCTCCCCGCTTCTTCTTGCAACGCTGACTCTCTCCGCATTCACCTCCACAGGACATTCCTCCCTTCCACTTCGTCGAGATCAATGGCATGAAGATCGCTGAACCCGCTACCGCCTTCTCGGTCCTGTGGGAAGCGATAAGTGGTGGAAAGAAGGCTGCGCCGAGGGTTGCTTTGGGGAGCTTGGAGAAGTGGTTTAGTGAGCCGAGGGTGGGGAGGGGAACTACGTGAGCTCTTCCGAACGGGCTCGGATATGCGTCGAGGGCGTGCAAAGCTGACTCTTCCTTCTCTTTCCCTACTCTCCCCATCCTTCGACCCTCCCTTCGGACCCTCCCTTTGGTCCCTCTCCCCTCGCTCTCTTGCTCCTCGCCTCTTCGTCACTAGCGTCGTGCTCGTCGACGAACTCGACCAAATGATCACCAAGAAGCAGGACGTCGTCTACAACTTCTTCAACTGGCCTCACATGCCTCATTCCAAGCTCATCGTCATCGCCGTCGCCAACACGATGGATCTGCCCGAGAGGGAGTTGAGTGGCAAGATTCGCAGTCGTCTAGGTACGTTTTTGAGACCTGTCTCTTTCGCCTCGCCTAAGGCCAATCCAGCGCCGAGTCGAGCTGACCCTTTCCTTCTCCCCTCCCTTCACTTCGTCTATTGCCTTCTCTCCCCTCTACTCTCCCTTGTCCGCCCTGTTCACGTACCAACAGGCTCCAACCGCCTCGTCTTCACTCCCTACAATTGGGACGAACTCTCGACGATCATTACCTCTCGACTCGACCAAGCGGGCAAAGGACTCAAGGATAAGGTGTTCGGCAACAAGGCGATTGAGGTCATCGCTAAGAAGGTAGCGGCCGGAGCGGGAGATGCGAGGAGGGCGTTGGATGTCGCGAGGTTCGTTCTGTCCACTCCCCCCTACCTCCCGGCGCCGAGCAAAGCTGACCTTCGACGCAAATAGGCGCACGGTCGAGCTCGTCTCTCAACGCAACAGCTCCACCACCCCCGCCAGTACCTCCGTCTGCACCATTCACGACGCCTCGACGACCTACAGGGAAATGACCGACTACGGCTCGAACGCTTTCCTCCAGGGTTTGAGTTTGATGGAGAAGGTCTTGATGTTGAGCTTGGCCCAAGTGGTCAGGAGGAGGGGGGTGCAGGAGGTTGAAGTCGACGAGGTGAGTCTCGGGTTGTCTCGTTTCCTTGCTCGCCGAGCCCCGCGCCGAGCTGACCCCTACCCCCTCGCTTGCCGATAGGTTCTCTCCTACCACCTCTCCTTTCTCTCACAAACCTCTCTCTTCACTCCCCCTCCCTCCCACACCGCCCTCCTCTCCCTTCTCTCTTCTCTGCACGCTCAAAAGCTGCTCACGACCGAATCGCAGCGCGGCGACTACTTCCAGAGAGTGAGGATGCTTGTAGGCGTGGGAGAGGTCTGGGAGTGCTTGAGAGAGGACAAGGAGGTCGGGGGGTGGGTGCCGAGGAGTTAGGCGGGTAGAGAGGGAGCGAGGGGCCGTAGCTTGCTCGAGCGAGGGCAAGGCAATGCTGTTTATCCCACTCGAGTCGGCGAGGGGTGCAAACGGTAGACAAAGAGAGCTGAGCTGAGCGGTCTTCTCTTTGGTGTGAGGAGCCGCTCGTTCGCTTGCCACCGGGCTCGGCGCTGCCTCTCTCTCTCGCTCTCTCGCTTCTGAACCTGTCTAATCCCTCGTGACGTTTGCTCGACAAGCTCCTACGACTGAACACCTCGACCACATCCTTTTGGGGCTATGTGTCTTAAGTGGGCTCACTGGGCTGGCGGCATGTTCGGCGATCGCTTGCTGCCCGACCAGTAACTGCGCCTGTCCGCAATCAAAGATCCCCTGCCTGTGCGGAAAGAGCTTGCATCAGTTTCGTAGACCTACACCCTCATGTGCAGCGAGGCGAAGGGTAGACGAGGTGAGACGTAGCGAGAGGCAGAAAGGAACGACTTCGCTCGAATTGTAGAGGGGTTCATCGAAGCGTTGAGGACACAAATTGTGGTCAATGCGTTCGCAAAGTGACCCACTGCTTCGACTGTACTCAAAGGTGCTCGACTGAGCCAGCAGCTTGGTTCTCGGCGATGCATCCGAGATGAGCTTCGGCGATACTTCAAGCTCCGAATGCACAGTACGCCGGTCACCGGGACGCACCAGTGCATTTATTCTCGATCTGTACGCCAAGCTACGGACCTGCTGTGCTGCAACTCATCGCACTTTCCCTCGCCCCGTAGCCGGACTTTCGGGTCCGAGGAGCGAACTGCCGCCTTTCGTTTCATCTTCTGGCTCCCTGCTTTCTAGGATCCATTCAATTGCTCGTGCGACCGTCCTACAACCACCGCGACATGCCCATCACTCAGCAGCAAGCCGCCGAATGGGCAGGCTCGGCGACGGCGGACCAGCTTACAGCGATTCGTTCTCCTCGTCCCGACGGTCGCATTACCGCCGACATGGTGCGGCATATCGTCTCAATTATTACACAAGTTGTGCATTGCTTTGTGGCAGGCGGCGCTCAGCCCCCGATCCTGTCTCTTCCCGAGCAGGAATTTATGGCGAGCCTTTGGTGCCAGCGGATCCTCCAACGCAATGCAACGAAATTGCAGACTATGGAGGGAGCTTTTTCCAAAAGGACAGGCCTCGCGCACAAGAATGCGGCGGACGACCCTCCCTTTTTGCGGACCTTTGGCAACCGCGAGGATTTGAACCTCTTTCCATCGAACCCCAATGTCCCCTTTGTGCGGGTGAGCAGGCTTATCTGCTGTAAAGCTGAGCACTTCAGGATCATGCTAACTTGTCAATATGACAGCTCATGTATGACCCGGAGGTTTGTACGCCCTGCATCAGCTGCATTACGCTCAATTCTCATCGCCGAGCTTTTCGCTGACTCCGTATCGGGCTCCCTGCAGCCAACACGATGCGCCGTTATATCGAGGAGGGAGTGAGATGGATGATGAGGGGAGGTTCGACCCGCAGTAACTTCATTCCCCTCCTCTGGGCAGGCCTGCGCGACTGGGAGACGAGCTCGGCCTGGGCTCGGGGCGTGGTGAGTTTCGAGCTTGAGCCTCACACGCCTTCTGAGCTGACTTCTTCCTCCTACAACTAAGGTCTTGCTCAATGCACGCCGTTTCAGAGAGGTGACGGCGCTCTCTCCACCTTCCACTCTCCGTAGCTGACTTTCTCAACTTGCCTTCCCCCTTCGCAGAGAGTTGATGCGGGCCATCAGCGTCATCTAGAGGGTCGCATGGACGACATCCTCGGCCATCTTGGGCTGCAGCCCCAGCAAGAGCTCCATAGCATGCCTCACTTTCCTTCGTTGACGGCGAGGCAGGCTCGGCGTTCGGGGGTGTCGGAGGGGGAATTGAGGGCGAGGTGGGCTTGAGGGAGGGTGGAGACGAGTCAGTGACAGGTATCTGGTCAATGAAGTGAGGCGTTTTGATTGGAGAGGGACCGGTTGTACGGGCGCGAGAGAGAAGACAGAGCGCAAGGCGAGATAAGGGTCGCCGAGCGCCGGAGTCGCTTCTCGAACGCCACGAGGTTCGCTGTTCGAGCTTCTCGCCAACTCCACCCCACCAGAGAACGAAAAGGAGATATGAACAGTTACTTGTATGTTTCCTTGAAAGTATCTACAGAAGCGTACGGCTCACCACCAGCGTTCTACTGGTCAATGTCCTGCTTCAAGACCTTCCTGTAACGAACGGTGTTGTTCTTGACGCTCTCCACTCCCTTTCCAACGTCCTTCATGCTCAACACCTCCTTCCACGTCGTCACGCCCTTCTCGACGGCCAACTTGAGCATCTCGTTCGCCTGCTTCTTGTTGCCAATGTGCGAGACCGAAAATTGAGCGGCGTTGCCGGCCATGGCTTGGGCTTGGAATTGAGGGACGGGAGCGTCGGGGAGACCGACGGAGTGGAGACGACCGTGGAGGGAGAGGATGGAGAAGAGGTCGGCCATGTCGAGACCCTGTTGAACATCGCCGAGGGTCAGTCTTCAAGCGCAAAAGATAGCAGGAGAGGGCGAGAGCAACGTACAGCAGCATCATCAACAGTGCTCAAGACCATCTCGAACTCCATGGCGTGGGACTTGGCCCAGTCCTTGTCCTTGGTCGAGACGTAGTGCTTGGCTCCCATCTTGAGGGCGTCCTTCTCCTTGTCGGGCGAGTGGGAGATGGCGGTGACTTCAGCTCCGAGGGCGGCGGCGAACTGTTAGCGGTGACAGCGGAGCGAGAGCAAGAGCGAGAGCGAGGGAGGATAGACGACAGGAGAGGATAGGAGAGGAGAGTGAAGCAAGTCAGCTCGGCGCTCCAAGACCTCGAAGTTCGACTCTCGAAAGGAGCTTCAAAGCACTTCGAGAGAGCGAGGGAGAGAGGAACGCACCTGGATGGCAAAGTGTCCGAGTCCTCCGATACCGATGATGGCGACCTTGGATCCTTCCTTGACGCCGTAATTCTTGAGCGGGGCGAAGACGGTCAAGCCACCGCATAGCATGCTGTTAAACGCAAGACGAGGCGAGTCAGCCACCGTGCTGTCTCGGCTTGGGCTCTCCTCCCCCTCGGAAGTGCGGAGAAAGTGGAGTCCAGCTCGGCGAAAGAGAGAGAGAAAGCAACTCACGGTCCAGCATCCTCATCGCTCAATCCCTCGGGAAGGGCAAACACAAACCTCTCGTGAACGCGAATACCAGTCGAGTATCCTCCGTGAGCGATGTCGCCGTTCTCGTACCTGTGAGAAGGAGCGAGGTCAGCGCCGAGCAGGTGGAGAGCAGGGGGAGGGGAATAGGACTTACTTGGCGTTGTAAGTGTCGACTCCACCAGTCACGCAGTAGTTCTCGTTGTCCGAGTTGCAGTTGACGCAGTCGAAGCAGGCGCAGACTGTTTTCAAAGGAGGAAGAGAGAGAGATGAGGGTCAGCGCCGAGGCTGAGCAAAGGGCGGAGAAAAAAAGGATGGGAAACGAACCTTGAGCTCCGCATCCAGCACGGTCGCCGACCTTGAACTCGGTGACCTTCTCTCCGACGCGAACGACGGTTCCGGCGACCTGAGAAGAGAAGAAGAGGGAAGCGATCAGCTTGGCGTTCAAGAGAGGCTCGGATTGGGCGAAACGAAGCGGAGCGTACCTCGTGTCCCGAAATGAGAGGAAGCATAGGCTCTCCCCATCCACCTTTGAACAGAACAAGTTGTCAGCTGGCTGCTCGACTGCGCTCGTCGGCGAGAAAGAGCAAGCGAACGAACCGGTAAGAGTGTGCACATCGGAGGAGCAGATTCCACAAACGTTGACGTGGATGTCAATGTCGTAAGGGCCGAACTGCTTGGGTCTGTTGCGACGCGAGCGAGAAGCGGCGGTCAGCGTGTTGCTCTGCGCCGAACGAGCTACTGAAGGGGCGGGAGAGGGGGGCACGGGAAGGGAAGGGAAAGCAGGCAACGCACTGGAAATCAATGACCTCGAACTGGTTGTACTTCTCCGTCGAGTGGATGGCGTAGCCCTTGAATTGAAGCTCCTTGTTAGCGCTCATTGTGGAGAAGCCGGTAGTTGTTGCTGGAGGATGTAGGGTGAAGGGGAAGGGGATAGGGTTTCTCTGGGTGAAAGAGAGAGAGATGTGGGAGGAAGGAGAAGAGCAGCGAGTGCGCGACGAGGCTTCACCAACTTCGGCTCCCGGACTCGGTCGACCGTCATCAAGCAACGCGAGCGAGCGCGGCCTCCATCCCCGTCACTACTTTGCCTGCTCGCTGCCGAGCATTTGAGGATCTGTAGATCGATGTTACTTACATAATCGCCTTCCCTACGCAATCCCCTCGCAATCGCCCATTGACCTTTCGGCTCAACCCCTCGCGAACCAACCCTTCCCATCCATCTCCCATCCCTTCGCCTCCCTTTCCCTCATTCCCGGTACAGGTCCCAGCAGCGCACCCGAGTTGGGCCTTGGTCTCGCTTGCTGCTGCTGCTCCCTCGGCTGCTGTTGAGAAGTAGACGGCGGGTGGTAATGAGGATGCGGCGGAGGAGGACCGTGGCCGTGAAAGTTGGAGTGTTGTAGCCCTTGCGGAGGCAGATGAGCGGGAGTAGGGTGGTGATAATGTTGGAAGGAAATGACGGGTGCTCGGCGGGGTCTGCAAGGCTACGGGATCAGCTTCCCCCTTCCTCGGCGCCGAGCAGCGAAAGGACGCACGCGATGGGTTGACCGTACTTCAACCTCTGCCCTCCCGGTTGCTGGCGATGATGCTGAGGTACATCCTGGTGCTGTTGCGGTCCAGTTGCCATCGCCTTCTCCGTCTCCATCAGCAGCGCGACGACAATGCGGAGGCGGTCGACCTCTCCCTGCGACTCAAGCACGAGGGCGTGCTCCTCTTCTTGGGCGCGCTGGCTTGCAGGGGAAAGCGGCGGGTGGAGGTAGGTGCACTTTCATGTGGCGAAGTACAGAGTTAGCGAAGAGACGCCGGGAAGGAAGAGGGAGCGAGACGTACGGTAACAGAACGCATAGCGCAGCTCGAGCAGGTGGGGAGGCGGTCACAACGGAGTTCTGTAGTACATCGGATCAGCCTACCTCTGCTTCTGCTGCTCGGCGAAGTCGGAAGGAAAAAACACGCGACGTACTGCGAACCGAACAGCTGCTCGGCGCCGAATCGTCAGTTTCTGTAGCAAGGAACAGCTACACAGAGACACAACGCACCCCTCGCAAGCCAAATTCCTTCCCTTCTTCACTGTCTCCTCCCTCTCCTTCCTCTGCTGCAACAGTTCCTCCGCATAAGGCGGGTCTCCGTCGCTCTCGAGTCCTCCTTCTTCCTCTTCCTCTTCCTCCTGCTCCGAGCTGTCTGAGGACTCTTCGAGTTGTACAGTAACAGGAGGAGGCTTCTTTTTCTTGGGCTTCGCCTTGGCTTTGGGAGCAGGCTTGCGCGGGCGTAGGGTACGGTCGGAGGGAGGAGGGGTTGGAGGCCGGCCCATCGCTGTGAGGCTGGATGGGCGTGGAATACGTGGCTGTTACTGGTGCGCTCGGGCTGCTTGAGCGGTGAGAGCGACTCTGGTACTCAGCAGAGTGGCGTGCGCGAAAGAGACGGTAGAAGGCAAAGAGGAGACTTTCAGCGCTCGCCCCCTCTTCTCCGTCGGTTCTTCGCTCCGCTCGCTGCGCATTTACTTGAGAGAGAGGGGAGATAAACAGCTTATGTTCCAAACGATCTGAGCTGAGCTGTGGTACAACACAGCAGAGCACAAGCAATGGACGAGTGAGTTCGGCGCTCGGCGCTCCCCCCCTCTCGTCTCGATGCTGCCGCCGCTCGTTCGCTAACGCGTCTCCGTCCTTCAACAGCAGCAGCAGCGATAGAAATACAGCGGTCTGTCCCGAGCGGCTCTCTACAGCAGCGATCATAGGCTTCAGTACATCCCTTTCGTCTTCTCCCTTTTCAGCGGACTTCCTGAGGGGCTCAGGCTCAAGTCGGACTGACTTCCCTGCCTCTTCCTTCTCAAAGCCATCGGCGCAATACTAGGGATTGAAGCTCTCGCGGTCGTGCTTGTCTGGAGCCTGCTCAAACTCAGAAGGCGTATCGAAGGCTACTCTGAGCCAGGAGCTGCTCGGGCGGTGGTAGGGAGGGGGAGGGAATCTGGGTACAAGGCTGTGGATCTGAGAGAGGTGGATATTCCTATGCAAGGTGAGCACATGACAAGAAGGAAGGAGCTCGGAGAGGAACTGACCTCTTTCGTCGCCGGGCAGCTCGCCCGTCCTTCTCCCCCTCCCTCTCTTCTCACCAGGTCCCACGTACCCCTCAACTCTCACACGAGATTGATACATACCCAACGCTCTCCCCCAACTCTCCTCCTCTCCCCCCTCTTCCTCCCTCGAGCTTATCAGCACCATTGGCATCGCCGAAGAAACAACCCTCCTTCTATTCTCCCGCTCGTGCGGTCTCCGTCTGCCTTCTCTCTTCTTTCGGAACTCTGATTGACATTGTTCCTCTCTACACAGTAACCGAAGCCCTCTCCTCCCCTCCCCGCTCCACGCCGTACGCGACCTACTCCCCCACCCCCTCGGCGCCCTCTCCCAAGCTCTTTGATCCTCCCCCGGAGCTCTCTCTCACCATCCCCTCCTCGTCCTCCCTTCCTCCACACCAAGCCCTACCGACTCTCCTCACCCGCCTCACCCGTTCCCTCACAGGCCTCAGCGGCGCTCCTCGTCCTCCTTCGGCGGCGCCAACGACAAGCGGGGAAGCGGAGGAAAGAGAGGAGATCAGAGCCCTACCGATACCAGGCAGGAGTGAGACGCCTTTGCCGATGTACTCGAGGAGGGTGGTGGCGAGTGCGGGAGAGGGGGAGGGGCAGGAGCAGGAGGCCCCGAACGGTGCCAGTGGTTGAAGGAGGGGGAGCTAAGGGCTAGGTGGGCTTAAGTAAGAATTGTAGAGAATAGCTAGAGCGATTATAAGGGTCTTCTCAACCGTGATGGGAGGGAGCAAGCCAGGAAGAGAGCTCTGAGAACCACGCCGGACCCCTCAATCATCGCCGAAGAGAGGCTTTCACTCTATCAATCGCGATGTGAGAGGTTTGTCTGGTTCAGTCGAGTCCTTTAGAGCTCCACTTACATCCTCCTGTCAGCTTACAGAGACTCGCCAATCTTCATCACTTCAGTGCGCTCGATGCAGAACCTCAACACAAGTCTTCGACCGAGCCATCGCCGAGAGCTGCTGACGAGCAGGTACCGAGCCTTTTGAATGCCAAATATTGATCAGCAACTTCCGGTTCGAAAAGAGTCTTTCTCTCTACTCCGCTACATTTTGTAACCCCTCTCCCACCCAAAGGCTTTCGTCGCCCTCTCCTTCTCTCTCCCTCACTTTCGCTCCGTCTCTTCGCCTGTTCGCCAGCAGAGTTGTCTGCATCTCACTCGACTACAGCGCTCACCCTCATCTTACCTCCTACCGAGCTACAGCTCGCCTCGAGCCCTCTTCGACGCGTCTCTCACCAACGCGTCTCTCCTTCACGCCTTTCACCCGCTTCTCGCTCGCTGAGCTAGTCGACTACAGTGCACAATGAAGTGCAAAGTCGTAGAAATCAGGTGGCACGACACTACGTGAGTCGCAGCCTCCTTCTTACAGCTCTCCAGGCCTAGCGCGCACAGCCAGCTGACCCTCAGCTTTCTACTCGGCTCACCGCTGTGATCCCTTACAGACCCATCTTCTCGACCGACTTTCACGCTTCACCACCTCTACAGCACAAGAAAGCAGCTCACCCTTACCTCAAGACGGCGGGAGGAGTCGATGCAGCGCAGGACGAGCAGCGCAAGGCGGGAGAGGAAGAGGAGGACAAGATGTGGAGGTTGGCGACGTGCGGTGGGGATAAGAACGTCAGGGTGAGTCTTCAGTACCGAGAGCGCTGGTCTGGTCTGGTGCAGGAAGTTTCGAGAGCGATGAGACGACGAGGTGGGGCGCGCAGAGTGATGGGCTCATAGCGTGCTTCCGAGGTAGCGGGAGGGTGCGGCGGCGTGAGAGCTGGTGCACACCATTGTTGAGAGCAGCTCGGGATATCTAGGTGTTGTAGCATTGCCTCATGTCCCCGAGCCTGCTCGGCTGGTCGATGGAAGCCCTTCGCCGTGGCCTTCTGCGGTCAACCCGGTCGTCCTGAACAACGCTCACAGCAGCTCTTCTTCCCTGTTAGCTTTGGCTCGTGCACCCCCGCCCTTCGGCCACCGCGGCGCCTCTCACCCTCCCTCCTACACCTCTCGCTTCCTCCTCTAAGCTTCCTCTCCCTCCTCCTTCGGCCGCCAAGCAAGCCGACAGCGGTGGACCAACCGTCGAGTACCTTGCTACCCTCAAGCAGCACACCGGAATCGTCAACGTCGTCAGGTTTTCGCCGGTCGGTGAGTTCGGCGCTTGTTGGCCTTGGAAATTTGCGGTCGCTGACGATAATCTGCACTCACAGGTGACCTGCTCGCGAGTGCGGGAGATGGTGAGTATCTTTTGTAAAACCTGTCGAGCCCCGAGGCTGCTCGCTGACCTCTTACCCGCGTTTCGCAGACGGCAACGTTCTCTTCTGGGTTCCCGGCGAGTCGACCTCCAACTTTGGAGAGTCGGTCGAGGATCAGCAGTACGAGAGGGAAAAGTGGAGGGTCAAGACCATGTGCAGGTGCGTTGTCTGTTCTACGCCGTCGGAGGAGGCGGTGAGCGAGAGGAGCACTCTTGCTTCGCGGCAGGCTCGGCTCGATGCCTTTGGCGCGTACAAGCTGAGCTGACCTCGTATGTTCATTCCACAGGACCAAGACGGGTCAAGAGATCTACGACCTGAGCTTCTCGCCCGACGGCCAGCGCATCCTCACAGGCTCGATCGACCACACGGCCAACATCTACGACGTCGCATCGGGTCAGCTCATCCACACTATCGCCGAGCACACCAATTACGTCCAGGGTGTCAGCTGGGACCCTTGGAACCGCTTCATCGCGACTCAGAGTTCTGATCGGTGAGTCTTGCGCTCCCTCTCGCAAGCTCGACCTCAGTCGGCGCTGACCTCTCACTCCCTCACCAACAGCTCAATGCACATCTACTCGATCGCCGACACCGCTGGTGGAGGTCTTCAGGTCCACGCCGTCGGCAAGAACTCACGCATGGAGGTGCAGCACACGCCTGGAGGAACCTGGAGGCCGCCTACTCCCGCCCAGACGCCCTCTTCCTCCTTTGAAAAGGCCGACGACAAGGACAAGTCTCTCGCCCGCCCTCGCCTGCATCAGCGTTCCCAGTCTCGCGCGAGCGATTCTGGTGTCTCCGAATCTTCCTCCTCCGTCTCGCACCCTCCCTCCCACTCGCATGCCCCTCACCCTCCTCCCCAAGGCGACAACTCGACCACCGGTGCCAGCGACGACGCCATCATCATCGACGAGGAGACGACTCCGATGGATCCTCCCGCCGCCCCTCGTCCCCTCTCGCGCCGCTCGTCGACTTCGGGCTCTCATCCCGGCCAGTCGCCTTCTCTCGTTCCCCGCTCGCCTCAGCACCACCCTCCTCACCTCCGCTCGCCTTCTCCCGCTCCTCTCCCCGCCGTCAAGGTCCCTCTTTCGCCGACCATGGCCCCCTCGATCGGACCAGGCGGCAAGATTGAGACGCTCAAGCTCTACACCGACGCCAACTCGACGCCTTTCTTCCGTCGCCTGAGCTGGAGCACCGAGGGCAGCTTGCTCTTGACGCCTGCGGGACTCTTCGAGGATCCCTACCCCAAGTTCCCAGTCGCCGCGACCAAGGAGGAGAAGGACAAGGATGCCTCCACCTCGAGCAAGAAGCGCAAGAACGCCGCCCCCGTCTCGACCAAGGACAAGGAGTCGAACGCTCTCTCCACCAAGGCGGGAGGCAAGCCCACCGTCTACATCTACTCGCGCTCCAACGTCGCTCGCCCTCCCGTCGCTCACCTCCCCGGCCACAAGACGACGAGCATCGCCATTAGGTTCTGCCCGGTGTTGTGGGACTTGAGGAAGCTCAAGAGTGAGGGAGTGGGCGAGGAGAGCGAGAGGGAGCCGATTGTGGTGGATTTGACGAGCGAGGGGAAGGAGGTCAAGCTGCCGAGTGGGGAGGAGGAGAAGGGCAAAGGCAAGGAGGAAGACCACGTCAAGCCTTCCAGTCTGTTTGACCTTCCTTACCGCATGGTCTACGCCGTCGCCACCCTCGACACCGTCTTCCTCTACGACACTCAGCAGGCCGCGCCGCTCGCCATGTTCGGAAACCTTCACTACGCTCCCTTCACCGACCTGAGCTGGTGCGTTCTGGCTTTTCGATCTCATTCTACTCTCGCTGACGTGCTCTTGCCGGATGATGACAGGACGCCCGACGGCCAGACTCTCATCCTCTCGGCGCAAGACGGCTACTGCTCCATCATCGCCTTCGACCCCCTCGAGCTCGGCACGCCCTACAAGACGGCGCTCAAGGACCTTCCTCCTCCTCCTTCGCCCTTCACCTCCGCTCTCCCTACTCCCACTCCCGCCGCCGCCGCTCCTGCACCGGCGACCCTCCCGGCGCTCTTCAAGAAGGCCGAGCCTACGCCTCCTGCCGCTTCGACTTCGGCTGCCGCTGGCGAGCCGAGCAAGAAGAGGGATGGCGAGGGAGCACGTGAAGGAGAGCAGCCCGTTAAGAAGGCCAAGAAGAGGGCGGTTCTGATTCACCACGAGTGAGGAGGGGACGAGGGCAAAGAGCAGGACCACGAGAAGGACGATGCGCTTGAACTCGCTTGATTGATTACTTTGAGCTTTTGTAAGACTTGTAACACCGTAATGCCTTTGCTAGCACCTGTGCGCGCTTGGGCCTCTGTCCAGGGTTCGCCGAACTCGGCCGAGCTCAGCGCTCAGCTGCAGCTCTGCTCGCTCTCGTCCCACAAGCTTCTGTTCCGCCCGTTTCAGTACTGCATGAGTCCGCTCGGATCCTCCCCTCCTCGACCTTCGCTCGTCCACCCGTCGACTGCCGAACAATCGCTCGCCCGAGCGCGAACGAGAGAACCGGGCGGCGCGCCTCCCGAGCCAAGCACGTTCGTCGGGAGCTCAAAATAGCGTCTAGGGTTGGAGTTTGAGGAGACGAGGTGAAGGTGGAAGGAAGCAGGTGGATGTCATGAGCACGGCGAAGCGAGCAGGCGGCAGGGCCCGGGGGAGATGCTCGGCGATGGCTCTCCTCGTCCAAGGTCGGCCAAAGTGCTACATATTGCGGTGTAACATGTGCTTTGCTACACAGGGATGCTCTGTAGCTGTGAAGCGCCTTTTTTTGGACTGAGCGATGATCCTTGAAGGACGGGGCTAGGAGCTAGGAGTCACAGCAGCTCGTCCGCCTTCTATGAGGAAGGGGATGGTCGTCTGAGGATTGAGCAAGGAGAGGATGGAGCTGCAAGGTGCAACAAGGAGTACAAGAGTGAGAGAAAGCTGTAGGAGCCTTCTTATGCAGCCCCCCGAGGCAGCCGAGGTCGCCGAGGACGGCGCAGGAGAACCGACGAAAGACAGCAGGAGCACGGATGCGAGTGGGGCCCTCTTTCGGTGCAAACCCGAAACGCTTATTTGGCGGGTTGTTCGGCGCGAAGACGACGAATATCCCTTGCCTTCACGGCTTCTCTCGCTCTTTCCCTCCTGCCTTTCTCCTTCAGCTTTTCTCCGAGTCGTCCTTTCAGCAGCACCAAGCTACAGCAGTTCGCTACACTACGGCTCCACCTTAATCAATCCTTCCAGCCCTCCAACAACATGCCCCCATCTCGCGCATTCAACTGGCAATCTGCTGTCAATCCAGTGGCAGTTGGAAGTCGAGCAGTCTCGTGCGAGAACTGTCGCCGAAGGAAGAGTGAGTCCTGTACTGCTACATCTTCATCTGTAGCGCGATAGCTGACCTCAACGCCTTTCTCCCCCTTGTCCCCGCTCAGTGAAGTGCAGTGAGTCCTTCTCGCTCCGCAACCCCGATCCCTTAGCTAACTCGCTCAAACGTGCAGGTCGGACCTTCCCTTGCGCTTCATGCGATATGCGCGATGAGGAGTGTGTGTGGAAGGAGGGCACGATGCCAGCGTGAGTTCTCAGCGCAAGCTCGCTGAGTTCGAGCGCCGAAGCTGACCTCCCCCGCTTGCGCAGTCCTGCCGGCGATACGGAGCTCGAGGCAGCCCACAACGAAGTGCGCCGTCTTCGGAAGCTGGTCGACATGCTCATGGGTCGGCTGCAAGAGGTGCAAGACGACCATTCGCGCCTCGTCGACGGCTTCGGCCTTCCTCCTCTCCCGCCTTCGCACATCCCCTTCCCTTCGCCTGGACCTCAACACCGTCACGGCTACTCCTCTGTTCACCACCACCATCATGGTCAACACTCCAACCACTACCACCCTTACCCTACTCCTTCGCCCGCCCACCTCTACGGCTCTGGAGGCTCTTTCTACCCCGCTCCCCCTTCCTCCTCCTCCGGCGCCTCCTCCGTTTTCGACCGCCGTTCCAACACGGACGATTCGATGAGCTCCGTCTCTTCGATGGACCGAGGGTACAGCGGCGAGGAAAGTCTCTTCCCTGGCTTTCCTTCGGGGCTGCCTTTCGCGGGACAGACGAGCTCGGCGTCATACATCAACCCGAGCTCTTTGACGGGCTCGGGATCGGGGGCACAGCCGGGAGATATCTTAGTCTCGGATGGGAGCGAGTTCCTCAACCCCAAGGTGTACTGAGCGGCGAGGCATGGGTTCGCGATGAGGGTTTGAGGGGCGCTAGCCGCCTTGTTGTGTACATTCGCGTTTATTCGTCAGGTCATTATTTACTTCATGGGTGTAATTAGGATCTGTTGCTCGTTACGGAGGCTCGTCGGCGAGAGAAACCGAGTGGCGAGAAACCGAGTGAAGGCCGTCGGCGCCGAGCCATTGTTCGAGGAAGGGAGGTCCGAGGACACCTTGACCCTCTCGCTCTCGCTCTCACTGTTCTTTCACTGCTTCTGAAAATTCGTCTCCTACTTTACGTCCGGCTCTTTCCACTCTGCACCCCAGCATGCCCATCACCGAGCACGAGGCGGCGCTCTGGGCGGGCACGAGCACACCTGACCAGCTCCTCATCATGCCCGAGCCTCGCATTGGTCGACAACAAGGTCTAGAAATGCTCGACTTCAGCACCTCCGTCATTCACTGTTTCCACGGTGGCCCAGCTCCACCTCTCTTCTCCATGCCCGAGCAGGCGCATATTCGCCGAGACCTCGAGGCGTGGTGTCTCAAAGTCCTCAAATGGAACGAACAAAGGCGTGAGAGCGTTCAGAGCGACCCGAGGACCTACTTCTACAAGGAGAGGCGGCAAGATGAAGCCTGTTTGAAGACCTTCGGCCATCAATCCGACATCACGGGCCCGACCTTCGCGTTTCTGAGGGTGAGTGGAAGTCCATCTATTCTCAGCTGCGCGAAGGCTGACCCATACCCATCACAGGTCATGTTTAATCACAATCTCTGTGCGTTGTGTCATCGCCGAGCAGCTCCGCTTTCGCCGATTGAGCTTGCTGACCACTTTGCTACTCTTTCACGTCTTGTTACACAGCCGCCCAGATGAAGGCTTATGTTGCGGAGGCCGTGAGGATCATGCTCATGTACGGAAGGAGCCGCGCAAGCTTTGTGCCCCTCCTCTGGCTCGGTCTTCGAGATTGGGAGACCAGCTCTGCCTGGGCGCGAGGAAAGGTGAGCTGGCCTTCCTTTCACTGTTTACCGGCACAACCAACGCTCTCTTCACAACAGGTCCTCCTCATCGCCATCAAGTATCGAGAAGTGAGCCCTTCCGTGCCCTGGGGCTCTCGGCGCCGAGCTGAGCGCTTTATCTTCTCACAGGCCGTCAAACAAGCTGCTGAGCACCACCAACAGATCAAGGTGAACGAACTGTTGATCTCGATGGGCATCGACCCGAATGCAGCCCTCCATAGCCTCGCCCATGTTACTTCGTTGACGACGAGGCAGGCTCGGCGCTCGGGCGTGTCAGAGGGGGAGCTGAGGGCGAGGTGGGGGTAGGACAGGGTTGTAGAGGGTAATTCGAGCAGTTTAACAACTCCTCGCAGGCGTAATGGATGGTAAACAAGCCGGGAAGAGAGATCCGAGAGAGCCACGCCGAACGGGCCCTCTATCATCGCCGAAGAGGGCCTTGCACTCCATCAGTCGCGAAGTCACAGGCTGCACGGTTCACTGTAGTCACTCAAAGCTCCACTTGCATCCTCCTATCAGCCTACAGAGTGTCGCCAACCTTCAATCACTTCACTTTCGCGAACCCGCGCTCTCTTTCCCTTCAACCAAAATCGCAATGTCGGGACGTAGGTTGTACATCGGACGTGTCCCAGCTGACTGCCAGAGGAAGGACTTGGGTAAGTGGTCTCTACGGCCTCTACTGGTCACCTACATCCAGCTGCAGGCTATTAGCCTTCCAGCGCCGTCTAGCGTCACTCGAGCTCATGTTTGCCGCCGCGCTTTCTCCCTACAGAGGACCTCTTCGGGCCCATCGGTACCGTCGTGGAGACGAGGCTCATGTCGGGTTTCGCTTTCGTCGAGTACGCCGAGCTCAAGGTGAGTCTGGTGCAGAAACGGCGAGCGCGCCCAGGTGCGCAAACAGTGGCTGATCCGCTCCCTTTGAACGCTGGACAGGATGCCGAGGAGGCCGTCTCTCAGCTGAGCGGGAAGGACTTCTTGGGCGAGCGGTGAGTAGTCGCCTACAGCCTGCAGAGGAGCGACTCGCTGATCACAGCCCGGCCTCTCAGCCTCATCGTCGAGTTCGCCAAGCCCCCTCGCAGCCTCGATGAGCGGTAAGCTACTCCCCTACATCTTCGCCCTACTAGCACTCATTCTCTATACGGCAGCCCCCGCTTCGATGACCGTCGTGGACCTCCCGGAGGATACGGCGACCGTGGAGGCTACGACCGTGGCTACGGTGCTCCTCGTTACGACGACCGCCCCCGCGGACCTCGTCCCAGTGGAGGAGGACACCGTCTCGTCGTCCTCGGCGTTCCCGAGGGATGCAGCTGGCAGGTACGCTTCGATATCTCGACTCGTTCGACAAGGTTTTGCGGGGCACGTTGGCCAGCCAGATGAGAGCGCGCATGGGCAGCACCGATTCATGGACAGGACCTGTCGGACGAACGTCAAATGGATGGCCTGGCGCCCGCCGCAGGACACGTCGGTCGCGGGTTCCATTTCGCTTCGAAGGAGCCGAGGAAGGTCGTCGGTCGTCGGGATTCGCTCGAGCTGGAACACGGGTCGAACTGGACAGCGCAGGCTCGTCAGATCAGGACGGATCTCCCATTCGCTCGCTACTCGTTTGGACCTCCCTCGTTCGCGCGATGGCGGTCAGGACGAGCTCGTACGAAGGATTGGCCTGGAGCCGAGTCGGGATCGCATTGGAGCGTAGGCATGCGCGTCGAGGAGCTCACCATGAGCACGACGAGAACCAGGACAAGCTAAAGGCGTCGTCGTTGGCGTTGGAGCTCATCGTGATGGACGAGGATCGTTCGGGAGGATCGTTCGCGCATTGGCGTTGGAATCGTCGGTCGCCTTCGATACGCGGTCGCCTGCACTCGATGGTGCATCGTTGGAGGTGCTCGGAACCAATCTCGGTCACCTACCCACCAACTCGCGCTCAGGACGACTTGGAACCATCGCCGAGGCTCATTGCTGACCTGCTTCTCCTTTCCCCTCTTTCTTCCTGCTACCCTTCCGGACCAACAGGACCTGAAGGACTTCGCTCGCGGAGCCGGAACCGTCACCTTCGCTGATGTTGACAGGGATGGCAAGGGGTGAGTTTCCGCTCGTCGCTTCTTCGTCGCCGGCCGAAGCTGACCCTTTTCCTCCCCCCCCCCACAGTTACATCGAGTACCCTTCGCGTGGTGATGCCGACGAGGCCATTCGCTCTCTCAGCAACACCGCCCTCAAGGGATCTACCGTCACCATCGAGGATGCCGTTCGTCCCTTCTCTCCCCTTGCTACGCTTGCTCCTTTGCTGACTCGTCCTTCTACAGGCTCCCGGTGCCGGTCCCATCCGCGAGGACTTCCGCCGCCCTCCCCCTCGTGACTCCTACTACGACGACCGCCGTGGAGGCTACGGCGGAGGATACGGAGGCCGCGACGACCGTGGAGGCTACGATCGCCCTCCTCCCCGTGACTACCGTCGCGACGAGAGGGACTACCCCCGCCGCGACGACCGCGACCGCAGGGATGACAGGCGCGATGATAGGGATCGTCGCGATGACCGTCGCAGCCGCTCGCCCGTGGCTCGTCGCTCGCCCCCTCCCGCCGACGAGAGGGAGCGTGAGCGCTCGCCTGTTCGCGAGAGGAGCCCTGCTCGCTGGTAAAGAATGCACAACGAGCGCGTTCTTCGGCCTCCTTCCTCGTATCTTAAATTGCTGAAACAAAAGGATTTGTTCTGAGTCTCTCGCCGAGCCCGGATTTCTCGGCAAGGCCTTTCTCGCGAGGCGCAAAACGCTTCAAAAAGGGATAGGTAGCATGACCTCCGCTGCTTCTACTCCATGTGATCATCCCTCAACGCCTCAATGGCTTCCTTCCTCCGGCTCCCGCCCCTCCAACGAGCTGCTCCCTCGCCTTGGCCCTCTCCCGCTCCACCACACTGCTCTCCGGACTACTCTTCGACCTGCCCATCTCCGCACTAGGAGCTCCCACCGCCGAAGCGGAAGGCTTGAACGAGACCCGCTTGCCCGAGGCCATCGCCGAAGGAAGAGGCGGCGGCGCATGACGAGAAGAGCGGTGCAGAGGTGGGCCGTGGGAAGAGGAGCGGCGCATGGAGGTCGGTGCGTGAGG
The DNA here is from genome assembly GCA_003054985.1 of Leucosporidium scottii. Taxonomy (NCBI): domain Eukaryota; kingdom Fungi; phylum Basidiomycota; class Microbotryomycetes; order Leucosporidiales; family Leucosporidiaceae; genus Leucosporidium; species Leucosporidium scottii. The sequence goes on along the minus strand of MWVB01000058.1, from coordinate 82,851 downwards.
TGGGGGCTTGAGGTTTGAGGGAGATGGTCCTTGCGAAGTCGAGCGGTGCGAGATTCGATTCGGCGCCGAGTGAGAATGAGGGAGTGGAGGAGGGGGAGGGGGACGATGAGAGCCGGCTTGAGCGAACGTCGAGAATGGCGAGGTGGAGGAATGGCGAGGTGCCGAGGTGGAGAGGCGTGGCGAAGGTTGTGGGGAATAGAAGGGAGCAGCGCTGGGCGACGAGAGGGGCATCATGACGGGGACGGGGACGATGCCCCAGCCAGCAGGAGGGACGGCGAGCATTTGAGGATGGGCCCATGGGGTTAGTGGTGCGGGAGGGTGGAAAGGTGCGGCGTGGGCGGAGGGTGACGGCATCGGCAGGGGCTGCTGCTTCGTCGGAGCAGCGGCGGATGCTCGCTTGTGCTGCCGATCCTTGCTCGTCGACAGAGTCCCAGCTGGCCTCTCCTCGAATTGTCCCGTTGCCCTACTCCTCCTCCTCTGCTCCGCCGCCCGTCTCTTCCTCTCCTCCTCCCTCTTCTCCTCTTCCCACTCCATCTCCCTCTGCTCCTGCTCCCTCTGCATCCTCGTCAAACTCGCCTTCCTCGTCTCCTCCTGCTTCCTCAACTTGCTGACCTCCGCCTCGAGCTTCTCGGCACGAGCTTGAGCCTGCTGCAAAGCTGCCGTCGAGGCCGAAGAAGCGACGGGCGAGGAAGTGGCCGAGGCGGGAGTCGAGGATCCTCGAGAGCGAAGGACAGCGAGGGGTAGATCCTCCTCGTCGCTCGAGTCGACCGTACCGTTGAGCTTTTTCTCTGCCAGGGCACGAAGGAGGAGAGGACCGGGAAGGACGGGTTTCCTCCCCGCCGCCGAAGGAGGAGGAAGCGACGACGCTCTCAGCCCTCCACGCCCTCCCTTCTGCCCGACGCTCGGCGGTCCTTCCCTCGACGGCCGTCCATCAAACGCCCGCCTCTCCTCCCCGATCGCTCCTGCGCCACCGAGCTCCGCCAGCACCTTCAACCTCTCGCTCACGGCCAACTTGGGCACCTTGCCCCTCGCCGGCCTGACGAGATCGACCATCTCGGTCCCTCCTTCGATGACGAGAGTGTTGAGATGACTCTCGGCGAAGGAGGGTCGAGCGATCCAGCTGCGAAGGCGAGCGGGCTGGAGCGAGGGCGAGGAGGGTTGAGGAGGAGGTTTCGAGGTGTGGGCGAGTGGTGAGAGGGCGGGTCGACTAGGAGACGATGGCGAAGGTTGGTCGACGTCAATCTCGAAGGCGTCGATGAGAGACGTGAGGGAAGGGGTGGATGGCCTCGGTGCAGCCTCGTCAAACGAGCCAGCGGTAGAGACCGAGGACTGCGAATCCTGACTGTCTGTCCGCCGGCGTGTCGACGCTCCTCGCTCCAGATCCATCGATTCGAGCATGGTGAGCCCTCTCAATAGCTTGCGAGCAATGAGGGTTCGACCGAGAACGACTCGCACGGCCGTGTTGGTCGGGCCGAAGGCGGAAACGGTTCGGTGAGGAGTCGTCGAGAGTGGGTGTTGGAGGGTGGAGGGTTGGTAGCGAGTCGGTACGGCGGTGGAGAGGGTGGAAGGGCTGGGTGAGAGACGAAGGAGGGTGTAGTCGAGGATCTCCTTTGCCTTGGGACCGAGAGCGCGGCGACGAGCGCGAGTCGGGGGTAGGATGGGTGAGCGCAAAGCCTTGACCTGCTTTGGCGCTGGCGGCGGCACGAAACCACCAGTCTGAGCGCGTCCGAAGGAGGTGTTGGGCTTGCGACTCCACAGCGCCTCCTCATCGGATGAGCTCCCTCCGTAGTCGTCCTCGCTCTCGGGTTTCGGCGCCGGCGGAGTGCGAAGGACGGGAGGAGAACAGGGTGGAGCCATCGGCTGGTAAGAGGCGAGATTATTGTTGCCGAGGTGTGAGAGGAAAGAGTAGTAAGGTTTTGGAGTCGCCGGCGAAGGAGGAGAGCCGGGAGAGGAGAAAGCCGAGTTTTGAAGAAGGGTAGGCGTAGTCTTCTGCGAGGTGGTGAGGATCGGAGGCGGCGATGGAGAGGGAAGCGACCAGTCGGAGGAAGAGGGTTCCGAGGTGAAGCGATCTCCAGCGGCGTGAACGAGGTAGAGCAAGTCGCCGAGATCTCCTCCGTCGCCTGGTGCTGCTTTTGGCGGCGCCTCTCGTACTTCCTCGCCGCTCGTGCTGGTCCCCAAGTCTCCTCCCATTCCCTCATCACCTCCAGTATACATCTCGGCGCCTCCAGCACCGAAAGCGCCCAATCCCAAGCTGAGCCTGTAGTCCGAAGGGACCGCCGGGACTGGCGGTGCTCGTTGCTGGACCTGGGGCTGATGTTCCTCCTTCTTCTTCCCTCTACTGCTACTCCTCACGCGCCTGAAGAACCCTCCAATTCCTCTCGCTCCTCCGCTCGACCCTTCGCTCTCGGCCTGCTGAGCGCTGCGCCCTCGCGCTCGAGCTTCGTTGAAGCCTCGTTCGTCCGTTGGTGACCAGCCATCGCTGGAGGCGCTTTGCAACGTGCTGTCGGAGGTGTCGGAGAGTGGAGGTGTACTGAGCTGCAGCGGTGATTGCAGTCCTGTTGGGAAGCTCTTGGTGGGGCGAGGAGACGGAAGCGGATTCGAGCTGCTGGAAGACGAAGGGGCGGAATCGGTGGTAGAGCGAGATGATCTGAGTGAGAACATGGCGGCGCTGCTCTGTAAGCCATCCAAAGTCAGCCTCTCGCGCTGTTTCGACGGGAGGCAGGACGCACCCCTTCAACCTGAGCTGCTGTCGAACAGATATGTGCTAACGAGTGTTGGTGGAGCGCTGTAGGTTTCCTGTAGCGAGATACTCCCGTCTCGAGTCGTCAAAGCGAGCTGAGCGGGCGTGACGAAAGAACGAGAGCTGAAGTCGAACGCAGATCCGTCGCAAGGGGAGGGTTTCAGCGGCAAGTCTAGGCTAAGCTCAAGATGTGAGTGCATGTCTCACCTGTACACCCCCTGGAGCTTGCTACAGCAGCTTCGACGTAGCCCGAAAGCGAGCGAGAGAAGAGCGAAGACTCTGACCGAGCTGGCGAGAGGCAAGGGCAGAGGGGCTCGTGCGCCGAGTCGAGACGTCCAAATCGGGCGGGCGAGGAGAGAGGTGCAGCAACGGTATGGGAAGCGAAGAGGGAGAGAGGGTATACCTCACAGCTTCTACAAGACTCTCTGGCGAGCCGCGGTAGCTCGCTGAACGGACACTGGTGCAGATTCGCGAACGCCGCGAGATGTCGCCCAAGCAGCAGACGCCAACGTCGTTCGTTCAAGGCTTGGTGAAGCATGTTAGAGTGTAGAGTAAGTACCTTGATCTATTTCAGCCTAAGCCTTGCTTGCACGCAGAAAGTACAGATCAGCTCGGGACCAGAGGAAGGAGAGCAAACTCGGCTCCGAGTCGAAAAGGAAGCTTGATCTCTTGTCTCGCTCTGCTTGGAACCGGCTCGCTCGGAGCAGCTGGAAGTAAAAGGATGGCTTCCTTTTCGAGTACACTGCAGGACCCCACAGCGGCTCGCTTCTCTCTGCTCTCGCTACAGGATCTCACCTCCGAGTTTCGCAGTCGATGGGTCGCTTTCCTCGCAGAGCTTCTCGGCTTTCTTGTCCTCCTTTTTTCGTTGTTCTGTAGCTCTCTACATTTCGACTGGGTGTGGGGGACTTTCCTGACCCCTCTCGCTTCATTCAGCACGAACCCTCGCTCTCTCCTTTCCTTCGTCGCTCCGCTCAGAGTGGGGTGGAGCGGACCGATACCGACCCCACTCGTTCTTACCGTTCTCGACACCAGCATCAGCACCATCAAGCTCGCTCGCTTGCTTTTCTTGCTTCCCCAGCGCCGACACCTCTCCGCCAGCTCGCCCCACCCCGTCTCTCGTCCGTGGAGCTTCAGCAACGCACTCCACCAAGTGAGTGATTCCAGCGTCAAATGAGACTGAAGGGAGCAATGGACACAGCACTGATACAGACTCTCGCTTTCGCAGTGTCTCCCCAAGCCTGCGATCAATGCAGAGGCCGCCGAATCGCCTGCAAATGGAAAGACTCGCACATCTGCGTCACCTGCGCGCGTCGAGGGGTTGTGTGTGGTGGAAAGCCTGCACCTTATCCTCCAGGTGAGCGGTCTGATACTGGGCTCACCGAGCTGGACTGATCCTCGGCGTTCGACAGGTCACAAGTGGCGCAGAGTAGCCAAGGGTTCGCGGCGTCTGAGATTATGCTAAGTCCCTCGCTCACCAATCTTGAATCACTGCAGGGACTAGGATCGCAGAGTGCCGACGAGCTCTGGAGGAAGGGCGTCTGAGCGCAACCAGGAGCGACTCGCCGCCCCTCACGCCTCCACCGTCGCCGCCTGACATGACTCTCATCTCGCCGACTGAGATGCTCAACCGTTACCAGCTCACTTCTGCACTCAACTATCATCTTGTCCTCGGTGTGTTTTGCTCTCGTGCTGCTTGCATCGATCTTCGCCGCTCGTTTGCTCATTCGGTGTTCGTTTTGCAGGCGCTCAGGATGCTGGCGAGGGTGCAAAGCCTGGAACAAGCCTCGCAAGGGTAAGTTCCGATACTTTCAGAGCCTGCTCGAGAAGCCCTGGATCAACCTTCCTCCCGCAGATCGCCCACCAGCTCGAGCAATCAGGCCTTCGCGCATCGCCCGTCGTCGCCTCTCCTTCTCCCACAACGTTCTCTATCCCCGGTCCTTCTCGCCGTACCACACCGGCTCTTGCACAGAATGGAGAAACTCAAGAGGTTGTCATCTCTTGCTTGGCTGCTGTCGGTGCCCGAGTGAGCCAGCACACGGTGAGTCGACTTCTCGGCGAAGCTGCCTCTGATGCTCGAACGCTGATGCCTCTCAACTTCAGGCGCTGTTCGGCGACGATGCTTTCGATCTCGAGGAGGTTGAGCACCTGGGGCTACTCAGAGACAAACCATGCACTCTCCTCATCGAGCGAGCGATCCGCATCGCCGACGACTCGGGCTTCTTCGACCTCTCGAGGGCCAACCTCGACACTGCTCAAGCCATCAACCTCCTCAGACATACCATAAACGGCAAGCTGGGGTCACTGTTTACCTCACATGATCTGCGCTGACCGCTCTGTTCTCACAGTCGTTTGCCCTCATCATTCGGGCCTCGTCAGCCTCGTCTATGCTCTTCATCAGCTCCGATTGGCTACCCTCGGACAGCAAACGCGTTCAAAGGAATCCGAAGCGATGAAGTACCCCATCCAGGACATCGTAGTGAGTCTTGAGCCTTAGCGATTGACCCTCGGCGCTGAACGGTAAGGCTCATTTGTCTCTCCTGCAGCTCGCCGACACCGAGGCTGCCCTTCGTCTTCATGCGAGCTGCATCCTGTACGTCTCTTTTCTCTCTCTGACTGAACCGAGATCCAGCTTCGTCCTACAAGCCGAGCTGAACCTCCCCCTCCTCCTTCCAACAGCTCCGACGAAGACCTCCTCCGCCACTTCGGGTGGAGCCCAGCCTCCTCCCTCCATTGCCTGAAGCAGCTACTTGAACTCTCTCGTCAGCCCCCCGATGCGGCAGATTACGACGCCGAAAAAGTCTACGACCTCGTCCTCGCCGTCTTTGTCCTCCTCGGCCGAAGTCTCGTCACCCTCCGCGCTACAGGCCACACCCTCTCTCCTTCCCATCTCCAAGACGCTTTCCTCGACCTCGCCGATACGTGCGAGCAATTGCTGGAGATTCATGCGGCGCGGGTCGCGCAGGCGGAGGAGCAGGGCGCCGAGGTCGCCAAGTGGTGGCTTGATCTTATTGAGGGGCAGGCGAGGGAAGCTCTTACCTTTGCCGCGAGTGTATGTGAGGCTTTGGAGCATTTGGGGAAAGAATGGGGTGGAGTTGAGTATGAGGAGGTCAAGAAGAGGTGGGAGGAGTTGTTCCTTAGCGCTTTGAAGAGGCTTTTGAGCACGCCTGCTTTCGTGAGTCATCTCGAGCTCTTCTCCCAGTGATCCCTGCATGCTAACAAAGACTGAGAACGCGCTGTATGGCTACTTGCTGAAACAGACCGACTCGGCCGACCCCTCTCGCCTTTACGACTCGGCTTCCTTCATGGCCAGCATCGACCAAGACTTTGACTGGCCTCAACTCGCCGTCGAATCGGCTCTTCCCTTCTCCCGTCACCTCAATTCAGCTCTCTTTCCTTCCGATCTCTGCCGGTACGCTCACCTCAACATCCATCGCCGAAGCCGAAGTTCGACTGCTGATCTTGTTCCCCTCTCCAATAGGCTACAAGAAGGGCTGAGGAGGTTCGGAAAGATGCACGGATCCGTCGCTAAGCAGTCCATGAGGCTCGACGAGTGCATGAAGGCGGCAGACTGGGGAAGCGCTTCGCCCCCTGCTCAGCCTTCGCCGAAGCTCAAGTGTGAGTCGGTGAGTCGCTGTCCCGTTCTTTCCGACGACTCCTGAAGCTGTGATTGACTCTTTGACTCTTGATCTTGATACAGGACGCCGAGGGGAGCCTCGCTGGTAGGAACTCGGCCTGAGAGGGGTCGGCATCGCCGGGGGCGCCGAGCGTTCTCGTTGTACAGCAACAGCACTTTCCCGCATAGCACTGGTCGTTATGCACACTCTTCTACTGCGAGTCGAGTCAGCGAACCATCGGTCGAAAGCAGTGCACGTCCGATCGCCTCAGCGCGCTCACGCTTGTTGTCCTTCGTCTCCTTCCTCGTCTCAAAGTATGGCGCCTCGTTCTTGTGCAGAGTGCAAGCGGAGACGGATAGCTTGTATCGAGCTCACTGTGGACGGCTGTAAGACGTGCACCAGGCGTTCGGTGACTTGCAGCGGTCCGCCCAAGAAGGAGGAGCAGCAGAAGCACACGAGGGTCGCCAAGGGAGCAAAGATGGCCGAGGTTAGGTGAGTCCTCACTTTATGACTGCTCTTCTTCACCCCCAGGCTCACACTGCCTACAGGGAAGCCTTCGGGGCCCAGGAGCCTACGCTCGACGTCGCTACCGTCAACTCGCCCGCCTCTCGGCTCCTTACGTTTGAGCTGGCCGCTGCTCTTCACTATCACCTCGTTCAATCCGCTCGATTCGTTGGCCGCAACACGACCCCGGGGACTCGCCTGGATCCGCTCGCTTACCAGCTCGCGCCGACCGACTTCCGTCGACACAAGATCCAACTGGCCCTCACGACCTTCCCGTCTTCGTCACAAGGTAGTCTCGGAACTACTTCAGTCGACCGTCTCGGCGCAAGAGCGATACAACGACGAGCGCCCATTTTCTCACAGCATACCGAGACAGCGGAGCTGGCGCATGCTATCTTCTCGGCTTTCGGCGCTCGATGGAGTAGCCATTCGGTACACCTAGATCTCTTCCCTTGCTTCAGACCTCTCGGAGTACGAGGACATGACCGAGCAGCCCGTTCACTCACCCACCGGAGCCCCCCCGCCCTATCGCCGAGGCAGCTGCTGATCTCTCCACCGTCGTGCAGGCTATCGTGGGATCTACATCTCCTTCATCATCCTCACAACAAGGGGCACAACGAGAAGGACCATGTCACGCCCTCATCGACCGAGCCATCGCCATCGCCGACGGCAGTGGCCTGCTTTCGATGAAAGCCCCTACGATCAAGCAGGCTCGAGCTGCTGTCTTCCTACTTCAGACCACGCATGGTGAGTCTCTCTTTTACCTTTCTGCTGAGCTGCAAAGCTTCCGCCATAGGGCCTTCGCCGCGCTGCCGATTCGTCACTGATCGCGTCTCATTTTCTAGTTGTCGCGCCGAATCATCATGCCGTCCCTCGCCTCATCCGTACGGTGCACGAGATTCGTCTGGCTGCCTTCAGTAATCAGGTGAGCGGGGGAGACTGGCTTCACTTCTCGGCGGAGAGCTGGCTGGGCGCCCTGTCGACTGTCGAGCCTCGCCTCGCAGCTCTTCGATAGAGGCTGACCTCTTCTTTCTTCCAACCATTCCTCGAACCTTCAGGAGAACCTGACGCGAGAAGCACACTGGAACTGGGAGAACCCGATCCCCGACACCGCTCTCCTCGACGCTCAACATGCTCTTCGTTCACACTCAGGGTGTACACTGTAGGCTCCTCACTACCTAGCAAGCTCGACTCCAGCTGACCTCTCTGCCCTCAGCTCGGACGAAGACATCTCTCACTCTTACGCGTGGTCGCCGAGCATCGCCCTCAAGTCGGCGAAGCATCTCGAGTACCTCATACCGCGGGAATGGGACAGCGCCGAGATGGAACCAGAATCGCTCTACTCCCACCTCTGCGCCATCAACCTTTACCGTCTTCGCTCGCTCGTCGTTCTTCGGCAACAAGGTGAGAAGCCCCGAGTCAACTTTCTCCTTCGGCGTTGCTGAACGATCCCGGAATCGAACAGGCCATCAGCAACCCCCTCTCTTCATCTACACTTCCTTCGCTCACCTCGCCGACCTATCCAATACCACCACGACGTTATTCGACGTCAAGCGCGAGCAGATAGCCTCATCTCCGACGCTGCTCGAACATGGATGGCTCGACATGCTCAACGGCCAAGCGAGAGACTCTCTATCTTTTTCTAGCTACGCCTGCGCTTCAATTCACGCCATCGCAGCTCTCAATGAGGGCTGGGCGCAGAGCGACCTTCGCGCCGGGATGAGTGACCGCTTCGCGATTCGCACGCTGAGGGCTCTTCTCGAGTCGCCGACTCTGGTGTGTATCTGATCATGAGGATTCTTGTCCCTGCTCACCCGTTCTCCTACCAACAGCAAGAGCTCGACGACGTAACGCGAGTGATGGACGTCGCGCCTCTCTTCGCCGACATGGACCCCGATTTCGATTGGCTTCGGCTGGTTCTATCGGCGACCGAACCTTCGAGCCGCTTTTCGGACCTCGGCCTCACCGTGGAACACGTCACTCAGTAGGCCCACTTGCCTTTCCACGCCCTAGCAGACTGAAGCTGATGTCCTTCTCCTCGCAGGCTGCAAGATGCGCTCGAACGGATAGGAAAGCTCTACGGCGCCGTTTCTCTGCAGTCACAGATGCTCAGTGAGGGTCTACTTGCATCGGCGGGGCTGCTTGGAGTCTCCGTGCTGCAGGGTTTCATGGAGGTGAGCTCGGCCGAAATGTCTCGCCTTCCTCGAGCATGATTAACAGCTTTGTTCGTCGACAGGAGATGAATGATGAACACAAGGAGAGTCTGGCTAAATCTATGGTAGATGGAGCGTTGTATGATCTGGTGAATTGACGGCTGCCCATACTTTCGGCGATTCGGCGAAGGCGAAAGCTGGCTTCGAACAGCTGCAACAACGGGACAGGATCTGAGCGAATTGAGAAGCGATTTCTACGGCATCCTCGTCAGCCTTTTCTGAACTTCGACGCACCATCGTCGAAGTTCCACCTCGGACGTCCGCTCGTTGCCCTCCTGCCTTTCGCTACGTCTCTGCTCGAACACGACACGGCAAGCACGGATGCCACCCAAAAGGTCTTGCGCGGAATGTCAGCATCGTCGGATTGCCTGTATCGACCTCACGGCTCAAGGAGGCTGCCTTACGTGCGTCAAGCGCAATATGAACTGCTCGGGCGTCCCCCCTCCAGAGCAGAAGGTGCACAAGCGGGCGCCGAGAGGCAGCAAGATGGCTGAGGTCAAGTGCGTATCCCTCTGCTCGCTCTACCGCCGAGGCTGACGCTCTCGCCATCCTACAGAGCCGCGTTCGCCGCGAACGGCGCTTCGACCCCTTCTACACTCGTCAAGATGTCACCTACACCACTGGACGTCTCCACAGTTACCTCAACCGCCTCACGCCTGCTCACTTTCGAGCTGCAGGCAGCTCTTCACTACCACCTCGTCGAGAACACTCGCTCCGTCGCGCGGAAGACCATCCCTGGGACTAGCTCAGATCCCTTGGCCTACCAGGTCGACAACCTTTACTGGAAGCGCTACACGATGCTCTCGCTCGAGTTTAAGTCGACCGACGTCAAGTACTACGAGCTGGCGCCCCTTCCCCTCGACGGCCTAGAAAGGCTCCCGCCCGTCTTTTCGGAGCACGCAGCTACCAAGGATCTAGCACATGCTTGTTTCGATGCATTTGGATCACGCTGGTCTTCCCATTCGGTCAGTCAGCCCCAGCAGAGTTCGAGAAGCGCGGCAAGCTGACTTCGGCGTTCGCAGGCAATCGTCGGCGCTTCATCATCCTTCGAGGAGCGAGGACTGATCCGAGAAACGCCGTCAAGAGCGCTCATAGATCGAGCATTCCACATTGCCGAAGCTTCAGGCGTATTGGACCCGAGCAAGGCCACCATTCTTCACGCCCGAGCTGCCGGATTTCTCCTCCATACGGCCAATGGTCCGTACCTCGAGTTAAATTCGACGGGCACGCTGATCTTACTCCCTTCCTGTCCCAGTCGTCGCTCCAACGCACCCCCTCATTCCTAGTCTCATCGCCTCCATTCATACGCTTCGCTCGCGAGCGCGCGCCAAACCCGAGATCGTCGCTGCAGAGGATAGGTGGGACTGGCAGTACTACTCGCAGCTACTTCCCGAAACCTCTCTACTCGACGCTCGCTTCGCCATTCGCTCCGACTCGCCCTGCACTCTCTAAGTCGCCTTGTTCGTTTCTTCTCGTTCGAGAGCTGACCCTCCCGCCTCTTCAGCTCGGACGAATACCTCGCAAGCAGTCACTCCTGGACGCCTAGTCTCGCTCTTAAATCTGTAGAGCATCTCGCTTCGCTCGCAACCCACGCATGGTCAGAACGAGAAGCCAACGCCGAGGTCCTCTACGTCCATCTGTGCTCGGCCAACCTCTACCTCCTCCGCTCATTAGCACTTCTACAGCAACAAGGTGTGATTCCTGTGACTCGAGGGATGATTGAGCCGGAGCTGACCTCTTCCGTTCTCCGTCAGGTCTTCACCAAGCCCCGATGCTCCTCTTCGCCTCCTTTTCCCACCTCGCCGATATTGCAGGCAAAGTCGACGCGTTCTTCGAGGGAAAGCGTGCTCAGATTGTTTCGATGAAGGCTCTCCTGGAGGGTGGCTGGCTCGACTTGCTCAACGGACAGCGGCGGGAGATGCTGCCCTTCGCCTCTTTCGCATGCGATGCCATCGAAGCCATTGCCCGTGGAAACGAAGGTGAGGAATCTCCAATCTGTTGTCTTAAAAGAGACTAACGCTATTCCTCTGCACAGCTTGGGCGAAGAGTGATCTGCGCCGAGAGGCGAGCAGGAGATTCGGTCGCTTGCTTGTCGGCACGCTCAAGAGGCTGATGGAGCTATCTACCTTTGTGAGTCTTCTAGGATTTCTAGCGTAAGGATTTTGCTGATTTCCCTTTGGCAGTTGCACCTCGAGGATACGGCTCGGCTCGTCGAGGTTGCGCCTCTCTTCGCCGAGATGGACGGCTCGGACGCTTGGCTGCCCCTCGTCATCGGCGCTACTCGAGCCTCTAGCGAGCTCTCCGACATTGGCTTTGACCTCGACGACCTCTCTCGGTGCGCACCTGCCCCATCCGCTCCCCCCTCCCACAGCCGATCATATTGAGACTTGCTCCCTCCCCCATTTCGCAGACTTCGAGCAGGGCTCAAGAAACTCGCTGGACTCTACGCCTCGATATCTCATCAATCAAAGAAGCTCGAGATGCTGGCGCCCCTGGGTCCGTCTTCAGACCCGTCGTTGCCGAGATTGATGCCGGTGAGTGCGAATCTCGGCGAAAGGTCTCGCGCGCGAAGCTGACGTCGTACCTCGTTTGCAGGAAGGAGGCGAAGAGGACCTCGCACAGACCATGGTTCAGCACGCCGTCGATGCCATGCTAGCCTGACGTTCAACCTCTCTCGTTTGGCCCGCCGAAAGGAGAGGTCGCCGTCGTCGTGAATGGGAGGAGGCCGACGACGATGAAAACGTGGATATCATCAAAATCCTGGTGCCGATTTGGGTTGTTCGTGCCCTTCAAGGGCTCCAGGCGTGCGATCGTCTCCCAGGTCCGCCTCCCTCACCTTCCTCGTTGGCTGACGGCGACTTTGCCCTCTCTCCTCCTCCTCTCGCTTTCCTCCCTCCCACCCTTTTGCTGACCTACACAGCAAGCGCCGCCATGGACGACGTTCAAGCGCAACTCAGTGATATCACAGCGGCGGAGGTCAACGCGATGGTGAGCCCCGCCTTCTCAGCTCTTTTAACCTTCCCCGTTGGCTGGCGGCGACTTTGCCCCCTCCTCCTCCTCCTCCTCCTCCTCCGCTCGCTCTCTTCCGTCTCGCCTTCGCGCTGCACTGCATAGCAAAGATGCCCATTCCTTCGCTAACTCCCCTCGCCCTCTCCCCTGCAGCTTGGCCCCATTGTTTGCGGCGACATTGCAGCCATCCTCCTCTACGGCGTCCTCCTCAGCGTCTTCCACCGCTTCCTCTCGTCAAGCAGCTGGCACGGCGCCTCTCGAAGCCTACGAGCCACAATTTGCTTTGTGCTTGCAGCAACAACGGCGTCCACTGGCCTATACGCTCGAGATCTCTACATGTTCAGCACGACAGTGGTCAAGACTATCCAGTCCGTCGAGGGTGGAGATGTCCCGGCAGCCGTACAAATCCCCCTTTTGGGGGTCATTTCGGCGACGGTCCAGATTGTCCTCGTCCTTCGCGCTTCAAGGGTGAGTTGCTGCCTGCATCACAAGTAGAGTCGGTGCTAACTCTTCCCTTTCTTTGTCCTCTTCCCTTCTACAGATCGTCAACGAGCTTCGGTGGCGCTGGTCCTACATCGCCGGGCTCGGCGCTCTTATTCTCGTCGAGACGTTTGCCTGCGCCGTTGCTGCTGTGTGAGTCGGCTTGTCTTCATCTTGAACCTCGCCTCGATCTCTACGTCTCGCTCGACTTGCGCGTGGTTCTCCTGGGCAAGCTCTTGAGCGAGCCCTTGCCGACCTTTCGGCCAGGTCTACGAGACGCGCATTGATCTACAGCTGACCTCCTTACTTCTCCAGCTACGAGATTCGATACGCGATCATTCAAGATGACGATTATGAGGTCGTGATGTCTTGGACGACGAGTACCAGCCTCTGGATGTGGACCGCCGCCCTCATCGACATCCTCATCTCGACTACGTACATCTTCCAGCTATGCCGTCGGCTCCGGGGCGTCACGCAAACTGTCGGCGCCGAGTCGGTCCTCCGTATTATCGTACGCATGGTGGTCCAATCCGCCGCCTTCACCGCGACGTTCGCGATTCTTGCTGCCTCGGTCACTGCCGCGTTTCCCGGATGGAGCCTGATGACTGAGGATCTGTACTATGCATTCTGGGTGGTGAGTGGATTCGCTTCAGTCTGATCTACTCCCGAAGCTGACTTTCTGTCCCCTCGCAGCCCCTCCCTTCACTCTACGCCCTTTCCCTCTTCACCACGCTCTCCATTCGCGAGAAGGTCACAAAAACTCTCGGCAACCACAGCGGCCAAGCGTTTGGTGAACCTAACACTCGACCACACTCCCCTCGCAACCTGCCAGGCGTCCAGGTCAGCATCGAGCGCGAGATGCTCTCGGAAAGATTCACGGACACGATGCTCGACCGAGAGGAGAGGAGGGTACTAGGGAGCCGGGAGGAGAAGCAGCTTTGGTAGAATATAGAAATCTTTGTTGTAGACCAGCACTTGTAGAGCAATAGATTGTCGTAGATCCCCGTTTTGGCGCACAGCGCGGCTCGGCGAAGCGGTTCGGCGATGGTTTGACGCTTGCCTGAGAGGCGAGAGGCTCGACTTCGTTGCTATTACCTCGGGATTTCTTGGACTGCTGCTCGCTTGCTCCGCCTTCACGTTCAGCAAGCTACAGCCTCACCTCGCGCGCCTAGACTCACGAGCTGCGGCACACTGCGTCGGCGACGCCTTCTTTGCTTCTCTCCCTCTTGCCACATCTTCGTACAGCATGAGCAACGAGCTACTACCCGACGGATGGATCTCCGAGTATGACCCGCAGAACGGGCGCCCTTACTACGTCGATACTCGGCAGCAGAATCCGACGGCGCAGTGGGAGCATCCAGGCCAGATGGGGGGCGAGGGGCAGCGAGGGCTGATGGGCAACGTCATGTCGAGCTTTGGTGGCAAGACTCAACAGCAGCAGACGAGCTACAACCCGCCTTCTCAGCAGTGTAAGTTGTTCTCGACGAGCGCTTCGCAACGGGCGCGTCAGGCTCTCGCTCTTCTCAGTCATACGCTGAAGCTTGCTGTGCGGCACCGAACGGCGTAGATGCATCTCCATACCCGCCTGCCGGAACTCCCTACAACAACCAGTACCAATCGCAGCCCCAGGGCTACCCCGCGCCTCAGCAGAACTACGCCTCGCCAGCTGCTTCTCCGTACCCTCAGCAGCAGTTTCAACTTCAGCAATCCTATCAACAACCTCAGCAGCAGTACCAGCAGCCTCAACAGCCTGCCAAATCGTCTAGCGGCCTCAGTTCGACCTTGCTCGCAGGCGCAGGAGGGCTTGCCGCCGGCGGCGTGGCTACGGCGCTGCTGGGGAAGGTGTTGGGTGGACATCATGGTAGCTCACATGGAGGTTCGCATCATGGTGGAGGAGGGGGAATGCTCTCGGGACTGGTGGGAGGAGGAGGAGGGCACCACGGTGAGTCTGAGCCGAGCTCGGCGGAAGAGAATCGCTCGCTGATCGCTTCTAATCGTGCAGGTGGACCTCCGGGCGGTGGACATCATGGAGGAGGAGGTTTGCTGCTTTCACTCAGTCTCTCGGCCTCTTCGCTTCAGAGCTGATCTCGCCTCGTTTCGCAGGAGGCTTCGGCGACATGTTCGGCGGCGGTGGAGGCGGAGGAGGGATGTTTGGTGGAGGAGGAGGAGGAGGCCCAGGAGGACATCATGGAGGCGGAGGACACCACGGCGGTGGAGGAGGGCATCATGGAGGACCAGGAGGCGGAGGACATGGTGGGCCAGGGGGCTGGTGAACGCCGAGAGGGTGCAAGCTGCGAGAGACTAGAAGGGACAAGCTATACAGCAGCGTGTGTACTCTGAGGAATTGAGTTCTGGTTACTATGGGCTTCTGCCCGTCTCTGTCTCGTCTCCACCCTCTTCGACAATGCTTTAGCGAGCGCCGAGCATCGAAAGTTCACTCTCCGAGGCATCTGCGAGCCCACGGCTTGGTTTCTTGAATTACTATCACTTCAAATTTTCAGCTTCGAGCCCACTCTCCATCTTCTGACAGCTATCCCCCTCCTCCCGCCTCCCGAACTCCGCCCGCTACATGCCGCTTCAACTTGAAGTGTAGCGGCCGCCTACTCGCCCCGCCTGCTCCTTCTATCTCTCTCCCTCCCGCCCTTCACCTCCTGAGCAATGCTCCCTCCACCTCTTCCTTTCCTCCCCACCAGCGGCCAATTCCTCAGCATTGCCACCGTGAGCTCTGCCTCCTCTCCCTTCCTCCGCCGAACTGACGAGTCGAGCGAACGCAGGTTCACGTTGGCGAAGGTAAAGCAGAGCGCTTCACTGAGCTGTTGCAAGGGATCGTCAAGTCGGTGCAAGAGACCGAGAAGGGGGAGACTCTGACGTACAGGATCTCGAGGTCGATGGAGGCGCCGAGTGAGCCCTCTTTCGCTGTCTTTCTCGATACCGAGCTGGCTCGCTCACCCCCATGAACAATCAGGGACCAAGTTCGTCATCTACGAGCAGTATGCCGGGCAAGATGCCCTCAACAAACACTACGCGAGCGAGGCGTTCGGCGCCATGGGCAAGGCAATGGGCGAGGAAGGCTTGCTAGACGTGAGTTCCAAGTGCTGTGGCGAGCGAAAGAGAAGAAGCTGATCGTTCGATCGCGCTGCAGACGAGCAAGGAGAGCCCTTTGACGATTGAGTATCTCGAGGAGCTGTGAGCTCCGAGCCGAGATTCGCGCCGAGGGACAGTGTAGGGCTGTGTTGAGGTGGTTGAGATGTATGATCATGTTGGAAAGATATCAATGAACGATTTGGTGCGAGTCCGGGTGCGCAACTACTGTCCTTGAGCTGCCGCTGCTCGGCGATGGGTCGTCGAAGCGAAACGGCGGCGGGAAAAGGAAGTTCTACTTGAGCTCCTCCTTGGACGGCTTGCGGTTCTTGATGTCAAGGAGTTCGACCTATAGGTAGCAAGTCAGCGTCTTGGTCATCTTGGCTCAGAAACCAGCCAGCGAAATCTCCCCCGTTCTCGGCATAGCACTCCTAGCGCGCCGTGAAACTCACATCAAAGACCAAGGTCGCCCCACCTGGAATAACTCCTCCTGCCCCACGGTCTCCGTAACCCATGTGAGGAGGAATAGTGAGCTTGCGCTTCTCTCCGGGGCACTGCAGTTCGGCGCAGGTCAGCGAGCGGGACTTCGCAGAGAAAGAGAGCCTGCGAGAGACGATCATACCATGTCAAGAAGTCCAGAATCCCAGCCTTTGATCACTTGGCCGGCACCGACTTTGATGCAGTACAGTTAGCGAGGGAGAGGCTTCGAGGCCATCGTTGCCGAACTCACCCTTGAAGACGAACGGCTGTCCCCTCTTCCTACTCGAGTCAAAGGGAGTGCCATCGGCCAGAGCTCCATCGTAGTGCATGCTGTAATTCGAAACACTGTCAGCTCGATATCGGGCGCAGAAGGATAGCGAGACGACACGCACCTCAGCTTGTCGCCCTTCTGCGACAGGAAAGTGCACTTCTCGGGCTTGTGGACGGTCTCTACGAGGAGCTCGGCTTGTCCGGTAGCACCTCCGGCGGCGGGCTGAGGAGAGGCGAGAGCGGTGGTGGAGAATGCGAGCGTAAGGACACCGACGCTGAGGATGGCGCCGTAGACGGAGTTCGGCACGCGCATTGTCGTGCTTGAGCGGTGTAGGTTGCTGTGCAGATTGACGATGCGTCAGCTCACGTCCGGAAGATACCTTGCTGCAGGACTCGCTCCGCCCAAGCGCGAATGGCCCTGCTCCTCCGGCAATCGCTCCTCTTTCTTCAAGCCAGCGAACAGGGTCAATGAGCTGCACCCTGAGTTGGAGCGTAATACTCTCCCACCCCCGGCCGTATCGAGCCTCCTTCAACCCGCCCGCTGAACCCTCCTCGTTTCCAGCTCCGCCTCCGCCTCCCTAGCGCGAGCAGCGTTCGACTCACGGTGGTGAGCTGGTCCGGTGTGCAGTGACTGCGTGAAGGGCTGTAAATTGATCTGATTTGTGCAGCGAGCAGCGAGCGGTGAACGAATGCAGACGCGAGAATCGGCGAGAGGCAACCTCTCGCTCGACTTGGCCCTCGAAGTGGCTCAGCCTTCGAAACCCCTTGGCGGTACTCTCTGCTGCTCGCCATAAGTTCGGGAAATTGAAAACGTAATGTATCAAGAAATGCATGCTGTGTATCAAGGCCCTCTGGGTAATGTACTAAGGGCGAGGGCCGAGAGGATTCTGAAGAAACGACGAGAACGAAGGGGCTAGGTTGGTTCTATGTGCAAGTGGGGGTAAGTGTGTAAGCGTAGAGGGGGGGATACCGAGTAATTATGTGCGAGTGATGGTGGGTTCAAAGTGTCTGTTTCTGGTTGTCCTGCTCGATGGACCTCCTCCGCCTTCTCGGCGCCGGGCTGCTCCTCTAATCAGAGAGCTTCTCCGATCCCTGCTCCTCCTCCACTCTCCGTTCTCCTCCCTTTCGGCGTCGTCCCTCCTGCCGCCGAGAACCCCCAGGTACTCTCCCCTCTCTCAACCTTCGGCGTCGCCGATCCTCCTCCACTCGTACTCCCTCCCTCACTGGGGTTCGGACTGACCTCTCCAGCAAGCGAAGCCTCGCGGAAAGAGGTTCGATCCCTCGGTCGAAGGGTGAGGTTCGATGGGCGGAATTTGGGACGAGAGGGGGAGGTGGAGGAGACGGTACTGTTGGGAGGAGAGGGCTCGAGGGAAGTGAAGGAGGAAGTGTCGGAGCGGGTGGTGAGCAGCGAGTCGTCCGAGGAAGTGGAGGAAGTGGACTCGACGGTAGAAGTGGGAGAGACGGGAGAGATGGCAGCAGGCGAGTTCGAACGAGCCTTGATGGTGCCGTTCCTCTCTGGCGGAACGGCAAGGGGTTCGGCCAGTGGTCGCTCCTCCTCCTCCTTCTCCTTCTGCTGGGTACCGAACGCCCTGGCGCCCCCGTCTCGACTCAGCACGACTCTCCTCCCGACCTTAGGCAGCGCCTTTGCCTCCTCCCTCGCCCTACTCGCCGCTTCCTCCCTCGCCTTCTTAGCCGCCGCCTTCGCTCCCTCGGGACCGGTGAGCGACTTGCTGCTCTTCCTTTGATGAGGCTCGGCGGTCGAACGAGTGACGATGGGCGGTTCCGAAGGAGAGGAGACGAAAGAAGCTGCTGGGGGCGGGACAGGGGAGCTGTTGTTGCTGGCGAGGGAGAGAGAGTCGATCGAGGAAGATGAAGGAGAGGAAGCGGGAAATGGCGGAGAAATGGGAGGGGAGGTGGCGTCCTCCGAGCTCGCAATGCTCGGCGCCGTTGATCCTGCCCTTGTCGCCCTCCTTTGGACATACACCTTCAATTCCCTCCCATCAAACTCTGCTCTCGGCGCAGCGGAGCTGACCCCACTGCCCAAGCTCACGAGCTTCTCGAAATGTCCTCCTTCGGCGCCGTAGGAATCGGCGACGATGTGGACCTTGTGCCCTCGACGCATGGCGACGGTGATGTTGTCGAGAGAGAAGCCGGGAAGAGTGACGTGGAGGACGACGACGAGCGGGTCGGAGCGGTTGATGGAGATTGAGGCGCCTTTTGGCTCGGGTCGGGGGTCAAGGACTGTTGGAATGGGAGGGTCAGCTGTGGCTCGCGGAGACGGGGAGAGGAAGAGTCAGAGAGCAACTCACACTCCACACCATCAGCCGCTACCTTGAGCACCTCTCCACTGCCATCTCCCTGCTCATTTTCGGCCCCTGCGCCGGTTCTCTCACTCCAACAGCTCCCACTCCCACCGGAGCAAACGCTCGAAGCATCCGAATCGCGCACCCAAGGCCTCGAGCTCGTACTACTGAACGTCCCGCTCGAGCCTGGTCGATGGGAAGAGGTCGGGGAAGGGAGATGCGAGAGGGAGGGAGAGGAAGAGTGCGAGCGGGTCATAGAGTTCGTTACTCCTGCTGGGGGAGGTGGGGAGGCTTGCGGGAAGGGTGTGTAAAAGTTTGGTGAGGAGGAGAAACCGGAGGAGGCGAGGGAAGGGGAAGATTCGGGAGTGAGGGAGAGAGCTTGCGAGAGGTTGTAGATGGCTGTTGAGTGCGGTGGGGGAGGGGCGGAGGAACGAACGGAGGAGGCAGCGGCTCGGAGAGCGGGTTGCGAAGTGACGAGGGTGGGAAGGGATTGATGGCGCTGGGCTGAGGAGGTGGTAGGCGCCGTCGACCCTGCCGACGGTGGCGGGTGCGGAACCATCAATGCCGAGGGGTCGTGTTCTGGAGGCTCCTCCCTCGACGTGACAGGTGGTAGACTGCGACTACCGCCCTCTTCCCCCAGCCCCATCCCTACATCCCAAGTCCCCCGCCTCAAGCCGAGACCCGCTCCCTCCTCCGACGAGTGCTGGACGGTGACCAGCCTCGAGTAGGGTGTGTCTCCTTCTCCTCCATTCGAGTCCGACGAAGAAGTAGCGAACGACGCGATGGTGGTGATGGACGAGTCGGATCCTCCTTCGCCCGAGTTGGTGGCGTCGAGAGAGGGCCGAGTAGTCGGAGGAGGGGGAAAGAAGGGTGACTCTTGCCCTTCACGCAAAGGTGGTGAAGGCATCGTCGATGGTTGCCCTCTTACGGAGAGGAGCGCGAGAAAGGATTGTCTGTGGAGGAGGAGACGGAGGAGGTCAGCGGGGGCCGAAGTTGGCAGGAGCTGAAAGAAAGCCGAGGTTCGGTCGGCTGAGTGAGCGAGGTCAAACTTCTCAAATCAAGTACAGGGCATGTTCTGTACACGACGATGAGTTCAAACAGTCTTCCCAGCTCGGTGACGGCGCACTCGTCCCGCGAGGATGATCCTGGATGATATCCCTCCTCTCCTCAAGCGCCGAAACCCTGCCCATCGAGTCTTCTCCGACCCGTTCACGGCGCGAAAGCTCACCTGTAATCACCTGCTTGTACCGCAACTCGAGCCCGTTGCAGGCTGAGCGGGCTGATCAAAGTCGGCCGAGAGAAAGCTTAGGCGAGGAGCTTCTTCGCGCGAAGGGAGCTAACGCGTCGGCGTCGGCGGGCGAGGAAAGACGAGGTGATGCGGAGGCGGTGCGGAATGTGGTCGAGTATAGTAAGCTGTAGGAATACAGAATCAGCGCTCGTTGCTCTGATACAACCGAACGTCCTTGTCTGTCCCTCGCCAGGCCAGCTGAGCTCATCCCATCGTCATTCGCTTCCAAGAGCGGCGAAGCAAGCTGAGGCGGACGACCAGCGCTCGGGCCAGCCTGTAGCCTTGTAGCTACTGCTGTCCCACTGTGCTGCTACTGCCCTACATCCCCCTCACCCACCTCATCAACTCGCGCGCGCCAGGCACTTGTGTTGAGAGCGCCAACCGGTCTTTGGCCACTCGACTTCAACGAGCGAGGGAGAGCTGTAGACGTCCAAGCACTCACCTCAGCACCTCCTTCTACACCTTCTGTAGCTTTCTACGCCTGCTCCGCGGCTGTTGAGCGAGAGGACCGAGTTTTGCGCTGGTTTCCGGACGAGGTTGAACGGGCGGAGCGGGCGGCGTCGAGTGTGTGCTGCTCGAGGTGGTGCTGTTGGAAGGAGGGGCTACGCGCTATGCTGTAGTCGACTTGGCAGGAAGCACCGCAGACGAACAGGCGGGCGAGGCGGCGAGAGCGAAACGAGAAAGCACAAAGCTTGTTGGTCGCTCTGAGGTGGGCTTCGGCGCTGACGGGCGAAGGGGGGAGGCGAGGGGTGATGCGCTTGAGAGGGTCGGGCTGTAGCCTTCTACAACGATGTAGGTTATTCCGTCGTGTGCTGCTGAATGAAGATAGCCGGTGAAGGTGGTTGTACAAAGCAGTCGAGGGCAACTCGAGCGCTTCAAGCGGCAGCTCGCTCGACCTTTGACGTCGGCGGGGAACCACTTCATTCAAGCTTGAAAAACTTGTTGGCCCGGCTGCCTCGGCTGAAGGTCGGCATTAATATGCTGTAGTACAGCGACACGTCCGCCTGTCTGTAAACCTACATCCCGCTCGCTCCTCGTCTCGGCGCACAGCCCTTCCCCTCTCCTCTCGTCCCAGCATGCTCCTGCACCTCAACAAAACCCCTCCCGAAGTTTGTCGATCCTAATGACACCACAAATTTGCTGCAACGAGATCAGATCCGCCTTAGTTAACCTCCCCACACAGCAATTGCCTGGCAATTGAGACAAGGAACTCTCCGCGCCGAGCATCGGCTTCAGCCTCGGAGTCGCCCGACTTGCTGAGCTGCAGCAAGTCCAGCAAACGCGCCGACACGGCTGTCGATGCATGAGAGATGCTGTAACGATGGTCATAGAGCTCACGGGAGGCAACCCCTTCCCCCTTGCGCCGAATTTCGGGGATCCAGACCCTCGCCTGAGCTCTTTGCTCGCCTTCTTCGGCGGACCAGACTCTTTGCCAGCCCAACGCCTCTCGGAGATTTGCACGCCTGTTGCTCGTCAATGGTTTCACTCACAGAGTCCCATGAATCCTTTCCCATCGAGAGCGCGCGCGAGCATCAGCCGACCGTCGCCATTGCGAGCAGCGCCGAGCTCGGACTTGGAGCAGGCGAGAGTTAGAGTGAGCTCGGAGTCATTCGAGGCAGATTCCAGCGGGCTGTAGATGATGTAGAACAGGTCTATTTGCTGCTGAGATCCGAGCAGCGGGACGTGGTGCACACCGTAACGCGAAGGCAATGCGAAAGCCGACACGGAGACTGAGAGGGAGGGAGCCACATTGGAGGTAAGGCTTTCCGAGGCGTAGGTCCATGGGGTTAAGCTGTGCAGAGGGGATCGACGGCGATGGATTAACGCAGAAAGAGGCGGGAGAGCGGGAGAAGAGTCGAGCGAGGTGAGCCAAGCGAATTGAGACGAGAGTGCTCAAGCGCTGTTCTCGACCTCGAGCAGAAAGGCAGGGTCTAGTGAAAGTTTTCAAGCGAGGGGCTACTTCTAAGCTCCACCATCCCGCGCTCTTGAATTTCCTACGCCCACCTCGCTCTTAGCTCCCTCTCCGTCACCGCCGAGCGCCGAGCCTGCCTCGCCGTCAAGGAAGGGAGATGAGGCAAGCTGTGGAGCTGCTGCTCGGGCTGCCGCTCGAGATGAGCCAGTATATCGTCCATTTGGTCCTCTAGATGGCGCTGATGGCCCGCTTCCACCGTCTGCGAAGAAGCGGAGGGAGTTGGCGAAGTCAGCTCGGGGGACGATGGAAAGAGAAGGCGAGGCGAGGGTCATCACCTGCTTGAAGTTGCGAGCATAAAGTAAAACCTTTGGATCAGAGGAGGATGATCAGCGTAGCAAGAGGCGTCGAGCTCCCGCTTGAGACTTACCACGCCTCGAGTGAAAGCCGAGCTCGTCTCCCAGTCGCGCAAGCCAACCCACAGCAGAGGGCGGAAGTTGTTGCGGGCTGTTCCACCCCTCATCATCCAGCTCAAGGCCTCCTCGACGTACTTCCGCACCTCGGTCGCTGGTTGTAGAATGATCGACTTCGGTGAGCAGCTCGGATGAGAGTCTAAGTTGGCCAGCCTTCTGGCGCTGAGGGAAAGCTCACAGATCACTGGGTCAAACATGAGCTGAGGATGAAATATGAGTTAACGTTCCAAGTGTGGTGTAGGATGATAATACAACCCACCCGCACAAAGGGGACAAACGAATTTCTCGGCGTGATGACGCTCTCATCGCCGAACGTCTTCAGAAACATAGGATCGTCTGCTCCGTTCTTGTGAGCCAGCTTTGTGTCTTGCACCTGATTGATGAGAGTCTCCCTCTTCCTCTCATCCCGCCTGAGAACGTCCCGACACCAATTCTCAGCCTGCCGCCCGCACGGGAGGAACGGCGGTTGGTCGCCGCCCGGGATGAAGCAGTGCACGACTCGCGTGCTGACTGACATCATGTGCAATACCATCTCGGGGGTGAGGCGGCCGTCAGGACGAGGAGATCGAACTGCTGTGAGCCCTTCGGCTGTGGCTGAGCCGGCCCACTCGATGGCTTGCTCCCGTGTGATGGGCATCGGTCTTGGCCTGAGGGGCTGTTGGTGAGGCTGGCGGAAGCAGATCTCGGCAAAACGAAAACGGGAAGGCCAAGAAGCGCGAGGTCGAATCGAACGGCCAGCTCGGAGCAATGCTCTCCTCGGACTTGTGGATCGACAGAGACGAGCGGCGGTACTGCAGCAGAGCTTGAGCGGCAGTAGAGTCGCATTTATAGCCTCCTAGTTACTCAATCAACCTTTCTGAAGCGTAGAGAAGCGTGAAAGTCCTGCGCCTACAAAACGAATCGCCGAGAAGCAGGCTGCAGTCCTCTTGCGGCAGCTTGCAGCTCTGCGAGCCGTGCAGAAAGCTTTCAAAGAGAGTTGAACATCTTCTGCCGCAGTCAGCGACACGCGACCCCTCGAACCAAACTTGCAAGAAGTCAAGTCGATTGCCTTTCTCACTCTCGCTGCATCTCACCTCGCCTCAACCTCGCCTGAAAGCACAGATGGAGAGCAATATAGCACATCCAGCGACTCAAGCCTACCTCGCCACACTCTCGCTCCTCCTCGCACCTCATCCTCACCTTTCCGCCTTCGCCGCCCATTCGCTCTCCTCCCAAAAACCTCTTGCACCGCCTGCGCTGGATACCAAGTGCTCTGCATG
Source organism: Leucosporidium scottii (assembly GCA_003054985.1). NCBI lineage: Eukaryota > Fungi > Basidiomycota > Microbotryomycetes > Leucosporidiales > Leucosporidiaceae > Leucosporidium > Leucosporidium scottii. The sequence goes on along the minus strand of MWVB01000058.1, from coordinate 59,228 downwards.
CCGAGCAGAACTAGTGGGAGGACTCAACGCTGCTTGCTGGGTCGAAGGCGGGTCGTTGTGGGCCAGGTGCGAGAGTTGCGAATGGGCAAGCAAACGAGGGGCCGCGGACGGTAGAGGGAAGGAGAGGTTCGAGCGGGTCAAGAAGAGGAGACGGAAGGCTTCCGATGTGCTGCAGAGGACTAGCTCCAACACATCAAGCGTCAAGCCGTCTCCTTCGCCTCTTCCTCGTCGAGCTTCGGCGACGACCTCACCAGAGCCGAAACCGGCATCGACGGCCACACGCACCGCTTCAAATCTTCCAGCATTCTCAGCGCGCCCCTCCTCAGCACCTCTCGCCTCGTCAATCGCTCAGCCGATCGCCTCGTCAATCGCTCAGCCGATCAGCGCTCGCTCCAACCCTTCCTCTCGCCTCGCTTCCCCTTCCTCTTCCCTCTCGTCATCTCGACCTTCCCCTTCACCACTTCCCTCAGCACCCATCTCAACTCCCAGCGCCCGCCCCTCCGCCTCCTCATCCCTCGCCCTCAGCTCTGGATCCGACAGCTCGGCGACGACGGCCAAGAAGCGGAAACGAGGGAAGCAGCAGCCGAGCGGGTTGGCCGAGTTATTGGCGGCGAAGAGAAAGGAGAAGGCTGCTGCAGACAAGGGTGGTGGAACAGCGGGCTTGATGGACTTCTTGCAGGGGATCTGAGGCAGCTTGAATCGCCGAGGGGGTGAACTTTGCCGCTAGGAGAGGCTGGTAGAGGGTGGTAGAGGGTGGTAGAGGGTGGTAGAAGGCAGTGGTACTGCACTTCAGTCATGTTGCCACCTCCCGGAACACTCTTCTCCAAGATGAGGAGAAGCAGGTCGAGATGGTGCTCGGCGCTACTCTGAGGCTCTCCACTTCGCATCGTCGACTCACATTTTGGTCGCCTTCGAAGCCGCGACGCTCTCGCCATACATCGACCGTCTTTCACCAACACGTGCTGAGCCCCTCAAGCCCACCTGGCCTTCAGCTCCTCCTCCGACACGCGATTCCTCCGAGTCTGCCTGGCGGTCAACGAAGGGAGATGGGGAAGGCTATGAAGAGCTTTTCGAGCTTCGAGCCAGCCCCAAAGAAGCCAGAAGCTCATTGGTCTTCTGATGTTCGTGCTCCTGCTTCCCTCGCTCGACGGCCTGAGCATCACAAGAGTCAGCTCGGCGAACTTGGGAGTCGGCGAAAAGGGGCGGTTCGGCAAGGGCGCCAGCCAAGTCAAGCTTACTTCTCTGTAGCTTCTGGAAGTCAAAAAAACCTAGAGCCATCCCCGACCTGGGAGTAGCACCTCGTGCTTGCGCATCGAACACCAGCTGCAGAAGCTCACCTTGCCCCTCGTCCACGCCGAGCTCGACTGCCAATCCCGCAAGCCCGCCCAAAGCAGAGGGATGAAGCTCCTTTGGCTCGATCCGTACCTCATCATTATTCTGACTGCATCGGAAATGTAGCTGTGCATGGCGAGATCTGCAGCGTAGACGGGGTGAGCAAGGTCGGCTCGCCGATACGCATCGGCGGCGAAAGCAACGTGCCAAGCGTTGCCGCGTGGAACATGAGCTGTGGACGACAATGAGTGAGTAGTGAAATCCTCTTGCGGCGGTCGACACCAAGATCTTACCTGGATGAACGGGAAGTTGTGCTGAGCGCCCGACAAGACAGTTTCGTGAGCAAACGTTCTGAAGAACGATGCTTCGCCGACGGGAGTCATGGACTGATTATCTGTATGACGAGCATCATCACACATCTTCCTTTTTGCGCTGTCCCGCTCCAGAACCTTGCGGCAGAGGTCTTGCAAAACGGGTTCGGCGTTGACGAGGTGCCAGAACAGAGGAGTCGATCCGCCGGGGACAAAGCAATGGTTGACATCAGTACTGAAGTCGAAGAACGGTCGGAGCTTGGCGAAGGTGAGGCGCTCGGTGGGCATTGGGATGATGAGCTGGTCGGCTGTCAGAGGTCCAGTCCATTCGTTGGCTTGCTGCTCGGTGATGGGCATCCTGCACGAGAGCAGCAGGCGACGAGGCAAGCAGAAGAAGGACAAGAGGAACCAAGCAAAGATTTGTGGATGAGGGCCTCGGAGTCGGCCTCGCCTCCCGTCCGCGGTGCAGATCCATTGTTCGGCGATGGCGGTGCGCGCCGAACACGACAATGGAACGGATCGGAGACTACAGTGAGCATCCAAGCAAGCAGCAGGCTCCAATCCTGATTCATCCCTTTTTCTCTCTCTCTCTATCTCTCTCGCCCTCTCGGCTCGAGCGCAAGTGAACAAGTCGGTCTATCCTTACAACGAGCGAAAAGCAAAACCCTGAACAGCAAGACTATACACAGTGCGCTACGTATGTGGAGCGCCCCTTCTATCTTCTCTATGAATCCACCTTGCGCTTCTTGGTGCGAACTCGAGGCTTCACAACCGCGACGCTCGATCCCATGTCGGCGTCGTTCTCGAAACGGCGAACGAAGATTTTGAGCGCCTTGACGTCTGGGGATGGAAAAGAGGGTCAGCAGAGATACAGAAAAGCGAGCTCGGAAGACTGACACGGTGCAGGAATCACCATCTCGCGAGTAAAAGCGGCACCGTCGACCTCGCCGGGGAACTCCTGCTGGAAGTCCTCGAGGCAGAGGTATCCACGACGCGTGAGGGATTGCGTCATCCTCGAGCCCATGCGGAAGGGAGTGGTACACCAGCTGCAGCGAAGGGAGGGGAAGGGAGGCAGCTGCTCTTGCGCGCGACGGTGGTTCGTCTCGGCGAGGTCTTGACGGATGCGCTGGATCGCTTGCTCGCCTAGCATGGTGGTCGCTTCGAAAGAGTCGCCTGGGGGTCATCGAAATGTCAGCTATGGTCGAGAAGAAAGAGAAGAAACACGACGAACCAGAGATGGCCCAAGGCATGACAACGGCGATGTAGACGGCGCCGTGCACGAGGTCGTGCTCGAGGATCATGAATCCCGACAGCTCCTTATCGACGCGCTCCTCCTCTGGGGGAGGATCAACCTTGACCTTGGGCTTAGCTCGACGACGATGCGGGGTGGAAGAGTGATAGGCGATGTATCTGCCACGCCGAAAGGAAGGTTAGCCTGCTGAGCCGAGCGGGGCTCGCGTGGGAGATCGCCCTCACCTGCGAATCGACCTCGTCGGTTCGATGTCCTGCAGAATGATAGCTGGTTAGCTACAGCACTCTCTACGCCTCGTTCTCTTGGGAAGACAGCTCACCTCGTAAAGCATCGGCACAAGGAGATGCCACTGGTCGATCGTCATCTTCTCAGCTTCGTCCCAAGTCGTAGCGAGTCCGTCGGCACGTTCGAGCATTTCGGGGCGGGCGGCGGTACGAAGACGAGTGTTGACGTAGACCTCGCGACAGCGACGAGTAAGGTACTCGAGCTTCTCCTGATCGACTTGGCGCACCGAGAGGACGTCGCTGTAGAGGGGAAGCGAGTCAGCGAAGTTGCGCAGGGAAGGTTATGAGAAGGACAGAGACGAGGAGGAGAACTCACTATTCGATGTCGGCGAGTGGAGGATTGCGAGCGTGAGAAAGCTGGCAGGTTCGGCGTCCAGCGGGGAAGAGCTCTTTGCATCTCCAGCGACCGGGTCTGAAACACGAAGCAAGTCAGCGCAGATCCTGAGACAGGGCATTAGCACCTGCAACTCACGTAAGACGTCCACCTCCACCACCACCTGTGAGCGAGAAGAAGGGGAGAAGTTAGCTTCCGCCGAAGAGAAAGGCCGAGGGAGCACGACAACGTACAGTCGCTGCAAGGCTTGTACTTCTCGAGACACGGGTAGCAGATGATCTCGGAGGTGAAGGCGGGTGGCTGACCGGGATAGCTCGACTTGACGCTGCCAGCTCCAATGACTCGGTCGCAGACGTCGCCTGCGAGAGTGCAGGAGGTCAGCGATGCGAAAAGACTGAAGACGAAAGGGAGCAGAGCTTACAGATCATGGCTTGGCGCTTGTACTGGGCTGGTAGATCCCTCGCCGTCTGCTCGGGGGTGACGATCCTGGTCCTCCTCACCGGCTGCCCCTCCAACTGATCCACCGCGGCCGACATGGTATCCGAGTAGTGCTGATCCTCCACATCCCCTACATTACTCGACCCCGTCCCCTCGCTATCGGTCGGCAAGCACCTCAAGCACGTAAACTCGGCTCTCGGCCCAAACTCGACATCGTTGCCTCGCAAGATGAGCTTGGCCGAGGCGGTCCCACACGAGTAGCAGCTGGCCTGCAGCTCGGCCAGCTTGGCTTTGCTCGTTCCTACCATCACGCCCCCGCTCGCTCCCTTGCCTCCGAGATTGCTCGTCCCAACGGCATACTTGACCCCGCCGCGATGCACAATCGCTTTGGTCGGCGCCGAAGGCTCGCGAGCGGGGTTGTAGGCGAGCACGGGAGAGCCCGAATGGTAGAGGGCGCGATTCTGAGAAGCGAGGTGGAGGGCGGCGGTGACCGAGTCGGAAGTGGGAGGAGGAGGGACGGAGGCAGGGCGGAAGGCGCCGGCGGCCGAGACGGGGTCGAGGGAGAGGGACGACATGGCGCTGGCGCCGGCGGTGTTGGGGCGCGAAGGGGTGGCGAGGACGGAGGGTGTATTGGGGAGGGAGGTAGGCGTGTGCAGGGGAGGGTAGCTGTTGGGCGCCATGTAGGAGCTGTGAGGGAAGGAATGGCGATGTTGAGGCTGGAAGTTGGCGGAGTGAGGGAGAGGGGGCGAGTAGCCGTTGCTGCTATGGCTGTTGTTGTACAGCTCGCCTGCTGAGGAAGGGCGCGCGTTGGCCTGCTGTGCTTGGAACGAGTGCTGGGGGAAGGACGGCGAGGGCATTCCTCCGCCGAGAGGCATGGGCACTTGCTGAGGCGAATGGTGCAAGACGGAAGGATGGTGGTGCTGGTAATGAGGGGCCGAGAGAGGGTGGAAGCCAGGACAGTAGTGAGGCGGCGCGTCGGGCGGACGCGACTGGTTCGTCGGGGGGTTGAAGGCGATTTGCGAAGGGTAGTCGTTCGGCCCAAGGGGAGGGGGAGGAGGAGGGTACGGGCTGCGACGAGCGTTGCTCAACATGGCTGCCTGCTGGCGCAAGTTGGCCAGCGAAGCTCGTTCGGCTTGCTCGTCTCCCTTGCGGTGTTCGACGTCCTCCGCCGCTCCTCCGAGCCCTTCGCCGGCGCTGGAGCTGGGACGGCCGTCGTTCCATTCGTCGGTGCGGGTGCGAATGGGAGGGTAGGGTTGCGAACGCTCTTGTGAGCGAGGATCTTGAACTGAGAAGCGACGTTGACCCTGCTCTCCCCCGAGCGAACCGGACGACTCAAAGAAGCGCGAATGGGTATCGTGTGGGGACGGCGCGGGCGAGTTGTAAGGGTTGTGAAGGTACGAGGGCGCGCCTGTAGCCAAGTAATGACTAGGCGGAGGCGGTAGAGGCTGCTGAGGGAAGTTGCTCGCGATGCCGTTCTAGCGGCACAAGGGGACAACAGAGGTCAGCCCTGGGTTCACAGTAAGACAGCTTGGCCCCGCCAGTTGTAGGCGAGTACGTACGAGATGAGGTGCAGGATGCGTTGGCAAGTTGTAGCCGTGTTGGGCCGGGGAGCCGCTCCAGTCCTGAGACGAGGAATCTCCCAGGCGATTGTAAGCGTTGGCGCTGGTGCTCGCGCTCGTGCTCGCGGCGAGAGAGCTGAAGGGCTGAGGCTGTTGAGGCCAAGGGGGCGGGCCTGGTGCTCCGTCCATTCCTTCGCTAGGGGCGAAGAGCAGTAACAAGAAGAAATGAAGCGACGACGACGGATAGAGAGGGAGAAAGGAAAGCAGAGGGGGCATTCAAGCGTACGAGCTTGTGCCTGCTCGCTTCCGCCTCTGCTCCCTTCCTCGGCTATGTCAAGTGTTTCGGTACGTTACATCACAGTAGATCTACCCTTCTCCTCGCCAAACGAGCTACAGAATCGAATATCTTTATCCAGGAAAAGCTGACGCGCCTTCGGCACTCTGTTCGGGCAAGACTTCGGACGAAGAGACGGGAGACCTTAAAACAGCAGATCTGCACCAAGACGGGCTTTGCGCGCGGCGTCAAGACGTGCAGAGCTCCTAGATGCTACTCTCAGGGCTGCACAGACTACAGAACGTGCAGCCGCGACGAGGGAACTGCCTTCGGCGTTGCCCGGCGCTCGATAAATGGATCGCCCTCTCCCTCGTGGCGCATCAGAGCAACCTAGCTATTATAGCGTGTGGCCGGGTAAGAGCCGGAATATCCCAGTTAGGAATCGCCGCCCTCCGCCCTCATGTCCTCCTCTTTCCTCTCTCCCTTCCTTTCGGTGACCAGTGCGAAGGGGGGGTCAGCCGAATCAAAGTCTTCCACCTCTCTGTCCCGTTGAAAGAGAGGGATGTGAGGCACTCAAAAGGTACAACTCACAGCGAACAACCCTTCGTCACGGGAGCGGAGAGTCGAGATGCTAATCGTTCTTCGACTTGTCGGCGACATTTCTCGCTCGGCGGCGGCGGCGGGGCGCGATGCGACGACTTTTTGATCGACTCAAGCTCGAGGCGCATTGCTACATACGCGAGCCTCGACTTGGGTGTATGTACGACTTGTTGAGGTGCACGACCAGCGGGTCGGGCGCGACAGCCCGTGTCAAGGCCATGCCGCCGAGCAGCGGGTTCGGCGTTGACGACAGCGGCCTGCTTCGGCAAGGCATGTCATTGTCGGCAGCGATCGTTAGGAAAGAATGTACGCTAACCAGACGTGATTGTCGATCGTGACGGTATAAGTAGTTAATAAGTGACATCTCATCCGAGATTACGGGGACCCCTCCTTGTCTCGCCGACTTTTCTCGTCTCCCCTGCTGCCTGACGCCTTACAGGTCTCATTTCGGAGGTGTGTCTCGTCTCTCTGTACTCTGCTACACACGTCGCGTCCAGGTTGTTTTCAGAGCGAGCCTCGGCGCTCTCTTTTTCCCCAAGCTCTCGGAGGCACTTCTCCGCCCGAACTGGCCAGTCTCGACTCCGGCTTCAGCTTAACTACAAGGATGTTTCAGCTCTTTCGCAAAAGCTCTTACAATCTACGCAAACTCGACTTACCCCCTCCTTGTCCTGTCGGGCGTTCATGAAGCGAGAAAAACCCACGAATCTTCTCCTCCAAGTCCTGCTCGGCTCGGCTCCGCTGAACCCTCTTTCGGGGTCAGAAGCTGCCTCTCAATTGCTTGAAACGGCGCTGAAAGCCGCTCAGAACGGTCTCGCCACGTCGCCCTGGACGACAACCGGAGCACAGAGGCAGAGAGAGCGAAGGAGGTCGCCGAGCTGGGGCACGCCGATGAGAGGGCGTTCTCGCTCACCTCGACAGCAAGGGCGAGAAGGAGAACATAGTTCATAGTTAATGGATATCAGATTAGGAACAACACGAAAGCCTACTTGACGCCTACTCGGTCTTCTCCCTCGGGCACTTGGCCCACCAATCCTCCTCCCACTCCCTGACCACCTCAATCCCCAACTCCTCGCATATCCTCCTCCCCACTTCCACCCTCTCCTGCTCCTCCGTCAAGTCCAATTCCTCAAGTCCACCCTTTCGGATCCAGGCGCCAAAGTTGCTCTGGAACCTGAGCTTTTCGAGAATGTAGATGGTCGAGAGTAGGGAGGTGTCATTATAGAAGGGGTGGTGAGGGGGTAGATGTGTAGGGGAGGCGGTGTAGGGAGTTGGTGCGGGAGGAGGCGAGGAGGGTCCCGAGGAGGGGAGGGAGGCGGGCTGTTGGCGAGGGGAGGGAGGAGGGGAGACGGACTTGACCGAGCTGGGGTCGATGATGAAGGGGTGTATGGGGATGTGTGAGTAGGGGTGTTGAGCCTGTTTAGGAAGGGGAGGGTCAGCGGACGGAGATCAAAAGCTCGGCGCCGAACGTACCGCTTTCATCGCCTCGTCGTCGAGCAGCACACTCCTCTTACTGTCCCATTGCGGCATAGCGCTCCACACTTGACTCAAATCCTTCACCGTTTCGACATTCTGCGTGAACTCCTTAGCACTGAGGTTCATCTTCTCCCTCGACCAAACGAGGTTGAGCGGCTCGCCCGGCCTCGCATCCCAAGGCTGACCCTTGCTCCGCATCTCGTGCTCATGCGCTCGTTCGAGAGGTATGAGACGAACGGCTTCCAGGAGAGAGAGAACGTTGTGGCTGGCGGCGGAGGAGTAGACGGCCGTTTCCCAACGGCGCTTGCCCGTCTCCCTTGAGGCTCCGCAGATGTACTGGAGGAAGGGGGAGAGGTAGGGTCGGACGATGGGATGCTTGGAGCCTCGAGTAGAGCCTCGTTTGCGGCAGAGGAGGGTGTTGTTGAGGTCGAGAATGAGGAGAGGAGGAAGATGGTTGTCGACGGCGCTCGGGGGAATGGGGAAAGAAGGGAGAAGGGTGGCGGCAAGGTACTCTTCTGTCGGCGGCGGTGGCGCTCCTGCTGCACGGGGAGCCTTCTTGCGACGTGCGAAGGGGACGGGACGGGCGGATGAGTCGGCGGTAGACTGGGAGGACGAGTCGCCCGACTCTGCCTCGCGCCAGGCGGCCGATCGCTCGGCGGCCTTTCGATTGCGAGGAGTCTGGTAGTTGCGTCTCGGTCGCTGTGGATAGCTCAACTCGTCAGCGCGGTTCGCCAGCGAGCAGCGAGTAGTCTCGACTCACATTGCTACCCTCCTCACCTCGGTCCCCCCACTCTCCTCCGTAACGGGAATCCTGCGCCTCCTGCCGGTCGTAGCCGCGGTACTGGTAATGTTGAGATTGCTGCTGAGGCCACTGATCTCGATACGCCGGTCGCTGGGCTTGCACCGGAGCCGTCGAGTGGAAGGGAAGGTTCGCCGAGGGTAGATGGCCTTGCTGTTGGTGTTGGTAGTATGGCTCGCCGGCGTAGGAGGCTGAGGGGCCTTGCTGGTGGTGTTGATTGGCGTAGCTACTCGAAGGGACTTGAGCGCCGAGTTTACGAGGCGCTGGGAAGGGGGAAACCTACGTGAAAGGCTGCTGCTCGTGTGGCTGATAGTGGTGACCTTGCTCGGCGTTGTGACTGTGGATAGTCGATAGTTTAGCCCTCTGTGCACCACGAGACAAAGAGAGTGAGCCTACCGAGCCCACTGCTGCTGTCGCTGAGAGAAGGCGTTTGACGGCTGGTGCTGCTGACTCCAACGCTGCTGCTCATCGTACCGTTGCTCTTCACCTTGAGCGTAGTAGTTGTAGTTGGATTGCGAGTCCCATTGGGCTTGCCGTCCGTCGTTTTGTGGTCTTCGCGACATGCTGCTAAGGAGAGGTCGAGAGACGAGACGCAAGCGCATTCAACAGCTGCAGGAGAGCACATGCGTTAGCACTAAAGTAGTCATCTTCGTCTGCAGCTCCTCCCTTGATGCCAAAAAGCCTGCAGCAAAGTCTGCCGAGCAGCGCACGCACCTCGAGCTCCTTCAAATCACTAGCGGCGCTCGGTTGAAGTACAGAGGCGACCCCAGAAAGTAAGGAGGTCTTAAGGCACAGAAAGCGGCAAGCGAGCGAGGCGAAAAGTCGAGAGCGAAGAAACGAAGGAGAGGGGAGAAGGGAGAAGGGAAAGGAGAAGAGGCGTTCGGTTCGCAAAGGTTGAGGAATAAGAAGGAGCTTTCAGTGAGCCTGCGTCTAGCATACAAGTGTAGAGAGCAACATTTAATGTAGCCCAGCGACCGGCTGGGTCTCATTGGCTCAATGGCTCGAACGTTCCCGTCTTCGCCGAAGGAGCAAGCTCGCCGAGCATCTCTTCATCGCTGCGATACCCAGAAAAACTAAATCTATAACAGGGCTGAATGAAGGAATGATACACAACGTCCACGCCCATCTCTCAAACTATGCACTTGCCCTCTGCCTCTGCACGAGAGCGCCGACAACTCCTCACAACTTGCCGAGCGTCTGAACGGGACCGATGATAGGCCTCGAGCTTGACTGAAGGTCCTCGGTGAGATGCTGGAGCATGTACTCCTTGAAGAACAAGCTCCAGTGCGCTGAACGAGGAATGTGGTGCCCTGGGAGGATGAGGAGGGTTCAGCCGAGTTCGAAGGCGCCGAAGCAGAAAGAGAATCTCGACGATTCACCTCCCGAGTGCCATTCCAAGCGTGAGTCCTTGAACCGAGGTACGTTGGCCAACGAGCGTTCTGCGATGGCGACGACGTCCTCTCGGCCGAGGACATGCAGAGCGGGAATCTCCAGCGGCTTGCTGAACCAGGCCTCGAGCTTGCGATCCAGCGGAAGGAAGCCAGAACAGAGGATGGCGAATTTGAAAGGTTTAGGAGGCCATGAGACGGACGTAGAGGACGAGGGGGCGGAGAAGATGGGGCTGAGAGAGGGCTGAGAGACGAGGGCGCAGAGCATGGCGGCGGTGGCGGCTCCTACAAGTGAGAAAGCGTGAGCAGCGCTTCTAGTCTTTTCAGGTGGAGTAATACCTTGACTGAACCCCCAAACGCCGTCGAAGGGGCCCTGGGTCTCGAGGATCTCGCGGAGGTAGCGCAAGAGAGGGTCGAGTTCGGCGTTGGTTTTGAAGCCGACGTGATTCCCCCTGCAGTCAACCGGTCAGCGCAGGAAGCAAAGTAGCAAGCAAGGAGATGACTGACTGCCAATGCCACCATGATCGAGGTGTATCTTCGGTGATGTTGGCCTCGCGCGCCGTCGTGCCATCGAGGTCGGGTGGAAGCATCACGTTGAGCTGTATACACGACATCAGCGGTGAAGTTGAGGGGGAGGGAAACTCCAGATTACAGGCTCAACGAAGACGAGCTCGACAGAGTCCTTGAGTACGCGGCGAGCTTGGGAGAGTCGACCGTCTGGATGCGAGGGGGGGTCGTGGTCAGCCTCTGCGCTCGCTGAACTGCAATGATACTCACGCAACGCTTTGGCGTTCATGGCGAATCCGGGAAGACAGAGCACGCGAGGGGTGGTACGAGCGGAAGACATGGCGACGAGAGGAAGGTGAGCGAGACGAAGAAGGAAGAGAGCGAGTAGTGAGGTGAGAAGAAGAGAGAAAGCGCGGGGAGCCCATGCCGCTGCATGACCCACTGTTGGTGCGATTAAAACTCTGCTTTCATTGACGTGGTGGCACTGTAGTGGGAAAGGAGGAGGAGAGCACCACAGTGGGCGTTAGTCCAAAAATGAAGTTGCGGAGCTCCTCCCCTAGGCGGGGGCAGCTGGCTCTTGACCTCGAAGCAGTAGGCTACTGTAGGATCAGAGCCAGCAGATAGCTAGTACAAAAGGCTAAATTTTCTCCCCTGCTGTACCTACAATGCACAACTCCAGAGAGAAACGAGCCCTTCCCATCGCCGAGAATTCGCTTCGCCAAAAGGGAGAGGGAAGGGGCCGAGCAAGGTGCGTGCTCTGCTAGCAACATGAAAGTGGGACAGCGGTGCGGAGTAGACGTGCGCTCAATGGAAGCACTTCGGCCGAGCTGCTTTTCACGTGCAGAGCCAGGCTGAATTCGCGAGGATTGGATCCTGCGCCTCCGAGTCTCTCGCGCTCGCCATAGGCAACAGCGACCCTTACGCTCACACGGGAGCAAAGCTGAGATGTGATGTATCGCTTCCAAGTGACGCTTAAGCGTCTCCGGTCCTCGGAACTCCCCTTCATCACAGCTTGCTCGCGAGCAAGCTCGGCGAAACGAGCCGTCTCCGCTCCCTCTCCTCCCCTCCCGCCAAATGCACAGTGATGAACTCCTTGATAAAGAGGCTCCAAGATGCAGACCGTGGGAGCAGGCTGCCTGTGGATGAGACATGAGATTAGCAAGAACTTGGTCTTCGGCTCAGCTGGAGTGGCGGCGGCGCTCACCTTGCTCGGTGTGCCATTCGAGTCTCGCATTCTTGAATCGAGCTGCATTGGCGATGCCTCGCTCTATAGAAGCTTTAGACTCAGCTGTTGCTCCGATGAGGTCAGTGGAATCTTACCGGGGATGACAATTTCGTCGGTTCGGCCCAAAATGTGCAGCGAGGGAACGTCGAGCGGGCTCGAGAACCACGACTCAAGTCGGCGATCCAGCGGTAGGTACCCCGAGCAGGTGATGACGAATTGGAGCTGCTGAGGCAGCCAAGAGCGGGATCGGAGAGGCGAAGTGGCTTTGAAAACCGGATGAAGAGCAGGGTCGGCGATAAGAGTGGCGAGGATAGAGCCCGCGGCAGCACCTAGAGAGGTGGATGAGTCAGTGTGTAGTCTTCAAGAATCCTGAAGAGAATAACTACCTTGATTCACACCCAACAAGCCGTCAAAAGGTCCTTGACTCTCAACGATCTCACGCAGAGACCGAACGAGCGAGGAAAGCTCGGCGCTGGTGAACCCATTATTGAGCCTGCAAGAGGTGAGAATCAGGGAGAATCGGTCAAAAGGGTTCGGTCCTCACTCTGCTCTCCACCAGGCTCTAGGCGTATCAGCCGTCACAGGCGATGAGACCTCTGCGGCCGACTGGACAAGGTTCGGCGGAAGGAGAACAAGAGGCTGCACATCAATGGATTAGCTATGTCGCTTTCCTGCAATAGAGAGCATCATCGGATCTGCTCACCGGTTGCGCAAAGACGAACTCGACGGAGCCTTCATCATCCTTCGCACCTGGGCGAGGTCTCTTTCTGTGCGATTGAGGGCTCCTCAGTGCTTGTCCAAGCGCGTACTTTGCAGGCAGTAAAACTCACCGAAAGCATGAGCATTGGAACCGTATCCAGGCAAGCAGAGTAGTCGAGGAGGAGCAAACGACATGGCGAAGCGAGGCTCGGCACTCGGCGAGGGGAAAGAGGCAGGAGGAAGAGAGAGAGAGAGAGAGAAGGGGAAGCGCAGGTCGACGCGGAGGTCAAGAGAAGAGATAGAAGCCGCGCGAGCCATTGCTTGCTCCCTCGCAACTGGCTGAGACTCGACGAAAAGTTGGATTCCTGGGGAAGAGTGTGGAGGATCAGGGTCGAGATAGGGGGCAGTCGAGGTGGAGCTACAGAAAGAAGAGAAATCCTCGATGCACGCTCATACACTGTCCTGTCAGCGGATCATCAAAGGGCAGAGCTCAGTCGGGCCGCGCCGAGCGCCGGACTCGCCTTCGCTCTCAAGAGGCCGCTTCTGCAGAGACGTTGGATCTATTCTTCTCAAGCACACAAAGAAACACAAAATCAGGCATCTACACAAGCAAAACGAGCCACAGAACCGACAAAGAAACACCCTTCTATATCCAGTGCCGAGGTTTTCCCCCTCGGTCTTTCCTGTCCGAAACTCTTTAGCCCCTGCTCCTACCCCTCTTCAAGAATCCAGCTCTACTACTTCCTGCTCTTCTTGGCCCTCCCGCCGTCCCTCCCGCTTCCGCTCGAAACGCTAGCCTTCCTCTTGGCTGCCGTAGTCTTCGCCGACCAGTCGTCGCCACGAGCCACTTGACGAACGTAGACCTGCCATCCTGCCGCGACTGCAGGAAGAGAGCGAGAGTCAGTGTGACGCGAGAGAGAAAGAGCGGCGGGGAGAGGAAACGTACGCTCGGGAGGCAGGAGGTCGGAGGAGAGCGCCGAGAAGCGAGTGATGTCCGAGTGAGGGTGCGAGAGACGGTCTTTGACGAGATGAAAAGGCGAGAGTCAGTTTGTGTCGAGAAAGACGACACTACGTTTCTCAAACCTCACACTTGTCGACGGCCGAGAATCCTCGTCTCGTCTCGAGGGGGTTGATGCCTCGAGGATCCTTGGTGAAGAGGGCTGTAGACGCGGAGCGGTGGTCAGAAGCGATACAAAAGAGATGAGAAGAGAGACGGCCAGCTCACTCATCGTCCAAGTCTCGGTCACTTCGGTCAGCGTCTCCTCGTCCTGATCCTCGCGCTGCTGGTTCTCGGCATCCAGATCGGCGTAGACGCGAGTCGCGAGATGTTGCAGCAGATTGGTCGTTGCCTCGTAGGTGTCGCCAACGGAACCAAAGGGCATGATGAGGGGGAGGAAGAGGGTGCCGTCGGTGAGAGTCCACTGGCCGAGGGCGAAGCCGACGAGCTTCTTGCCTGGTCGCAGAAGCCCGCCGCTGGACGTCTCCGAGCTAGCAGATTGGGTTCGCTCCCGCTTGGCGATGGCGCGGCTGACCTTGGCCTTCTTGCGAGGGATGGGAGTGGACCAGCGAAGGGCGATGTAGCGCCTCTTGGAGCGAGCCTCCTCGATGTCCTACGAGAAGCGAGGTAGTGTCTGGAACAGGTCGCTCATAGAGTCAGAAGGGGCGTACCTTGCGCAAGAATGGCTCGAAGACGGTCCAGCCGTCGACTGCGAGCTTGTGGACCTGCTCGTAGGTGGTCGCGATGGCGCCGGCCGCCTCGAGGGAATCGGGCGTAGCGAGCGTCTGAAGCAGGGTCGAATAGTGCAACTCCTTGCAGATGGCGACGAGGTCCTCGATCTCGGATGGTGGAAGGTCCGAGATTCTCCAGCAGTCGCTGTTCAGGCAAGCGAAGATCAGCTCGGAGATCGGCTAAGAACGAACGCGAGAGGCAACTCACTAGCCCATCTCCTCCAACGAGCCCAAGCGGAGATGACTGAGCACACAAGTCTTCCTTCCACCAGCGAAGAGCTCCTTGCAGCGCCACTTGCCGACCCTGTTCGTGAAGAAGGAGGTCAGTTCGGCGCTGAAGCCCCCTCTCGTTTGACGTACCCAAGACGAGGTCCACCACCGCCACCGCAGTCGGAGCAGCGTGAGTAGACGTTGACGCAGCTGGAGCAAACAACTTCTACGCCAAACTCGATCTCGTCATCGGGATCTCGAGTGCGAAGCGAGCCGGACCCGCAGAGGAGCTTGCAGACGTCGCCTGTGTGACATTGAGGAGGTCAGTGGCGGTTCACAAAGGTGATAGTGAATCACACTCACACGTCAGGATACCCTCATCCCTCTCCATAGCGGGTCTCATGCGCCTCAAGCTCGGCTCTGAGCGTTCATCTCCCTCGGTCGCCGCGCCTTGCAGGTCGTCCAACACGCCGCTGAGGGTAGCTCGATACCCCACAGGAGCAGATTCCTCATCCTTGTCCGTCCCATTCTCCGGCGGCGCGCATCCCAAGCACCAGTACTCGGCGATGAGGGGAACGTCGACCGAGTCGCCCTTGCCTCGAAAGTTGAGCTGAGCGACGGCGATACCGCAGCTCGAGCAGGCGCAGGAGAGTCCTTCCTTGTTGCTGCGAGCGGCGAGAGGCTTAGTGGTCGAGTCGTGATGAGATGGACGTTGCCTGCGAGCGCCGGAGGTCGAGCTGGCAGAGGAGGTTCGGTCGGCGGTGGACGGCGGCTGGATACCGTGGGCGAGGCGGTTTTCGAGCGCCAGAGTGGTGAGAGAGGTGTACTGCTCGGAGAAGGCTGCTGGAGGGTACAGGTCGGGCTGCTGCTCCTCACACGTGCTCGTCGTGGGGAACGAGGGCGCCTGAGGGACCTCCTCATCGTCGGCGCTGGAAGCTGGCGAGCTGAGAGGCGAGGAGAGGGCGGGGGAAGGAGAAAGCGTGGTTGCGGATGTGTAGGAAGGCTCGGTGCTGAGGGTGGGCTCGGGTTCGAGCTCCCATGAGCTCTGCTGGTTGTTGACGATTTGGTGCTCCAGAGCGCCCAAGTTGAGCTCGAGTTCGAGGGCGTGCTGCCTCGCTACACCTTCGATAACGTCCTCGGAAGGACCAGAAGCGATCCACGGCGCTCCCTCTTCAAAGATTGGCGAATGGTACAGCGAGGCGGGGGTGACGAGCCCGTCTCCGAAGGGCGATAGCTCGAGTGCCGAGCCAGCCTCCGAGTAGAGGGTCGGGGAAGGGTACAGCGACAGTAGCGGGTCACTGGGCTCCTCGGGCGAAGGGTAGGCCTGGTAGAGGTGACCATGATTCCCACTGCCGCTGCTGCTGCTGCTGAAGGCTGTCTCGCCTTGAGAGAGGTGCGCGGGGTGGTAGAAGCTGTAGGGTTGTAGGGGAGGTGGATGGTACATGGCTGTACCGGCACGCTCTTCCTGCTCAGTTCAGAGCTGTAGGTCGATAGGCCGTTCGAGCTTCGAGAGAGATGACGGGGAGAGGGAGAGAGAGGCGGACTCCCTCGCTGCTGGGAGAAGGCACCGCTCTTGGACGAAGCCCCGCCGACTCTGCCCAGCTTCTGCTCTTCTCTCTTGCTGGTGGCATATAGCCAGGGTTGTGTTGTACTACAGACTCTCTCCTGCACCCCTCTACAGTCCCCTACCGCCTCCAAACCGCTCCTCGCGCCTTCGCCGAACCCTCTCAGCCTTATCGTGCTTCCCCGCCCCGCTCCCGAGTGTCTAATCCTTGACGCTAGGCTCAATCTGGCAACTGCACGTCGATCCCATGTTCTCGATTTGAGTTTCGAGCCTCTTCAAAGATTCGGCAAGCGGCCAAAGCCTTCGCCGAGGTTGGGCGGAGCTGTGGGAAGAGAAGGCCGTAGTGTACAGACTTTTGGCTTGTACAGTGGTCGAGGGTCGTTGAATAGTAGCCATCAATTACTCCTGTACAGCGAGGCAAGAGAAGGGACACTAGGAGGGATGAGACAAGGCTCATAAACTGCGCCGAAGTTCGAAGGTGGGCTCGTCAGAAGGCATTTGACTGCATCGAGGGGTGCCATTTGGGGTCATTTCGAGGTCGTGACGGCACTCTTCCGACTCGCTTCAGCTGCTGCTGTAGCCTCTTGTTCGCCTCGGACCAGCTCACACGACATCGGCGAGCACCCCTTCTCACGGCAGTCGCTCGCCATTCTTCTTCGGCGCTGAGCCCGTCCAATCTCCAACTGGGGCTGTACAGCGACCCAGAGTGTCTCGGAGGACATCGCTCCCGAGTACCCTGCGATAACGTCGCCGAATCTGCGGCGAAACAGCTCCGCTCACGCGATGATCCTCCAACTTGGCTGGAGCGTCCGGCGAGCCGGAGCGACTTGTACACGAGGCGTCGAAATGGCAAGAAAGGGTCACACCGCCGAAAGATTACTATGCTACATTGCCGTCCTACGCCTTCCTCCTCCTGCTCACTTCACTCGGGGATGCGCTCATAGTCGTCCTCGCGCACGAATCCAGCGACTCCGACGAGGACGAGAGCGCCGACAATAACAACGTCGAGTGCCCAGGCGACCGTAGACTCGATGTAGCCTCGGGCTGTCAAGCAGTGCAGGGTCAGCCCTCTGTCTCGTCGTCGTCTGCGCTGTTCCCTCTCGCCCGAGATGTTTCAAGACTCACCTAGAGTCGATCCAAAGTAGAAGCGATCGTCCGTGCGGTACTCGTGGACGATGAGCGAAGTCGAGACGATAAGGCAGGCGGCGTGGACGGAGAGAAGGCCTGCTACGATCCTCCATCCCGATTCTCGCTTGACACGGCCGCCGAGGAGAACGACGAGGGTGGAGAGGATAGCGGCGGCGGCAAATATGATGGCGAGTTGTTGGGCGTATCTGTAGTCGGAGATG
Source organism: Leucosporidium scottii (assembly GCA_003054985.1). Classification (NCBI taxonomy): domain Eukaryota; kingdom Fungi; phylum Basidiomycota; class Microbotryomycetes; order Leucosporidiales; family Leucosporidiaceae; genus Leucosporidium; species Leucosporidium scottii. The sequence goes on along the minus strand of MWVB01000058.1, from coordinate 41,902 downwards.
AGTTAGCAGGCGTACGGCTGAGAAGGAGCCTCGGAGATCAGAGCTCGGCGAAGAGAGAGCGGGACTCACCCAGCAGTCACCCAGCTATCGCAGAACGACCAAACCTCATCATCATCCCCCTGACCCAATCTCCTCCTCTTCTCCATCTCTCCGACCCACCCCTCATCGCCTCCAACCGCCTCACTCCCCGCCAAGCCGACCCTCACCTCCAGCTCGCTCAACTGCTCCCCCTTGAAGATTCTCTCCCATACGCGAGCTGTGGCGCGTCCAGTAGAGCTTCCTCCGCAGTCCTGAGTTCGGGTTGGGAACTTGCGGCAGGTCACAGAGTCGCCCGTGAAGGAGGAAGAATCGCAGCGTTGGAAGAGGCCGAAAGTCGATTTGAGTTGGACTGGCGAAGAGGTGGGGGTTTCGAAGCCTGGTGGAATGTACTGAGTTAGGTGCTGAGCATTGGAGGTGCGTATGGAGCACTCACGGATCCTGTCGTTGAGGAAGCGGGGGAGCGAGAGATGGCGAAGAGGCGTGCGTCAGCGGCAAAGTGAGGAACAAGTTGTAGGCTTTCAGAGCGAGCAGGAGAGCAGGCAAGCCCGTGTAGTGCAGTACTACCCACTGCGCTGCTCTCCCCTTCTCCTCGCCCTGCTGTGAAGCGCTCAAGAACTCACCAGTCGGTGGAGAGAAGCGAGGCCAAGCTCAGGCCGAAAGAGGTGCAGGCGACGGCGAGAGCTACCGTGTAGAGAGGCAAGAGCAAACGCATGACTGGCGGACGTCGAAGCTGTAGCGATGTAGGTTACGAACGATTTGGCAGGAGGGCAAGAGAGCGGCGGAGCGATTGCTAGGTTGGCTTCCTACGTCTTCGCTCGCTTCTGCTGCACCTTCTCGTTCGGCATCGTACAACTCGTTCGGCGTTCGACTACAATCCTACAGCTCGCTCGCCGCCTTCTTTCGGCTTTGAGCAGACTTCGGACGCTCAGTTCTATTGCACGCCAAAAGCATCACGAGCTACGGTCAACACGCTTTCTCGTTTTTCGCATATGTA
>MWVB01000058.1:0-40483 GCA_003054985.1 Leucosporidium scottii | reverse complement strand
TCAGCGCTGCCTGTGAGCCGAGCGGTAGAGACGACACTCACTCGAGATCGTAAGAGGACCCATCGAGGCCCAGGGAGCAACCTGCATGAGAGGAGCAGAGTCAGCGCATGCAAAGCAAAGTAATATAAAACAGCCACACACCTCAATAGCACCGAACCTCGGCCCTTTGAACAGGATCGAACATCGAACAACTTGGCGTTCGGCGAACCTGCGAAAGGGGGGGGGGAACCTCGGTCAGCGCCCGACTCTCAATGTCGTGCTGCAGTGAAGACAAAACACTCACCCCTCAGAACCACCTCCCCACAGCAGCCTGAAAGACTACATGACACTCGTCGTCGAACCACTTCCACCTGCGAAGGAGAGGCCGAAGGGAGAGTGTCAGCCTTTGTTCGTCACGCACGGCTGGTCCGAGGGGATGCATGGTGTACAGCAGACAGGCAAGTAGCAAGGAAGAAACACCAGACTTACAAGTATGGCGACTCTAAGAACTCGAAGGCAGAGAGCGTTCGAGTGAGATGACTGAAGAAGAAGAAGGAGCGAGAGCAGCTTTCTCGTTCTTGAGTGTTTTTCGAGCTCGGATGGTCCGGACTTTGCCGTACAGAGCATGTGGTCAACCCCGCATGTGACTCGACTAGCGGACGGAAGCAGTGCACGTCCTTCGTCTCGGCGCAAAGGGGAGCTCCCCCAGAGCCTCCCTCTGATGTCCTACAGCCTTCAAATGTCGGCAGTGTTGTCTGATAGCAAGTGTCTACTGCATCCCGTTTCAACCAGCTCTTTACACCCTCTAGTCAGTTTCTAGCTCCTGAGGCCCTTTCAAGACCTCATCGAGCTCGGCCCGAACTTGGACTTGCTCGTTTCCCCGTCGGCGAAGGGGTGGATGTTGGGAAGAGGTGATGCAGAAGCTCGTGTGCAGGGAGGATGTAAGGAGGGCTGGTTCGATGGAGCCCTTCGACTGCTGGCGGAGTTGTTGTGCGTTGTGGGGGGGTCCAAGAGAGAGGGGAAGTTGTAAGGCGATGGAGTGGTTCAAGAGTAGTCTATTGCAGCTTGAGAGAGTGCCCCTTTGTATGAGTAAAGTACCGCTGCTGAAGTGTCTAAAACGAGGTGGAAAGCCTGTGTCAAAAACGAGAGTGAGTTGACTTCTCGTGATGGACTACTTGGCGCCTCATACAGTTCGCTCAAAGGACCCAGCGGCACTCGCTCCCTCGGAAGTGCTACCGTTGTGGCAAAAGAGGAATCTCACTGCCATCACTGCGACTTGTCCCCGACCCTCTCCTCTCTCTCACCCGCCGAGCAGCCGACGAACCCAACGCCTCCCAATCCTCACCCCGGCCAAGATCCTTCTCATCACTATGAGCACCTCCAACCCTGCACCCTCCTTAAATTCATCGTCGGCTACGACCCGGCCCATCCAAAGGCGGAACCGTCGCTCACACAAAGGCCGAGGTCCCCCTTCCGCCGAACCGTCCTCCACTCCCTCCTCCAATCCCTCTCGCAGAGCGACCCCGGTCCCCTCCAAGCGTGACACAACCAGCGTTCTGGATCCTATTATTCAAGTGCCCGCTCCCACCCACAAGTCCCCTGCTCTCCGTCAAAGCCGAAAGCCTCGAGCTGCACCCACCGCCGAACCCTCCATTCCCCCTCTCCCTGGTTCGGCGGCGCCGTTTGACCGCACCATGAGCAAGATTTCAACGCTTCTTGGACGCTCCACTTCCACCCCTTCCACCCCTTCCACTCCTGTCACCCCGAACCCCCTTCTTCACCTCCGAGCTGCTCGAGCTTCCCCCACCGCCGAGCTGGGCTCTCGCCTTCCTTCATCCCCAAAGGCGGCCCCATCACCATCAGACGACATCATTCCCATGCTGTCCCCCATCTTTGTCGTCCCTCCACCTCCCCCATCACCTCCGACCCTTCCTCACGCGGTCGGCCAACCTCCCAACGCTGCCGCCGCTTCGGTCTCTCCATTTGCCACCCCTCAGGTCCAAAATCCCACCTCTCACAACAACCCCGTTCCACCTCGATCCCCTCCACAAGTCCCTTCTACGCCTCTCGGACGCCTGACCGCCGTCCTCCGCGCTGGAACTATGTCGCCTTGCGCTGCCGAGGCGGACCTCGACAAGATCATCAATGACAAGGTCGCCGGTATCGTGGCCTCGCACGATCGTAGGAACAGAGAAGATGACCGTCGTCATTCTGTGCTCGCTCAGCTGGCACAGTCGATTCCTGTCATTGGCTCGGCGGACGACACGAAGGCCGTCCTTTTCGCTTGGAGGCGCTGGTACGAACTCGCGGTGCTCAGCTTCGAAAGCCACTCCGGTATCGAGATCGGAGCGCCCCGCTGGTTGAACAACTACTGCTGGCAAGCCTTCAACATCGCCCTCCGAAACAGCTCGAACGCCGAGTTTCACACCTTCGCCAGGATGGCCAAGTTCCGCAACTTTGTCGAGGTCGTGCGCTCAGCAGGAGTATTGGATCGCCCGCTCAGCTCGCCTCGCCCTCCGTCCCCGCCGCCTCCTTCCACCACTCCTCGCCCTCGTTCTCCGACCTGCCGACTTCGCTCGGCGCTCTTCGAGATGGCGTCGCAGCATGACTGGGGAAGGTCTCACGTTGATCCAGGTGACGAAGAACCCATCACAGCGCTGTACGCCTATGCGCAGAAGGCGGTCGACATCGTGACTGACGAGAACGGCGCCGTGCTGTGGGATCTGAGCGAGCAGGCCTGTCTCGAGCTCGCCTGGGAGGCCGTCCCTGCGGATTGGCAAATCCTCGTGTTGGAGCGGGGCGACCCCAAAGCTTTCACCACCTCTTGGATGCTCTTCAACGATGCTTTTGACGAGGTCACGCTCGATATGGAGGACGAAGAACGACTTCGGCAGCATGAGGAACGATCCTCCGAGGCGAACAGGTTCGCGCTCTCGGACCCGGTTCTCGACGAGTTCTTCGGCAAGGAAGGTTTTGTGCTAGACTGCGAACGGATGGCCGTAGCCTCAGGACTCGTCACCAAACGCTGGTGATCGAAGACGACCAACGCCGAGTCGTCTCGCCCGAGCTCGAGTTGCTCTTTGCCCCTCCAGCGTCTTCGCCACGCGTAAACACACTGTTTCTGATATCCCTCCTTCTTGTCTTATTTCGCCTCCCATCTCGTCCCTCTCTCGGCTCATCTTCCCTCGTCCCCTCCTCCCCCTTCGATCTCTTCAAATCCTCTTTCCCATTCTCTATCTTAGCGGCCTGCAGTTCAGCTTACTCGATAGAGAGTCGTGCTTGAGAGAGGTCCGAAGAGAGCAGAGAGCAGCACTTCAGCGAGAAAGAGCGCCAAAAGGCGTTCGGCTCGCGCTTCTCTCGCCCCTCGAATCCGTCAGCTCTCAGAAAGACGAGAGAGACGATGAACGAAAGGTGTCTTCAACAGCTGCTATAAAGTAGCGAAAGAGCTATGCACGACCCCACCCTACTTCTCCTCCTCGGCGCCGTTGGCCGCCTCCATCTCGACATCTCCGTTCTCCTTGACCTCCTCCTCCTTCTCCTTCTCGGGCTCCTCCTTCGTCTCCTTCGTCTCCTCACTCTTCTTCTCCTCAACCTTCTTCTCCTCGGCCTTCTTCTCATACAAGCTCGGCTTGGCTTCCTCTCCCCTCTGCGCCATGACGACCGAGTGCTGTCCTCCCGCCGCGGCGCTGAGGACTTTAAAGCCTTTCATCGCGAGCGAAGCGACCCTCGTAGGCGTCTCTGCTTCCTCCTCGTCTCCCAATCCGAGCTGAGCGGTGTTGCCGAATCCCCAAGCAAAGACGGCGCCGCGAGACGAAACTCCGAAGTTTTGACGAGTGCCAGTGGCGATCTGGATGATCTTGGTGTCGTCGCCGTTGTCGGTGTCGGAGGGGAAGGAGAGTTTGGTGGGGAGGGGAACGAAGGGGTTAGGGAGGGGGATGAGTTGCGCGGCGTTCTCCTTGGCTTTGAGGTCGAGCTCCATGCCCGAGAGAGGGGGTCCTTCCTCGCCTTCGTCGTCCTCCGTAGGCTCGGTGGCGAGCTTCTCGCGCTCCTCGACCTCCTTCTTCCTCCTCTCCACCAACGCCTCCTCCTCCCTCTCCTTCATCGCCTTCATCTCGGGATGATCCTTGCCCAATCCCATCTCGCTTCCATCCGACCTGCCGACGCCCCAAACCTCTCCGTTCGAGAAGAGGAACATGGTGTGGTGCACGCCTCCGGCGATCTGGACGACACGAGCTCCGTCGTGGTGCTTTGGAAGGAGCGATTCGACGAGGGTAGGGGTGCTGATGATGTCCTCCCATCCTCCATCCTCGTCCGAGACGCCGGTCTGGTGGAACGAGTTGAGACCCCAGGCGTAGACCTCGCCGTCCTTGTTGACGGCGAACGAGTGGTAGGCGCCAGAGCCGACGAGGACGATGTTCTTGAGGGCGAGACGCTCGGGGGTGAGACCGTGAGTGCGGTGACCTGTTGGGGCTGAGGGTCAGTGATGAAGAGGAGAAGAACGAGCGAAAAGTGCTGACGCTGGATGATCTTCCGACCGAGCTGGCACTGCTCGCCGTTTCCGCAGGCAAAGACCTTGCCCTCCGAGGTGAGAGCGACAAAGTGGTCGTCTCCGGTGGCGAGCTGGACGATGGTGTGGCCCTCGATGTTCTTGAGCGCGACGGGCTTGAGCTGCGTCAGAGCCGAGCCAGCACTTCCATCGAAGCCGAGAAGACCCTCGCTGTGCTGTGAGCGGTCAGAGAACAGAGGTCAGCGGTGTCGACAATGATGGAGTGGAAGCGCCAGCTAACGCGGAAGGATCCCCAGCAGCGAAGCTCTCCGTTGTCGCTGATGGCGAGCGAGACGGAATCTCCAGCGGCGACGCGAACGGCCTTGAAGTCCTCCTCGGCGAGTCCTTGCACGAGCATGGGAACGGTCTCGAGCGTCTCGGCGTCGACGCCGGGAACCGAGGTGATGCGACCGAGAGCGGCGTTGTCGTTGATGCTGTGAAAGAGCTGGGCGTCAGCTCCCACCGTGTGAAAGAGAGCGAGAGAAAGACTCACCCCCACGACCAAACCTGACCGTTGCCATCGACGGTGAGAGTGTGCATGCCACCGCACTCGAGCGAGGCGAGACCCTTCTCCCATCCCTTCTCTCCCTTGCCAATCTTCTCCTCGATGAGAACGTGCAACCTCGGCCTAGCAATCTCGCAAAGCACCTTCGGCTTCTTGGGTCCCTCGTCGTCCGAATCAGCATCCTCATCCCATCCCATCCCATGCTGTCCAAAGTCGCCGTTACCGAAAACGAAAGCGGTACGAGGAGCCTCCTCCGCGGGCGTGAGCTTGGGGATGTCGAAATCGAAAGCCGAGTGGAGGGGGAAGGGATCGAAGCGGTTGGCGATGGGGTTGATGCCGACGATGGGAGCGCGCTTGGGCTTGGCCTTGATGGCGCGAGGAGCAGCAGCTGCCTTCTTGCGAGGGGCAGCAGCTTTGGTGGTGGGAGCTTTACGCTTGCGCGAGCCCGAGGCGGTAGAAGCGCCGTCGTCGGACTCCTCCTCGTCGCTGTCCTCCTCGACAGGGGAAGCGGCGCGTCCACGTCCACCCTTCTTGGCTGGGGCCTTCTTGACGGGAACGGCTTTGGCTTTGGGCTTGGACGGGGAAGGGTTGATGGCGAGGCTGGGAACGATGGAAGGGCGCGAAGAGCGACGAGGAGTACCGGCGGCGGGAGCGGGAGCGGCAGAGGCGACGGAGGCGGAGCGGGCGCCTGTATGAATGTCAATGGGGGTCAACAACTCGGTCGACTGACTACTACGGCCTGTTTGGATCTGTGACTTGAGCCAACGGCATCGCGCTCGAGCCCTCGTTCGGCGGCCAGCGAGATGGCTTCAGCACGTGGTACGTAGGAGCACAAGATGGAGAGAAGAGCTTGTAGGCAGCTGTCGAGCTGCCCGCAGAATCTCGTCACTGTACCACTGCAGCTCAACCGCGTCACCAGCTTGTTGTTGCTCGAAAGACCTCGAAAACGAGCGTCAAGTCTGCTTGCCAGTAGGCCTGCTCGTCCAGAACAGCCTACCGACACAAGCTACTTGCGACGTGCTAACTCAAAGCCACGTAGATCACGCCAAAAGCTGCAAGCCGAGCAAAAGCCAGCGCTTCGCTCAACCTGAGCTGAGTCGGCCGTCATGGCTGCTCTGCTGCACCTCCAGCTCCTTCGAATCTGTCAGCCGCCCTCCAGTTCCAGTCGACTCTACTCGCCCAGCCCACCGCTGTACCCCAGCGATAGCTCCAGCACGAGAAGAGCGCGGCGTTCGAAAGCGGGGCGCGAGGTTTGACGGCCTTCTTTGAACAGCTGGTCGAGCTGTAGGTCGGTAGGCTGTAATGCGCGTGTCAACTTACGGCGAGGAGGCATGGCTGCTGCTTTTTTGGGTTGGTCGAAAGATGAGACGAAGAAAGGAGGAAGAAGAGGAGGGAGAGAGTTGGTCGCGGACTTGCCAGCTTTGACCGAGCCCCTGGAGTCACATTCGCTGCAGCTTTTCCTGGCGCATGTACGTCTCGTATACTTTGAAGGGGCATCCCCGTGCAACCTCAACTCCTCTGTAGCCTCCTAGCAGACCTCTGAACTGCTAGGGAAAGCCTTCGCAGGAGTCTCGGGAACGTCCAGCTGCGAACAACTCTCTGCAGGCGCACGAGAGCTAGAGAAGACTACAGACGTAGAATTGTCACCACACAGGCATTTTCACGACTCAACTCCTCGAGGGCATCCTCCCTCGCTCCCCTCACTCTACCTCTCGGCGCGCGCTCGGCGATCCCCTTTCCTTCCCTTCTTCCTTTGCCCTCTTCCTCACCCACTGCTCACCTCTCTCCAGATTGTTTCCTGACTCTCTGATCCCTCGACGATCCCTCTACATCCTCTCGCCTTCCTCTCAGCGCAACCGATGCCTTGACGATGTCACGCTCGGGGCGGCCGAGACCTAGAGGAAGAGGCGAGACGTCAGATTGTGAGAGGGGTTTTGGCGACAGAGGAGGAGAAAGGCAGCAGATGACGGTCTGAGTCTGAAGAGTCTATGTCCGAGAGGGAGTAGCAAGGTGAGGGGAGCGAGCTCGACTTCGGCGGTCGAGGACTCGGTCGGCGGTGAAGTCCTCGGGGCGGGCGGTACGGAAGCTGTAGCGTAGAAACAGTTCTGGTAGAACCAGAGAAGCTTACACTACAGCTCCGCAAGGAGCACCGTGAAGCAGCACCAGCGAGACAAGAGGGGAGAGAGAGCTGCTTCCCCCCTCTTTCTCCCTCCTTCTCATCTCTCCTCGTCTCTTCAGCTCGACTCTTTTCGCTGGATCTCTCCTCGCTGACTCGTACGGCGCGCTCTGTGCACCTCTCTGGTCTGTACTGTAGGTGAGTCACTTGGTGCTTGCGAGGGCGTGAGCGGGCAGGAAGAGGGAGCGAGGAAGCTATAGAGCTCGAGCTCAAGCGGACGATGGAGCTGTTCAGAGACGAGTCGCGGAGTGTGGGTTCATACATGCTGAGTATGTGTGCCCTGAGGTGCTTCTGTGTATCATGTGAGCCGCCGAAGGAAGCGGAGCGCGTCGAAGAGACTCGAGTTGCTCGCTGAAGAGGGAGGATTGTAGGGCTTCGCAGGCCGTCCCTCTCTACAGTCGTCTGAGCCGTCTCATCTCAGGTAGCACAGCGAGCAATTGTTGTAGGTGTGCCGGAAGCCTGTGATCCCGCCTCACTCTCGTGAAGCAGCAGCCGCCGGCGAGCACGACAGGTAGCTGGAGCTGTCTGCAGCCTCGCGTGTGCTCTTGCTTGAAAGCACATGCGTAGTAGATATGTATGGTGTGCCACTCTGCTATCTGTCGACGTTGCTTGCCTGCCTATCCTTTGCCGTTCTTTCGTCCAGAGAGTGACTCCGAGTCGAGCAAGATCCGAGCAGCTCGGAGGGAGGGAGCGCAGTGCGGGCTCATCCAGAAGGGTTGGGTGAGCTCCTGTGTGCTTTGATGTCGTTCCTACACCGCTCAGAGGTTGTGGACTGGGTACAACACGGGCTGCTTGCTTGCTCTCGCTCGGCGATCACAGCAGGGTAGAGGGCTCGCAGACTGACTCTGTTACAGCCGCATGATCCATCTCTTATTGGAGTCGCCATCAATCTATTCTTTCTGCTCCCCGCCAGCAGAGCAACCAGCTGAGCTTCGCGAGCAAGACGAGCTCGGCGTTCGGCGAGGACGACTCGGAGTCGGAGGAGCTCCTCTGCACTGCTACGCGTTTCCTTCCTCGTCGGGACCGGGAGCGAAGCAGTGAATGAGGAGGTTCTCATTCCAGTGGATCGGATCAGTGTCATCTCGTTCCCGCTCCCCCTTTCCCGCTCGAGCTCGCTGCGAAATCGGCCAGCGGCGTGAGCCAAGCAAGCTCAGCACGGGCACCTCTGACGAGCGGAGCTACTGAGCAGTCTAAGCTGCCAGATAGACAGCGTTTAGATAGCAAAGCAGGGTAGAGGCTCGACAGGCGTCACTCTTGAGGGAGCGCCTATCGAACGAGGGCCAACGTTGACGGCAAGGGTTGCTGGGCATGACCACAGCAGCTTTGGCCCCGCGCCGAGTACCCCATGTTCCGCTCCTCCCGCCGTCGCCGGTAACGCCAACCTTGATGCTTGATGGAGGACCGCGACCGAGCTCTCAGTCCGGGGGGAGAGATCGTCGGTCTTGGTTCGAGCTCGAGCGAGACCAGGGAGCGTTGGGGACAAGCTGTAGGGGAGGCTCTACTCGCTCAGCGGAGCGTGACGAAGACACTACAGTCCAGCTTCTCCAATGGCGATAGAGCAGGCTTGGAACGAGAAGCCGGACCAGCTTCGGCGCTGATTTCGGACACGATTGGGTCAACCCTGCCAGGCTGGAGATGGCGGGCTGTGGAGTAGTAGCAACGCGGGGTACTTACAGCTCTGTGGCGCAATGCACGGAGAGCGAATACCAAACGTGTTGCTTGTCGATAGGACGACGTGTTCGCCTGCAGCTGTCGAAGCTCGAAGGCCGAGCGAGCGCCCGAGGCTCGGAGGTGGTGGTGCTGTAGCAGAGGGTGGGCTCGGAGCCCTGTCGCTCGCTGCTTCATGTGCTGTACTGTACTATACAGAATTGTTGATACTGTAGCCAATTGGCAATTGACCTTACCCAACGAGCCCTTGAGATTCAAGTTGGCTCCAAGAAGGGGGAAGGATCGGACTTAGCCTCTCGCAGCCTTCGAGAGCTTCGAATGAGCACGGATCGCGCTCTTCGTTTCTCCTTCCCGCCCTGCGCTGCCTCACCTCGTCTTCTTCGCTACAGCTTTATATCGACCTACAACTCGCACCTCTCGCTCTCTCCCTCACTCAACTCCGACTCGTCTGTGGCGGCGGAAGAGCGCGTCTCTCACTCTCTCCTCGCCTTGGTTCGCCCCAACCCTCTCGAGCGATATGGAGTACACCGACTCGCCGCCGTATCTGCACGAGGGAGATTTCGACAGCTCATCCAACGAATCCTCTTCCTCCCCTTCCGATTCCACTTCATCTCACTCTCACTACGCCTCACCGCACTCGGGAGACACGCACGCCAGCTGGGCTATCGACCTCGGCCTGTCGACCCTCCCTTCAGTACACGCTGGTATCGTCACTTTACCACAGCAAAGTACCTGGGCCGCCTCGGACCTCGTCACCTACAGCAAACCGCCGCCTCCAGCAGAGGAGCATCCGCTCTCTCTCACCAGCGATTTCTGGTCCACCGCTCCTTCTACCACGGTGCATTCCCCCGTCGGAGGAGCACCAACAGGCTACAGAGCAGACTACTTTGATGGTCATGACGAAGAGATGGAGCACGACCACCACGACGGGGCCATGTCGGTCGACTTCGATTCCATGGTTCGCGAAGGCGCTTACGGGTGGGTCTTATCTCGGACTTGTTTCTACTGTGCAGAGTACTAGCTGACAAGATTCTACACCACTACAGACCCTCCTCGCTCCCTTCCCCTCGCGACCAGGACGACGACGACGAGATGAACCCTTCGACAAATCCTGCCCCCGCTCTTCCCCTTCACCCCGCATCCAACGACCATTACGCGCCTGCTGCTGCCCAGTACTCGCACCACCACGCTTCGCACGATCATCTGAGCATGCCGGTAGACCTCCTCGCCGTCAACGCCGGCATCTCACCCCAACTCACTGGCGGTCAACCCTCGCCGCCAGCCGAGCAGGAGCAACCGACAGTTGAAGAGGCAGGATCGGGGCTCGGAGGAGCAGCAGGAGCACCGGCTCGCTCGGAGAGGAGCAGTCGTAGCTCCCACAATAGCAACGACGGCGATGGCAGCAGCGCCGGACCTTCGAGGGAGTCGAGTCGAGTACGCGCTCCGGCGCCCAAGGCTCGCAAAGCCGCCGCCGTCTCTCCCTACGCGACCAACACCTCCGCACCGGCACCACCCGCTCCTTCCACCACCTTTATCCCTCCCACGCTCCCTTCCGCCTCCGTCGGCGCCTCGACCAACCTCGTCACCAAGGACGCGGTCATCGCCTCCCACATCCTCACCTCTCTCGCCCTCCCTCCTCGCGCTGGCTCACCCCAATATAGCTGCATGGAACTCCTCGTCCTCGGCGTCCCCACCATTGGCGCTAAATCCCGCGTCGAAACGCAGATCAAGATTACTCTGGCGCTCGTGGGGACCAAGTCGGGCGTCGTTAGTACCAGGGATCAGCCTGTGGGAGAAGGACAGGGTGTTCCCGGAGGCAGGTTCATTACGCCTGACGGGGGGTTGCAGGGGAGGGCGGATGAGGAGTACGAGCGGGTTGGAGGGTGGACTCATTTGAGGTTGCCGAGGTTGTTGGCCATCAAGAAGAAGGGCAAGAAGCCCATCATTGAGGGTGAGTATCTTGAAACTTATTCCGAACGAGCGTCGTGCAGCTCGACGTTTCAGCTCGACGTTTCGGAGGGTTCGCCAAAGAGAACGGAAAGCTGACCCCCTGCTCCTCCTCTTTTCGCCCATTCCACAGAACCACTAACTCGAGACACCTTGAACCTCTCTGTCGCGGTCGTCCGCTCTTCGGCACCTCACCCCCACTCCCCCGAGGACGAGATCTTCATCTGCCAAGGCTGCCAGGCTCGCGAGCACAAGCGGGCGCAGAGGAAGAAGGACTCGCGCAGTGCTGCTGGAGCGGCCGCTGCCGCTGCTGCCGAGGAAAGGGATGAGGACGAGGAGAGGAGGAAGGTCGTCGTCTTCAATTGTGGAGAGTTCGTCGAGTTTACGGGAGGAGAGACGGTGTTGCCGACGAGGATCACTTGCTACTGCAGGCATCACAAGGAGAAGAAGGGGTTCCAGTGAGTTCGGTCGAGCTTGCTCCAGTAACGAGCAGAGCTGACATCTCTCTACTTTCAGGGTTTCCTTCACTCTTCGCGACTCGGCCGACAACCTCGTCGCCCAAGGATTGACGCCTCCCATCATGATCACCGACGACCACAAGACCAAGGATCCCATCAACCGTGCCGCCAACGTGTCCACCTCTACCTTCACCTCCCACCACTCGCAAGAAGCCAGCTTCGATTCCATCGCCGAGCCCACACCGGCCAAGGCGACGAAGCGAGGCAAGGCGACGACGACCAAGGGCAAGAAGGAGAAGGCGGGAGCAGCTCTCAGCGCCTCTGGAGGTACTAGCTCGAGGCCCAAGAGGGGTGCTTCGGGTCGAGCCAAGGCGACCAGGGGACAGACGGAGAGCGGCGATGATGAGGCGGGTTCGGCCACCTCTTCGACCAACAATGCTCGAGCTCCGGCGCCGAGCAAGAAGGTCAAGCCTTACGATTCGGACGCTCGACCTTCTCGCAAGAGGACACCCAATGGCACCCACCGCTCACCCGCCTTCCTCATGACCCCCCTCGGCCCTCTCTCCCCCTCTCAGCGCACCGTCGAGCTCGCCGCTGTCCCTCCCCCTCCTGCTCCAGTCGCTCCGAGTCCAGCAGCGCAAGCTCCTTCGCCCATCGACAACATCTTCGAGGCGACTCCAGCGCATGCCGCGATGCAGACGGACGAATCGGAGCAGCAGCAGCAGCAGCAGCAGCAGCAGTGGCCCGCTTCGGCGCTGGGTCTCGACGTTGGAGCGACGAGCTTCGGCGATGCGATGATGGGCGACACTTCGGCTCAGCTCGCTCATCCTCGTCAACCCTCCTTCTCGACCGACGCTTCGAGTGCTCCTTCCCCCAGCGTCCTCGACTGGCATTCCACTCACTCGAGCGCTTCCTCCCCCGCCGCCCTCTCTCCCGGATCGAACGGCCCCTCCAACGTCGACTTCAGCTCCTTCTTCGGTGCCTTCTCGCCCTCGGCTGCCACCACCACCATCCACTCCGCTCCCCCGGCGCTCTCCCCTCCTCCCATCGACTACCCCTTCAGCGAGGCCGTCGCCGCTCCTCCCGCGCCTCTCAGCTCATCCTGGGCCCCTTCCCTCGTCCAACAGCAGCCTCAAGCCCAGGCCGCTGCTCCTCTCCCCCGTATTGGCCGCCTCATCCCCGGCGAAGGACCCGTGCACGGCGCCATCGAAGTCACCGTCCTCGGCGACAATTTCGTGCCCAACCTCGTCTGCGTATTCGGCGATTCGCCCGCCGCTACGCACTACTGGAGCGCCAATACCCTCGTCTGCGTCCTCCCTCCCAGCGCCAACCCAGGTCCGGTCGTCGTGGGTATCAAGGGTGTGCCCCTCACCGTCGAGCAGGCCAATGGGCTTCAACTCTTCACCTACAAGGACGACTCGGATCGCTCGCTTCTCGAGCTTGCGCTGCAGGTCGTTGGGCTGAAGATGACGGGAAGGCTCGAGGATGCGAGTGCGGTGGCGATGAGGATCGTCGGGAACAACCAGCAGGGTGGCGGAGGAGGAGCAGCAGGATCGACGGCGGGAGGAAGCAGGCATACGAGCCCCGGTGGAGCGACGACCTACGACACGGCTGGACTGGCGCAGACTCTCAACGCCGCCGCTTCGTCGGTCTACAACTCGCCCAACTCGTCGCGCCCTTCTTCGCGCGCACACTCGCGCCGCAGCTCCCTCGCCGACGCTTCTTCCAACCTCCCTCCTCTTCCTTACTCGAACAGCGGAGGCGAGGCTCGCAACTTTGAAGGCATCGTCATCAAGTTCCTCTCCCTCCTGGATCTCGACCCCTCCCTCATCCCCGGTTCAGCGCCCTCGCTCCCTTCCTCCCAGCCGCCCATCTCGCACCTCAACGCCCAAGACCACAACCTCCTCCACCTCGCCACCGTCCTAGGCTTCCACCGTCTCGTCCAATTCCTCATCGCTCGAGGCATCGACCTCGACTCGCCCGACCGCAATGGCTTCACTCCCCTTCATTTCGCCGCCCTCTACGGTCGAGTCGCCATCGCTCGTCAACTCGTCGATGCGGGCGCTCCGGTCGACGCTCACAACATCGCGGGCAAAACTGCTCTCGACATCGCTCAAGACCGCGACGACGTCGATGTGGAGGAGATCCTTCAGCGGGCAAGGTTCACTTCGGCCGCTCAGGCGAGGACGCCGAGGTCGAGGTTCGCGCTTCCTAGCCTCAGGGGATACCCTAGCAGTACCTCACCCTCCGCCATGTACCCCTCCTCCCCCGCTAGGACTTCGGCGCAGAGGTCGAGCAGCCTCGCCTCGAGCTACCACTCGAGCTACGCTTCGACGAGGGGCTCGCCCGCCAGCTCTTACGGCGAGGAGTTGGAGCGCGGTCCGGAGGACGAGGTCGACGCTTCTGACGATGACGACGTCTCGGAGGAGGGCGACCAATCCGACTTTTCGCGCTCGGACGACTTCAGCGATTCTGAGGAGGAGGATTCCGACTCGGAAGGCTCGTTCCATTCGAGTGACGAGGAGAGTGATGGTTATTATGATTTGGAGAGGCGGCGTTCGAGGAATGCCTCGATGGTCTCGTTGCACTATTTGCTCGAGGCGGAGGAGAACGCGACGAGGCAGGTTGCTTCGCCCCTTTCGATCAACGAGTGGCCGCTGCTGGACTCCAAGTCGCCGCCTGTATCTGGTGAGCTTCTGATTACTTCTCTCTCGTCGTTGCCCGCTCGCTGACCTTCTCGCTCTTCTGCAACAGGCGAGTCCTCTCACGACAACCCCTCGACTCCCTCCGCCGAGTCCATCTCTCCCGCCCAAGCTCCGCTCCACCAACTCGCCTCTGCCTCTTCCGCATGGCTCTTCAACCGAGGCAACCCCGCCAACAAGGACGTCAAGACGCCCATCGTCGACGCTCGCCCTCGTCGCAACCCTCCCACCTTCCACGACAAGCTCCAGCCCCTCTCGGACGGCATGAACGACATGTGGGAGAAGGCCAAGGCCAACCGCCTGTACATCCCCCTCCAGATCCAAATGCCCGAGCTCACCGCCTTCCAGACGATGGCTTCCAACGTTCCCGCCGCCTTCTCCAAGGGCTGGCTCGGCTCCAAGGCCGAGGAGGTCGAGGTTGAGGAGGGAGGAGGAGCAGAGACGGGAGCAGAGTCGGACGCGACGGTCATGCCTTCGAGGTCGACCCGCCCGTCCTCGTCGAGGGAGGAGAAGTCGGCGGCGGGTCAGCATCGCGATTGGCGCACCCTCTACGGCGGAGCATGGTTCAAGAGCCCTTCCTCGCCTCCACCCATGTACACCGCCACCGACTCGCTCCAAGGTGCGCCGCCCCTCAGCGGTCGCTCGTCGCCGAGGACACCACCCTCGTTGGAGCTCTCGCCGTTGCCGAGCCCGCCGGTCGCTTCGACCTCCAAGGAAATGCTGCAGGCGAGGCCGCAGAGGAAGGTCGCTGTACTCGAGAAGGAGAAGGCGTTTGATCAGATGCTTGTCTTCTTCTGTGAGTGTTCCTCTTCGCGCTTTCGACCGAATCGAGGAGCAGGTCGCTGACACCACGCTCTTTCTCCTTTGCAGGGATCCCCGTACTACTCGCCGTCGTCTCCTTCACCATCTACGCCAACTTTGACCTCCTCCGCCCCTTCCTCGACCACGTCCTCGATCTCGTCCTCCGCTGAGCGTCGAGGCGATCGTTCACCTTTTCTCCTTCCTTTTCCCTTCGTCCGCTTAAGCACTTGTAGTAGAGTAGACTCGCCCGGTTGTATCATCATCCCTCTACATAACCGTCTCCATAATATCGCCCTCCCTCTCCCGTTGCTTCTCTTACGCTTCGCTTTCTCCATTTTCCTTGTCCCATTTCCCCCTTTGCACCGCCTGCTGGAAAGTACACGAGTAGATTCCACGTTACGTCAAACCTTTACGGGAGCCGCCTGCCAAGGAGAGAAAAGCATCGAGCTTCGATGCGCCCAAGGGAAACGTGCACCCGCCCGAGGGGCTTGCGCCGAGAGAGGAAGGAGCAGGAGAAGAACGGCGGCAGCGGCAGCTTGCCCAAGAGATGCCGTACCAGCAGTTGCCACCATGAGTGAGGGCCCTTCCCGCGAGAGACAGCGAAAGCCAGCGTCCACGAAAATTATCTGTACCAGAGCAAAGTTCCTTTGTCTGGCGCTCTTGACTTCGGCACTCGCAAAGGCGGGGGATTTGACAGGCCCTTAATTGCTTTCCCGAAGTTCCGCTGTATACATTCCAGTCTAAAATACTATGATACAATTCTATTGCTGCCATTGCGGCTGGCCCTGATGCTGGTATACAGCGCGACCCACCCCCTCGGCTCCGTAAAGCGGATTCGGCGCCTGACCCCATTCGGCCTTCACCGCTCGTTCGTCCTCCACGGGCCAGTGTGCAGGGTGCTGACGGTCTGCAGGGTAACCTTGGTGTTGGTAGACGTGAGGATGCGGCGGAGGGGCAGGGTAGTAGGAAGGTTGAGGTTGGGAACCGCTTGCGCCGAAGACGAATCGTCCGTCCTGCTGCTGCTGGTGCTGCTGCTGCTCGAGGCTCTGGAACGACGAGGCGAAGGAGGTGACGCTCGAGGAGGCGGAAAGGGAAGGTGGATTGAACGAATCGACGCTGTAGATGGATGGTGCTGGCCTGGAGGCGGGTCTGGGAGCGGCGGCGTAGCGAGCTGCCGCCGAAGGAGGGGGTCCGCCGAGGTAGGGGGATTGCTGAGGGTAGGGAGGGGCGGCAAAAGTCACTGGTGCTGGTTCCGGAGGTCCGGACGAGGAAGCAGTCGAGGAGGAAGTCGACGGGCGCATCGATTCGCGCGGCGAGGCAATCGAGAGGGCTGCTAAGGCAGGGTCGGGCGAGGAGGCGGTTGGGGTGGGGGCCTGCTCCTGCTGTCCAGCTTCCAGCTTGGCGATACGAGCTTCGAGCTGTTTGATGACCTTGTTGAGCCTCACGACCTCTGCTTCAGAGGCCTCTAACGTCGCATCCTCGCTCGTTCGGCTGGAGGGAAGCGCGAGAGTCGAGATCAGCCCATCGGCCGTCGGCGATTTGGAGCGAGTGAGCAACCTACGAAGGGGCACTGCCGATCCATACACATACAGCTCCACGCTTCTCGCACTGCAAGCAATTCTCTGTTCTTGAGCACTTCAATTTCCTCAGACTGGGGGGCAGAGTAGGGTAGCGGGGGTTGGAGAAGGCGCGAGGTTCAGCTCGAGGTCTGTAGGTCGATCTGAAGATCGCGAAAGCACGAGCGGCACTTACCGACACTGTAGGGATGTAGAAGAACGTGACAGCAATGTAGGAGACCCGTCAGCTCGAGCTCTTGAGGATGAAACAAGCAACGAAGGCGCAAGCGTGGATCGCCTCCGCGACGGCGTTCTACAGTCCTACAGGACTGCTCGTCGCGAGTGAGGCGCGAATGGGACTAAAACGACTCACACCTTCACATGAACGATGCCTCGGTACTTGGCTCGGGGCAGGAGACTGGCGCTTCCTTCGAGTGCTTGTCTCGCTCGACGAGGCGACCATGGAGGAAGGGAAGAGCGAATCGAGTGTCTTGAGCATCTTGGCCGCAAGTGCTGAATGTCCTGTAGCAAGTCGACGCGAGCTCGCGAGGCGTTGACCAAGAGGCGGTAGGAGGAGCGAGAGAGCGAAGGCTCAGAGCGGCGGCTCTGCGAGGGCAAGGAAACCAGGCGGGTCCAAGCAAGGACAGCAGGGTTCGGTCGCAGTTGACGAGACGGAAGGCGCTGGGAATGCTTCACTACATCTTCCCCGCGAGCCAATACAGCAGCAGTAAGAAGGCAGAGCGAGGCAGGTCGCAAAAAGCTCGGTCGGCCACATCGCCGAAGCTGCCTCTCCCACCTCATTGTCGGAGTCCTCACCCGGCAAGCTTGCTGCCGGTAATAGGCTCTAAGCAACAACTCGCTGATCTGCAACTGACTGTCTCTGTAGATCCCCAAACCTACACCGACGCACAGGCGAGGGTAGTGCGAGCAACGTAGCAATGTGAAGCTCGGGCGCCGAGCCTGCTCCTGAAGTCCGAGCGTGAGCCGGGCAGCAGAACGGGAGACGAGTGGATCGCGTGCAGATGTACAGTCAAGAAGCTCTACAGGTAAAATAGAGGCTTTACTCGGGCCTCGACGATAGCTCTGTAGCCCTTTGACGTCCGCTTCGTTGCTGGCGGTCCATCCTCACCGCTCGGTTCGCCTCTGGGGGAAATTGTCCTTCACCGACGAAGTCCAAGTATAGCCGTATTTGTCTGTAAGAGACTTGATAACACAACGATATGATCAACCGGACCACTCCCTCGCCGCCTTCTCGATAACTGCAAGCAGAGCAGGAGGGAGAGAAGATCAGCTCGGCGCGAAAGACGAGGGCGGTAGGAGAAACCGCGAGAAACAGCATGAGGGACGCACTGGGCCTCCAAAACTTCCTCGACGCGTCTGATCCCTCGCCGAGCTGCCATACACCACGACGAGGCAGCAGGGGCTTGCCGTCCGGCCTCGTCCATGGCGAGAGGTCTACCCCGGCGTTCTCGATGGCGTACTTGAGGGTGTTGAAGAGAGATGTAGCAGCGCGGGTGCTCAAACGCTTGCCGAAGCCCTGCGTGCGGAACGAGGAGTGAGTAGGAGCGTTGGAAGCCGCGGCGGAACGGTGAGACGGCTTCCAGGGGGGTAGCTGGCGGCGAGCGGCGTAGGGAAGCAGCGAAAGGCTAAAGGAAGAGCGAATCGAAGTCGAGAACATACGTGAGCCACTACGAGAGCAATCTCGCGAGTCTTGGTGCCGTCCTCGTCGCGGAAGTTGGTCAGGCAGACCGAGACGTCGGCGCCAATCTCGGAAGTCCAGGCTGCGAGGAGCACGAGAGTAGTAATCAGCTACGGTGTATTGTTAGGGTGTAAAGAGATGGCCAAAACAGACCTCGCTCGATGGCTGCAGCGACAAGGAGGGGATCAGCTCAAGTCGAAATGCAAGAGCTGAGGGAAACTCACCGAACCACTCGGGTGTAGTGCCCTCGGGCGTCCTCAAGATCTGCTTCTCCAAGCTGACCGGCGAGCTCGCGAAGCCCAACGCCAGCTGAGGGTACTTGCTCGACTGCGTAGCGACGGCATCCCCCTTCCAATCCCTCCTCAGCAGCGCTCGGACGTCCAAGTCGGCCAGGTTCTTCTTGGCCTTGGACAGCTCATCATCGAGCTCTCCCATCTTCTTCTTGAGGTTCTCCTTCTCCCAGGACGAGAGCTCAAAGAGAGCCTTGGCCGACTCCTTGTCGACGGGTTGGCGCTGCTCCTTCTTGAGTCCCGAACTGTCGATGGCGACTGTAGTGGAGGAGGAGCAAATAAGGGTCAGCCATGCTCGAAATGAAGCGTTGAAAGAACTCACTCGTCCTCAGCATCAGCTCGGCCAGCTCCGTAGGCAGCTTGCCGTGGAGAACCTGGGCGCCGTCCTTCTTGACCGAATCGAGGCGCTCGAACATGTAGCGGGCGACGAGAGAAGTGCAGCTACCTGCCGGCTCGATGACGCGGGGGTTGGCCTTGGGCGCACCTCCTCGGTCCTCGTGGTGGTCGAGGATGGCGACGACGGTAGCATTGCCCCAGGCGGCTGCAAGTGTGATTGCGAGAGTCAATGAGGGTCACGCCTTCGAGCAGAGGACTTGTGACCCACAGAGAGGAACGTTGTGGTCGACGAGAGCGATTCCCTTGATTCGATGCCACATCTCGGTCGGCTTGACGGGCAGCTCGTCGATGGTGAGGAGATCTCGGTGATGAGTGGCCATCCGAGCATGGTGTAGAGCGAGAGCATTCTCGGGGCGGAGGTAAAGGGCGTCTACGGAGAGAAGAGACGATAAGCGCGGAAACCGGGCGCCGAGCATGGAGCCGTCAGCTCACCTTGCTCGGTCTGCAGCAGCGCAACTGCCTTCTGAGGGTTCTTCAAGTCGTGCGAAAGGGTGTAGGCAAGTGCAAGAGCGCTGACCATGCTGTCAAGATCTGCGAAAGTGACGGCGGAAGGGGGTGAGTGGCTTGCTCGAAGACACCGCCGACCGAATCGCTCGCTCCTCCTGACGAAGCACACATCCAGACATCGCTCACCTCCAGCTTCGTTGCCCATTGCCACGATCCAGTCTTGTGCGTTGTTTGAGCTCACGTCCATCAAGAACTGCTCCTTCGTTTCGCGGCTCCAGGCGGAGAAGTGACCATGGCCCGTCTCATTGCCCGGCGTCGGACTTGGTGGAAATGGAGAAGGAGGTCCTCCCTCGCGAAACTTGGCTACATCGAAGGCAGAGTCGGCCGAGAGAGAGGCAAAGGTCCCTGCGTCCTGACCAAAGGTCTGCTGTTGCGGTAGGGAAGGCAGGGCTGTACTAGGAGGGAAGAGAGCACACAGCGCTACAAGAGCACCTGTGATTCGTATCTGTAGCATTCGTGCTAGGTGTCGAGCCGTCGAAGTGAAGGGCGGGGGCCACGAAACGTTGTTTCACGACGTCAAGTGTCTTCAAGGGTCCTGTACACTTCGAAGGCGAGCCACTCCTCACTGTGAGCAGCACCCACTACTTAGAGAGGAAGAGAATGCTGACCTCTCCGCTGCTTCTGCGCGATGTCTTGCTGCACTTGGGTCGGCCTCCTCTCTCGGCGTTCGCCTCGCTGGCTCGAAAGGCGCTGATACTGGGATCAAGCGGTCTCGAGGAGACGTAGCAGATGACTTAAAGTGCATAGCAAATGAGTGCAAGTGTGTAGCAACCGCCGTCTACCACCCTCTCCCAGCGGCAAGTTTACCCTCTCGGCGATTCAAGCTCCCTCAGATCCCCTGCAAGAAGTCCATCAAGCCCGCTGCTCCACCACCCTTACTTGCGGCAGCCTTCTCCTTTCTCTTCGCCTCCAATAACTCAGCCAACCCGCTCGGCTGCTGCTTCCCCCGTTTCCGCTTCTTGACCGTCGTCGCCGAGCTGTCGGATCCAGAGTCAAGGGCAGGGGATGGGGAGGCGGAGGGGCGGGCGCTGGGAGTTGAGATGGGTGCGGAGGGAAGTGGTGAAGGGGAAGGTCGAGATGACGAGAGGGAAGAGGAAGGGGAAGCGAGGCGAGAGGAAGGGTTGGAGCTAGCGCTGGTCGGCCGAGCGAGTGACGAGGAGGCGAGAGGAGCTGAGGAGGGGCGCGCTGAGGATGCTGGAAGAGTTGAAGCGGTGCGTGGGGCCGTCGATGCCGGTTTCGGCTCTGATGAGGGCGTCGCCGAAGCTCGACGAGGAAGAGGCGAAGGAGACGGCTTGACGCTTGGTGTGCCGGAGCTAGTCCTCTGCAGCACCTCGGAAGCCATCCTTCTCCTCTTCTTGACCCGCTCGAACCTCTCCCTCCCTCGCTGTACCGTCTCGGCGCCGTCCGCTTCCCCTCGTTTACTGGCCCATCCGCAACTCTCGCACCTGGCCCACAACGACCCGCCTTCGACCCAGAAAGCAGCGTTGAGTCCTCCCACTAGTTCTGCTCGGCATGCAGAGCACTTGGTATCCAGCACAGGCGGTCCAAGAGGTTTTTGGGAGGAGGGCGAATGGGCGGCGAAGGCGGAAAGGTGAGGATGAGGTGCGAGGAGGAGCGAGAGTGTGGCGAGGTAGGCTTGAGTCGCTGGATGTGCTATATTGCTGTCCATCTGTTCTTTCAGGCGAGGTTGAGGCGAGGTGAGATGCAGCGAGAGTGAGAAAGGCAGTCGACTTGCCTTCTTGCGACTTTGGTTTGAGGGGTCGCGTGTCGCTGACAGCGGCAGAAGATGTTCAACTCTCTGCGAGAGCTTTCTGCACGGCTCGCTGAGCTGCAAGCTGCCCCAAGAAGACTGCAGCCTGCTTCTCGGCGATTCGTTTTGTAGGCGCAGGACTTTCACGCTCCTCTACGCTTCAGAAAGGTTGATTGAGTACCTAGGAGGCTATAAATGCGACTCTACTGCCGCTCAAGCTCTGCTGTAGCACAGCCGCTCGTCTCTGTCAAACACAAGTCCGAGGAGAGAGCACTGCTCCGAGCTGGCCGTTCGATTCGACCTCGCGCTTCTTGGCCTTCTCATTTTCGTTTCGCCGAGATCTGATTCCTCCAGCCTCACCGACAGCCCCTCAGGCTAAGACCGATGCCCATCACACGGGAGCAAGCAGTTGAGTGGGCCGGCTCGGCGACGGCCGACCAGCTCACTGCAATTCCTAGCGGTCGCATCACAGTCGAGAGGGGACATTGGATGTTAAATGTTAGTACATCTGTGATCCACTGCTTCGTGGCAGGAGGAGCTCAGCCGCCTATCCTTCCCCTCCTCGAAAGTCAACCCCAGCTCCTCGCCTGGTGCGCCGAAGTCCTCAAGCGCGATACGCGGAAACGACAGACTTTTGATGGGCATCTCAACTTTGCGCACAACTCGTTGGAGGGCGATGCTGGTTTTCTGAACACTTTCGGCCACAAGGACGCTCTGCAGAAGAGGAGTCCAAAGTTGGCCTTCATACGAGTGAGCAGGGTCTCGTTGCTCATGTCCACACACTCAGCACTCCGATCTGACGACAACGGTATCTGTGGAGCAGCTCATGTATGATCCGACTCTCTGTGCGCTTTCCCTCGATTGCAAGACGCTCGACTGTCGTCGCCGAGCTACTGGCTGATCTTCTTCTCCTCAAACCCAGCCAACATGATGCACCATTATATCGAAGAGGCAGTAAACTGGATGATAAGGGGAGGCAAGGCCCACAACAACTTCATCCCTCTCCTCTGGATCGGCTTGCGCGATTGGGAGACGAGCTCGGCTTGGACCCGGGGTGTTGTGAGTGGGATGCTCAGCTTGTCCCGCTTCCAATAGCTGACTTAGTAGCTTCGAAAGGTCTTGCTGTGCGCCAAGCGATACAAGAAGGTGATTCGATCTCTGCAGCTCTGTCTTTCGCCTCGCCACCGAGATGGCTCAGCTGACCCCGCGTCGTCTTCCTCATCCGCAGAGGGTCGAGGAAGGGCTCCAGCACCACCAGATAACGCAGCAGCTACTCGAGGATATTGCGCTCCATCAGCCGCTGCAGAGTCTCGCCCACCTTCCCTCCTTGACAGCGAGGCAAGCTCGGCGCTCGGCGGTGACGGAGAGGGAGCTGAGAGCGAGGTGGGCGTAGGAAGTTCAAGGGAGCGAGATGGTGAAGCTTAGAAGTATCCCCTCGCTTGAAAACTTTCACTAGACCCTGCCTTTCTGCTCGAGGTCGAGAACAGCGCTTGACCTCTCTCGTTTCAGCTCGCCAGGCTCACCTCGTTCGACTCTTCTCCCGTCTCTTCCCGCGTAGATCCATCGCCATTGATCCCCTCTGCAGAGCTTAACCCCATGGACCTACGCCCTCGGAAGGCCTGACCTCCGATGTAATTCGCTTCCTCGCTCCCTCTCAGTCTCCGTGTCGGCTTTCGCATTGCCTTCGCATTACGGTGTGCACCACGTCCCGCTGCTCGGATCTCAGCAGCAAACAGACCTGTTCTACGTTATCTACAGCCCGCTGGAATCTGCCTCGAATGACTGCGAGCTCACTCTAACTCTCGCCTGCTCCAAGTCCGAGCTCGGCGCTGCTCGCAATGGCGACGGTCGGCTGATGCTCGCGCGCGCTCTCGATGGGAAAGGATTCATGGGACGCTGTGAGTGAAACCATTGACGAGCAACAGGCGTGCAAATCTCCGAGAGGCGTTGGGCTGGCAAAGAGTCTGGTCCACCGAAGAAGGCGAGCAAAGAGCTCAGGCGAGGGTCTGGATCCCCGAAATCCGGCGCAAGGGGGAAGGGATTGCGTCCCGTGAGCTCCATGACCATCGTTACAGCATCTCTCATTCGACGACAGCTGTGTAGGAGTATTTGCTGGACTCGCTGCAGCTCAGCAAGTCGGGCGACTCC
This sequence comes from Leucosporidium scottii, assembly GCA_003054985.1. Classification (NCBI taxonomy): domain Eukaryota; kingdom Fungi; phylum Basidiomycota; class Microbotryomycetes; order Leucosporidiales; family Leucosporidiaceae; genus Leucosporidium; species Leucosporidium scottii. The sequence continues at coordinate 17,355 of MWVB01000058.1, read as the reverse complement.
GAGGCTGAAGCCGATGCTCGGCGCGGAGAGTTCCTTGTCTCAATTGCCAGGCAATTGCTGTGTGGGGAGGGTAACTAAGGCGGATCTGATCTCGTTGCAGCGAATTTGTGGTGTCATTAGGATCGACAAACTTCGGGAGGGCTTTTGTTGAGGTGCAGGAGCATGCTGGGACAAGAGGAGAGGGGAAGGGCCGTGCGCCGAGACGAGGAGCGAGCGGAATGTAGTGATGAGCTACAGAAAGGCGCTCGCGTCGCTGTACTACAACATCCTGCACGGCTCGCAGAGTTGCAAGCTGCCGCAGGAAGACCGCAACCTGCTTCTCGGCGATGAGTTCGCAGGTTGGCTCCCCTCCCCCTCAGGGCTATGTTGCGCATCAGATCAAACGGCTCAAGTGAGTCTCGAAATGAATGCCTATCCCCGGGGATTGCCATCGAATGCGCGAGATCCGAGCTCGGCATCAGCCCGTTCTTTCGCCGTGACCTTCGCTGCCGAAGCTCTCGTCGCCGAGGCGGAACAACAACAAAGATTTGCAGCCTAGTTTGAACACAATGCTGCGATCGGAGATCACTTCCGATTTTTGGGAGCTTTCGGAGCTCGCTTGCGCGGGGGTTTCGGAGGAGGGCCACCGAAATCGTGGTCGGGCTTGATAAAGAGGACATGCACCGTCCAAGCATGTATGTCTGCAAGAAGGAGGGTATCAGCAGAGATCGGGCAAGGATAGCTTATGAGAGCTCACATTGACGAGGGATGAAGCATGAGCGATGCGGAGGAAACGCCTCCGCAGGCGCTTCGGGGTGCTCGGCGAGGAAAGATGCGAGCATGGAGAAGCCCCTCCTCTCAATACTTTGGACCATGCGTGAATCAGCTCTGTTAAGACCAGTCAGGTTGTCAGCTCGAGCGCCTTTGGCGTAAAGTCCAGCTCGGCGCCGACCAAGCCACGAGAAAGAGTGCAGCATACCGGAAGGGTGCAATCATCCAATGGTAGGTCAAGCGAGGATAAAGAGGAAGCTGTCGTTGAGCTCGCTCTTCATTGAGCGCGGCAATATCTTGCACCATACGAGCGGCCGAATGCTCGCCCAGCATGCTGTTTGCGTCAAAGGCGGCTCCGGTGGTGCTCCAAGGGGCGATGACGGCGAAGAAGGCTGCGCCCCGAGCGAGCTAGATGTACGGGTGGGAAGAAGAAAGAACAGAGTGGGTCAGCTTTGGCGTTGTCGACTTGCGAAGCGGGGAGCGTTTCTCAAAGCGTTTCTCCACGGGCGAAGAAAGGAAACGGACTCACCTCAAGCTCAAACAGGTAGAAGCCCGTGACGACCTTGTCCTCATCGCCCCTCGAAGCCTCGGCTTTCGACTGCTTCGAACGACGAGAGTGAGGGACGGAGAACATGAGGGCGACATAGCGTCGGATGCCGCGAGACTCCTCGATGTTCTACAGTGCGAAAAAGCGTCAGCAATCATGTCAAAGGGAGACGGACAAGAGAGAGGGTCACCTCGCGAAAGTGAGGGGCCGCAAGATTCCAAGAATCGATGGTCGTCTTCTCTACCTCTTCGAAAGTCCTCGCTAACCCATCTCCTTTCGACAAGAATTCGGGACGACACATGGTTCCTAGTCGGGTGTTGAAGAAGAGCTGTCGGCATCGAGCTTCGAGAGCGTCGAGTGACTCGGTTGGGATCTCGGTGATGTTGAGGATCTCGCTGATGAGTGGAGCGAGGTCAGCGCGGAATCTTTGAGCTGAATCTCAAAGCAAGATTGACGTACAAAGATAGCTCGGCGAGTGTGGGATTGCGAGCGTGGCTGAGGATGCAGGTTCGTCGTCCGCCGGGGAAGAGCTCCTTGCAGCGCCATCGACCAGGGCTTCGATAGTGAGGGAAGCGGTTAGCGAGGTAGTACAGAACGCTGATCAGGAGCTGATGTCTTACGTGAGACGTCCGCCGCCGCCTCCACCTGTGTACCGAAGAAGGGACAGAGTCAGCGCCGAGCTAAGAGTCGAAGGTGAGACTCACAGTCACTACAGGGCTGGTATAGCGAGTCGCAGCGAGTGCAGATGATCTCGACGGTGAACTTGGCGGGTCCGGTAGGCGTGGTAGCGGATACAGAGCCGACGCCGACAATCCTGGCGCAAACGTCGCCTACGAGCGAGGGAGATGCGATTAGACAGAGCTTCGAGGGCAGCGAAACGTGGCGGAATCCGTGCTTACAGGTAAGGCCATCCTTCTGCAACGCTTCAGGTAGCACAACGGGCGAATCGTCGACCGGTCGACCCTCCCTCGCATCCAACTTCAAGCCCTGCAATCGATCCACCGCTGCCGAGAGCGTGTCCTCGTACGTCGCATGATCGTTGGACCCACGCTTGTGCTCCCCTTCTTCCTTGACCGGACCTTCCCCCGCCGGCGTGCAGCTGACACAAGCGCACGAGCTCCGAGTCGCGACGACCTGGGAGATGTCGCCTCGCAAGACGAGGCGGGCGATGCCATCTCCGCAGGTCCAGCATGAGCTGTGCACCTCGAGCTGATTCTTCTTGCTCCGACCGAGCGAACCGCTTTTGATGGCCTCGCTGTTGCGAGCGGCGCCAGCAGTGAGGGGAGCTTCTCGAGCATGATGCTCGGCTCGTCGAGAGGCGGCGAGTGCGACGATTTCCTTGGTGTCGGACGCCAAGGGGGCGGTCTGGGAGCGTTGAAAAGGTGGTCGAGTCTGAGGAGCGAAGGGCGAATGGGGGAGTGTGGATCGCACATGATGCGAGCTCGAGCTGAGCGGACGAGGAGGTGTCGAGTTTTGTATGAAGGTGGAGGACGAATAATGCGAGGGAGGGTGGGCGGACGGAGATCTCGAACCGTTGGAGACTGGGGAGCCTTGGCAGAGAACGAGGGTCGTCGAATCTTGAGCGAGCGAGGGGTAAGGCTCAAAGGCTGCGGTCTCTGGTTCGTAGTGGCTGGTGTTGCCGGGTAGCGAGGAGGACTGATGACCACCGTAATGCTCATACTGCGAGTGAGGCGCTGCTGGTGGGATGACGAAGGTCGTGGTGGCCGAAGGAGCTGGGAGCGGCTCGGCGAGCTGGTAGACCGACGAGTTTGACGAGGCGGAAGAGATGGAGGGCGAGGTGGAATGCAGGAGAGGATAGGTCGGCGGCACGTACTCGCGGTAATCGTTCGTGGCGAACAAGAACGGCGCTTGTGCGTTGTAGAGGTCGTCGATGCCGACTTGCGCGAACTCCGGCGCCGAAGCTCGCGCCGAGGCTGCCTCCTGCCAAGCTCGCTCCTCTGCGATACGAGCGTTTTGATAAGACAAAGATGCCGAGCGTTGGTGATGTGGTGCAGCGTCGTAGGGCTGTGCGTAAGCCGGGATATCTTGCGACGAGGGCTGGATCTGCAGATAGGGCTGCTGATGCGACGGCGTTGAGAATGCTGGAGGAGGGTGCGGCTGAGGAGGGAGGTAGGTTGAGGGAGCGATGGGGTGTTGAGGTAGATAGATTGGATAAGACTGCTGGTAGGGCTGTTGGTAAGGCTGAGGCGGCTGAGAGCCACGAGGCTGCCAGCGAGTCTGTGAGCGTGGGAAGGATCAGCAAAGAGATCTCGGGCGCACTGGTACCAGCAGAGGTATGCGGGACACACTTGATGATCCAGTGTAGCCTCTGCTGGAAGCCCGAGTCGAGTGTCGAGCGTCGAGAGATCCCAGTCGTCTTGAGCGAGCGTGAAGTTGAGGCTCGAATCGAATCCCGTCACGGGCGGCTGTCGAGGAGCATCACTGTAGCCGTGCTGCTGCTGGTACATGACCTCTGTACCCTTCCGAGCGAGCGAAGAAGCGCGAGCGAGTGATGAAGCAAAAAGGAAAGAGAGTCGGGTGAGCCTCCCAAGCGATCTACCCCGCTCAACTAAGTGGCCTTGAGAGTGGGTCCCTACGACCGGAAAAATCGACGAAGGCACACGGCAACTACGACCATCCCTTTGGGCATTCAAGCGAAGTCGAATTCTGCCCACCACCAAAGCTTGAGATTCGCGCGGGCTTTCGCTCCGTCTCTCACAGCTGTAGTAGATCCGCAACAGGATAGGCATTGTTCAAAAAACACTACCAGGAAGCAGCCTCGTCCGCCACTCGCCACGCCAACAGGCTAACCCTGCTCGCGCGAGCGCTGCATCGTCCTTCGGCGCTCGTTTCTCCTGTCCCGTCTCTTCACGCTGTCGTCAAGAAGTAAGCCATGCGCATGCAATTAAGCAGCGATGGTAACCTCGACCTCGACACCGGACTCGATCGACATGGAGGTCTGTTTGGGAGCAGATGCTGTGGTCAGTCTCGGTGCTCGCAACGGGGCAACCTCCGACGAGCAAGTGCCGACTCACGATCTGCTTGACAACCTCGGCGGGCGACTCGAGGTCGATGAGGCGCTTGTGGATCTTCATCTCGAGGTGGTCCCAGGTCTTGGATCCCTCTCCGCAAGGCTGTACGAAAGGCGAGGTCAGCTTCGGCGCGCCAGCGCAACACGACTAACGGGAGGTCAGACTCACAGTCTTGCGGGTGGTGATCTTGAGGACCTTGGTGGGGAGGCGGACGGGGCCCTTAACACGGAGGTCCTTGTCCTTGGAGCGGTTCACGAGGTCCGAGCAGACTGTAGAGGTGCAGGAAATCGCAAGGTCAGCATACGGCTCCCTTTCCGCGGCTCCTGCTGCCTTTGCCAGCTGTCCCCTTCTCACACGCAGCAACCTATGCGCATGGTGCACTACATCCCTCCTGTGCTCCTACAGCACCTCCCGACCCGCTACAGACCCTCCTCGAGCCGCGAGACGATTTTTTCGACAGGTAGCGTTTGCTCGCCCTTCCCGCGCTCCCTAGATCCCTACAGAATCTCCGGACGACGTGTAGTGCAGCCCAAGAGTATAGACTAACCCTTCTCGAGGTTCTTGACGTTGCGCGAGGTGAGGGTGATGCGGATCTTGTGCGACTTGGGGGCGGCGGCTCCCTCGAAGTCCTTGTCTCCCTTTGCGACGTAGCTCATGGCGATAATGTGTTGGGTATTAGGGCGATGAGTCAGAAGGTGACAAAAGGGGGTCGAAAGTTGACGGTGGGTAGGTAGTAAAACCGAAGGAGTGCGACGAAGAAGAGAGAGAAGCGCGCGCCGCCCTTCGCGCTTTGAGGGCTGGCCTGGAGAGTGGGAGCTTTGCAAGAGGGCTGCAGGTCAAGCTCATGTTGTATATCTTTTATGCGAAGGCTTGTTAACTGCCAGCGAATAGCATTTGCAGGACCTTACATCTCTCCAGTACGCTCTCACTCGGCGCTCGTCTGGGCGCCGGCTCCTTCACGACTCGCTCTCCGAATCCTTCGTACTTCGCTTCACCATACGACCTAAACGAGTCAAATGATAGCTAGCATTACGAGCGAACACGTGCTGGGAAAGGGGGAAGGGAGAAAGAGAAAGAGGAAGCCGAGGCTAGAAATCCGAGTCCCGTCCGTCCTGTAGGTCTATTATATCTATCCACTAATCTCAGCCCACCACACCGGGAACATCCACTCCAGCCTTCCTCCTAATCGCCACCGCAAGAACCTCCAACCTCATCTTCTCCTTCTCATCTTTCATCTCCCTCGCCTCGACACACCTCGCCACCTCCCCGGCCATCTCCCACGCCACCTCAGCGACCCACTCCTCGCCAGCAGCGAATGTGCGAATCTCCTTCTCGTACGAGCGCCAGTCGATGCCCCAGAGCTCGTTGGGAAGTTGGAAGTGAGGGACGCGCGAGGCGAGGAGGTGCAGGAGGATGAGGGTCGGGAGCGTGTCGATGGCGTGGGCGAGAGTGGGACAGACGAGGGGAGTGGTCGTAGTGGTAGGAGGAAGGGGGACGATGGAGGGCGTCGAGGAGGGAGGAGTGGGAGGGAGCGAAGGGGCGGGGAGACCCGACATCAGCGCCATGGGCGTAAGGGGCACAATCTCCTGCTCGTCCTTCTTGCGCTCGACCAGACCCTTCTCTTCGGCGGTAGCGTGTCCATCCTCGGGGAGTCCATCGAGGAGCAACGCCTCCCTCAGCACGCCGGCCTTCTTGCTCGCCCGAACGACCACGACCATGGCGCTCAACGCCTGCATCGCCTCCCGCATGGCGTACTGCGCCAAGCCTCCGACTGGCTCACTATCGTCCTCGTCGTCCGAGCTCTCGGCGTCGAACGTCCTGCCCGTCTTGCACAAGCCGCACTTGGCCGCTTCGGCGCAAGTGCCCGACATGAGCATGTGAGGGTCGACCACGAGAGCGGAGGAGAGCGAGTTGATGTAGGTGACCAGGCGAGTCTCGAGGAGCTCCAACTCGCACAAGAGGCGAATGAAGGCGACGTCCGAAGGGGAGGCGCCGCCGTGGGAGGAGGAGGAAGGAGCGTGGCCGATGGGATGAAGGGGAGGCGAGTCGCCGGGGGAGGGCGAACGCTTGACACTTTTGGTGAAGAGGCCCGACTTGGTGGTAGGGATGGTAGGGGTGGACGTTCCGCTGGGTCCCGCCGAGAGAGGTGCGCCGTGAGGCTCGTCGTCGATAATCCTCCGAGCGCCTAGGGAGAGCATGCCCTTCCAGACAGCGTGGGTACCGACGCTAACGAGCCACTTGTCGGCGTCCGCTCCGCATTCGAGTCGCGAGACCATCTTGACCGTGGCGTCGAGGACGGCGGAGAGCTCTCGAAGCCAGAGAGGGCCTTGAGCGCCGACGGGGGCGGCGGGAGCGGGCGTGTGAGCTCGGCCCATCGAGAGCGACCTGAGCTGCGAAGATCCTTGCTTGAGCGCGGCGGTCGAGGTGCCAGCGACGGTGGGCGCTCCCACGCCGGTGGAGGTAGCTGCCTCGGCGGAGGTCTCGGCGACCTTGGCCTTGTCGCAGATGAGCGAGACCGAGATGCGCACCGAAGTGATGAGGGGGTTCATCACTCTAGCCATGACTTCGTTGAGCTTGTCGGACCATGGGCGAAGGGTGTCGCGGACGAAGGGCGGGGTGCCGCGAGATGCGACGACGAGCGCGTTCTTGACCTCGTAGGCGCAGCGGACGATTTGGAGGTTGAAGCGGAGAGGAGTGGCCAGCGAGTCGGCTTCCTTGGCGGTGAAGGGTGGGGGGCCGACCGAGTCGGAAGGGAGGAGGGCGGCGGTGAGGCGAGTGAGGAAGAGTGAGAGGGCCTTGAGGACCGAGGAGCGGAGGAGGGTGCGGAGGAGGTAGACGTCGTGCAGAGCGGCTTGCAGTTCGCTGTTGATGGTGAAGGTGAAAGAAAGAGGTTAGCTAAGGTCTCGTGCCGAAGGAGGAAAGCTTTGAACTCACTGGATGACAATCTCGCCGACCTCCTTGCTCTTGTCGACCTTGGGCGCGCTCCTTCCCTTCCAACTGAGCTCACCAGGTCCTCCGGGAAGGAACACCTTGTTGACCGCTTCGCCGAGTCTGAGGCTGACCTTGCCGACGTAGCTCTCCTCGAGGTTGTGGAGAGCTGGTCCTCGCCCCGAGCCATGCGAAGTGGGCGTGGCCGATCCGCTGACGGGGCCAATGACGGGCGATCTCTTCCCTCCCTCCTTCTTGCGCGAGAGGGGAGGCTGCGAGACCGAGTGCTGGAGAGCGACGGCGGTGGTTGCGAGGGAAGGGACGGCGGCGGTAGGGAGGGGACGGCGATCCGAGGACTGAGCGCGCTGCTTGCTGGACGAAGTAGCGGCGTTGAGGACGTTGCGGAGGGGGAGGAGGCCCGTGCCCGCGTTGTCCGAGGTTGGGCGCGAAGTGGGAGGGGTCGGTCCCCGCGAGTTTGAGTTGAGAGGGGTGGAAGCGCTGAGGGACGAGACGGTGTGCACCTTGCCCGAGGTAGAACGACGGAGAGCTGCACCGAGACCGCCGAGCGATGCACGACGAGCGCGAGCTTCCTTGTCCAAGGTGCTGCCATCTCCTGCTGCTCCAGCTGCTCCAGCTGCTCCGTCGGGAGTGACAATCTCGACGCTCGAGGGGCGGGATGAGCCGTTGGGACTGGGTACAGCGGCGGGAGTGGAAGGGCGTGAAGGCGAGTTGTTGCGTGAGAGGGAGAGGTGCGGAAGCGAGACTTTGAGGGCCACCATCTTGAGAGTGTTGATTTCGGGGCGGGGAGAGGGAGGGTTTGAGAGCGCGGGACTTTGGGCGGGATGTAGGACGGTAGGTAGGAGGTGAGAGAATCCTTGCTGAAGGGTCGATTGTAAAGCGTATGTAGGTGAATTATGGATCGTAAGGGGTGTTCATTCGATTGGGACAGCCAGTCGTTGGTGGCAGCTGCGCGTGACGGACGAGTTTGATGGGAAAGAGGGACTGATTGGAGCGCTGAGCAGCGCTGTAGGACGGTAGGGGTGGAGGACGGGAGTCGTGTTATGGAGGTCGATCCAAGTCGACGTCCGAGCACGAAGTAGCGAGGAAGGCCAGGGCGAGGCTGTTGCGACCAGGCGAGCGAGGCAGCGGGTCAGTGGCTGCTTGGACAGCGCGCTGGAGAGCGGTACAAAGCTACATACCTAGAGTTGTAGACAGTGAGGTCTCGTATAGCGGGTTCGATATCGTCCTCGTTCATTCGTTGGAGGTGCAAGTGGTAGGAAACAGAGGGCAGAAAGAGCCGGCGAGGGAAAGAGCAAAAGAGCCCACGGGGGGGTTGGGCGCGGGCCTTTCAAAAAGGCGTTTCGCCAAGCTCGGGAAGCTACAACTTTTTCCTTCCCGCCAGAACTTGCTTGAACGTCATGTATTTGTATGATTTGTCCAAATATCTCTCCTCAATCGCACCTTTGCCCTTCGCAACTCCCCCTGGGCCCAACGCCGAGCTGCCTGACTGAACCAAAGACCTGCTCTTGTATGCAACAACTCAAAGGCCAGGAGTACACAGTACAGCCCTTTTCCTCACAAGCTCATCATGCCGTCGCCCTCCTCTTCTCCACCTCCCCCTCGCCTTCCCCTTCTTCCTCTCTCTCACCCTCGGCGCTCTCGCCCTCGACTCCAGCCGACGTCTGACCTTCCGTATCCTCACCCTCTTCGGCAGCGAAATCGTTCTCAAACATGTGCTGTAGTGTGGATCCGAGCGGAAAAGAGGCAGAAAGAAGGGGTAGTGAGCTCAAGTTGAACGCCGAGTGACGGAGAATGTGACGAGGGCGAGGTAGCAGTGGGACTGACCTTCTGTCCTCGAGAGTAGTAGTGCGCGGGTTTGAGGCCTAATGCAACGTCTTTGTCGATGAGAACGTAGCGAATGGAAGATTGCCTGTTCAATGAGGGGAGAGGGTCAGCTCGGCGAACAGTAAACGGTCTATTCCAGCTTGACGAGAGCAACAACTCACGGTGCAGTGTACATGGGTTCGAGAAGAATACTCTCTAGGATGCCACGAAGCCCTCGAGCGCCGGTACCCTTCGTCACAGCGAGATGAGCGACCGCTCGCAAAGCCGGCGTGGTGAAGCTGCATTCGACGGCGAGAGGGTTAGATCCGAAGGAGAGGTAGCGACTCGGGAGAAGATAAATGAACACACGAGAGCTGTACATCAGACGTTTTGAACAAATCCTCGTACTGGCGAACGAGGGCGTTCTTGGGCTCAGTGAGGACTCGCAGGAGATCCGCTTCGGTGAGGGATTTGAGGGTGGCGACGACTGGAAGACGGCCGATGAATCTGCAGCAGATATTATCAAGGGATAGATGAAAGGGTCAGCAGCGAGGCGTAGCACACGTCAAGAAGGGCCGAGGAAGCTCACTCGGGGATGAAGCCAAACCGCACCAGATCCTCCGGCTCGACCAACTCGAGCATATCCTTCTCCTTCTTGTTCCGGGACTCCTTGCCTCGCTCAGTACTCGGCTCAGCTCCACCTCCCGCAATCCTCGCCGTGAAACCAATGCTGCCCTTCTCGATCCTCTTGCTAATGAGCTTCTCCAACCCGACAAACGCGCCCGAAAGGATGAAGAGAATGTTGGTGGTATCCACGAGGTGGTGTTGCGGTGGTGCTATCGAGTTGAGGTGAGAAGGAGAGAGATCAGAGCTCGGCCTTCGCCCTTCATCTCCATTTCGGCGCAAAAAAGACCAACTCACGAGCACCTCCCTTGCCCCTCCCCCTTCCCGCGCTCTGCCCTTCCTTATCCGGCACACTCACAACGGTCCCCTCCAGAATTTTCAACAAGGCCTGTTGGACGCCCTCGCCACTGACGTCCTTCGAGTAGGAAGCGGAAGAGGAGCGCGAGAGCTTGTCCACTTCGTCGAGGAAGACGATGCCCGTCGAGGCGCGGTGGGCGTCCCAGTCGGAGGCGACGAGGAGGCGGTGGATGCACGTTTCGACGTCCTCGCCGACGTCTGTTGGTGGGAAGGGAGCCAGCGCCGAGATGGGAACGAGGGAGGGAAGGAAGTCAGCGAGGCTGTCTCGAGGAACAGTGAAGACATCAAAACTCACATCCTGCCATGGTCAACCCCGTTGCTTCGACGCCCACAAAGGGCACATCCAGACACCTCGCCAACGTCCTCGCCAACAAACTCTTGCCACTGCCCGTTGGTCCCAATAATAAAACGTTACTCTTCTCGTACACCAACGCGTCGGGATCGAGGTTGAACAGGGCGGAAGAGGTGACTGCTGGTGGTGGTGGTGGAGGGATCGAGCCGGGGACTTGGCCGATGAAATCGGTGAGGAGGTCCGAGTCGCTTGGAGTTGGAGGGGAGGGGGAAGAAGGACTGTAGGATGTGGTGGGAGGAGCAGGTTTCGACGACTTGCGAGGACGACGGGAAGGGGAGAGGGAACGAAGGGGAAGGGGAAGGGGAAGGGGAGGGGAGGGTGGAATCGAGGGTTTGAGTTCGGCGCGAAGGGTCGCCGTGGATGGGGGAGGTGTAATTGGTGGGATCGGTGGTGGAGGGATCTGTTGTTGAACGGGTGCGGCGCTTGTGAGGGGTTGAGGGAGCGATGTAGGAAGGGTTGAAGAGGTCGGAAGGAGCTCGGCTTTCGTCGAGGGGTGGCAGTTGGTTCGGCTTGGCCGGACTCGGTGGAGATTCGGGAGCTACTACTGTTGGAGATGGATCTCTGGAGCGGTCGCGAGGTTGAATTTGAGCGACGTGGGGAGGTTCGGTCGAGGGATAAGGGGAGCGGGTGTCGTGAGTGGCGAAGGAGGAGCTGAGAACGTCGTCGTGTAGTGCTTCCAGAGCAGGGTCGATGCCTTGATCTGGTGCAGATTGACGAGCGATGTGTTGCAAGCGAGCATAGTGATTGTAGACGCTGTTGGGAAGGGCGGGCGGGGAATCAGCGAGTGAGTGAGGGAGAGACTGGAGGGGGAGGGGGCTGCTCACGCTACAGCGAGTACTTTTTTGGCACGTTCTTGACCTGTTTTGTAAGTAGTTTTCAGCTGTGTTGCTTGAGAAGAGGGTACAGAATGAAGTGACTGACCGACTACGAACTGATCCAAGTGAGCAGAGAGTTGCCTCGGGTTGAGCTGCCCCGGTTGCCCTGCTGCTGCAGTTGTAGGGATCCCTGCTGGATGTGCTACAGAACCTGAACCTGAACCACCCAGTCCGATGGAAGAGGCGGGTACACGAGAGGGGGAAGCTGAAGCTGAAGCGAGTGGGGCCGCTTGTGCTCCAGGCGAGTTGACGTGGGCTGTAATGGATCTATAGCGAGTAGATGTAGCCGAGTAGGACCGTAGTAGTCTACTAGTCTGATTAAACCTGATCCGATACATCTTCTGCTTGAGATACAGTCAAAGCCAACCCCCCGTCGCCGTCGCGCTCGCAGGTTGCGCAGGTTGGCCTCCTCCTTCGCCTCGCTCGTCGCTGCTCATCTCGACTCGACTGGTATTTTCTGTAGAAGGGTAGATCAGACAGGGATGGCACCATTAGTACCACCACAACAACCTCTACCAGCAGATCCTTACACTGGTACATCTTCTCTTACTCTCTCTTTCAACGCGTCTCAAGAGAGAGAGCTAATCGACCTGTTACTTCTAGAATATGCCACTTTTTTACACCCGGCATTCGACCCCAATTCCTTCGCTCATGCCATTGTCAACAATGAACCTTACCCTCCTCCACCATCAACAGCAGACGCGAACCAACTCCAACCTCCTCCAACCTCGCCCACTCCTCCGTCTACCACCAACGCTACAGGGTTCATGAAGGGGTTGGGTACAGGAGATCATCAAGGGGAAGGAGGAGACGTATCTGCCGCATTGGCTAGGCTCAACTTTGGAGTCCAAGACTTGAATCGTCAGTTGAAGCAAGAGGTGCGCGTGGACATGTCATTTCCGACCTCTCTACTCGAGCTAATCACCTCGGTGACAATACAGATCACCAAGCATCACTCTTCACTATTGCTACAAGCTGCTAGCCTCGGCGGACTAGGCTCGGATCTCACCGAAGTACGGGACAAGCTCGCTCAAGTCGAAGGAGGTGTCTCCAAGTAAGTTCCATCCCTCTCATTCGAGCTTCGTACAGCTTTAGCTAACGCACAAGCGATTATCACAGCCTCCGCAAGAAGATCACCGTCCCCCATGCTTCCCTCTCCTCCTCCCTCACCCTCCTCACCCGCCTCCGACGCGCTTCATCTCTCGCTCGACGCGCTGCTCGCTTCACCGTCCTCGCTCGCAGGCTCGAAGGGCAGATGGCAGAGATTGATGGAGAGTTGAGCGTGCCTCCTGCCACGGGCAACTCCCCGGCTCCAACAACTGCAGCCGCCGAGAAGGAGCGGACGAGGGAACGGAGAGAGAGGGCCATGGCCGAGGCAGCCTTGACGTTGGCAGAGATTGGTCAGTTCGACGATGATTTGAACGTTCTAGGAAGCCCGCGCTCACCTTCCTCTACGCCTTACAGAATCTCTCTTGACCGCGAGCGATGGTGTCGAAGTCGCCGAGGACGACCCCGAAGCGCTTCTATCCATTCGCTCCATCAACGCCGTGGAAGCCAACGTCCCTGCCGTCGAACATAGTCGGAGACGAGTCGTCGAGGAAATGGAGACTACCGTGCAGCGCGGACTGACCGAGCTGGTGCGAGCGCCCTTTCCCCCTCCTCTTCCTTCCGCCGAGCTAAAGCTGATCTGCTGTTCGCTGTTGTCCCACTCACAGGACAACCCTCTGCTCGCCTCTTCCCTCCAAACCGCCCACAACCTCTCGGTTCTCCCTTCTCTCGTCGACAGCCTCGTCGCCAGCCTCACCGACCTCGTCTCGCGCAAGGTCAAAGCCTGCTTCGACATGGCGACCCTGGCTCGCGAAGTAGGAGCCAAAGGTCCGTTTCATTTTCTCTCTTCGACATCGTAGCTCACACCCTCGACCAAAGACTGACCTCTTCCAACTCGTACGGCAGACTCGACCTCGTCGGCCGCTTCCGCCTTCGTCTACAAATCTCGCACGCGCAATGAGCCGACGACGGCGACGATGCCACAGTGGGCAGCGGTGCTCTGGGCTAGATTTGAGAGTCTCATCGCCGACATGGGTTCCATCTGCATCAAGGTTCGTCCCTCTTCTTTAGTTCCCGTGACCGACGACTCGGCGCTGATCATCATTTCGCTTGCTGGCAGGTCTACACTCTCGAAAAGGTGCTCAAGCTTAAGAGGGATCAGAACACCCAGGCGAGCTTCTTGGACGAGGCCATGTCGGTATGTCTTTGCTCCTCCCGACTGACTCGGCGATGCTGACCTACCCGCGCCTTGCAGGTGTTGGATGACAAGCCCAGCCTCATGTTCTGGACGACTCTTTCGCAGTCCTTCGAGACACAGACAAAGGAGGCTGCTCGCTGTGAGCTTTGCTTTGGCACGTTGATGCTCAGAAACACCTCGCTGACCTCACCTCCCTTCCCTCCAGCCTCTGCCTTCATTCAGACGACGCTGAGCACAGGCTATCCTCGCCTCTTGAGGCTGTTTCACGAATTCTTTTCCAAGATTGCCGTGCATACCGATACCGTCTACACGCAGTCACAGCAGAGGTGGGTCGCTCTGCCTAGTCTCCGTTCTGTTTGCTAATCGCTCCCTCGCTCTTCCAACCCGTCCGCACTTTCCTATCTTCTCTCATTTATCCTGCTCCCCCCGCGACGCGCACCATCAACAGCCCCGAGACGGTCCTCATCCTCCGCTCCATCCAACCCTTCGAGACCCTCTATCTTACCCGGTCCACGAACCGACTCAACGAGGCCGTCACCTCCTCCTTCTCCCTCTCCTCCTCCCTCTCCGCTTCCTTCTCTTCCCGACCACCGACGGTCCCCACCGCCAATGAGGGCCTCTCCGTCTCGCGCGCGATCGTCAACGAGTTGGACGCGGCGAGGTTCGATCCTCTGTTGGTCAAGGCCATCGCCAAGGGTGCCAGCCGGGCAGTCGAGCTTTACGTGCAAAAGGCAGAGGCTTTGGTGCGTTATCTTGTACCCTTTGCCCGCCTAGGCCTCGATCCGCATTGCTGACCGGTTCTTTCCCCTTCGCTCGACAGATTGCGCAGGATCACTCGGCGACTTCACTGCTCGGTCCTCTCGCGACCCCTTCACAGCACTCGAATGCCGACCTCGCCAGCTCGCTGTATCACCTCTGGTCACCGCTGAACCGCGCTCTGCCCGAGCACTCGGAGAGCGTCAAGACGGTGCTCCGGCCTTCCGTCGATGTGAGTGATAGCTCCTTCAAGCTCAAGGCCGAAACTCAGAGAGCCAACTGACGCCTCGCTCTTCTCTTTCGCAGAACACTCGCTCCGCCTACACGACCATCTCGAACCCGCTCATCATGGCCATTCGGCGCGATTTTTCGTCTATCATCGCTCGAATGCACCGCGTCGACTACTCCAAGAACCTCGACGTCAACGGTGTGACGGCAGGGGGAGGAGCAAGTAGCTACATGGTCGACTTGACGGAGAAGTTGACCCTCGTGCGAGAAGAGATCCTCGGCGCTTACAGGGTTGGCGATCTGGCCAAGGAGTGGTAAGTTGTGTGTACCTCCATCGAGACGACCTTGCTAATACTTCATTCTCCATCGATAGGGCCCTCGACCTCGCTCGCTTCACCGTACAAACCTTCATCCTCCACGCCTCGATCGTCAAGCAGCTCGGCGAGTCCGGCAAGCTCAAGCTCACGTCGGACACGACATCGCTCGAGTTTGCCATCTCGCAGTATCTCTCAAGTCATGGCCTCAGCTTGGCAAACATGGGTGATCAGTTTAAGGCTTTGCGAGGTGAGTCCAGCGCGCCGTCTCGCTCATCTCCGCTTCGCGCGCTAATCCGCTCCCTTTGCAGCCTTCCGTCCTCTCCTCTTCCTGGAGGATGCATCCCTCTCCTCCCCCTCCCAAACGACCGACGTCCCCGCTCTGATCCTCCTGCATCACATTCTCTCTCGCTCCTCCCTCCCCCTCCCACATCAAGTCCACGGCTGGTCAGAAGCAGAGTATGTGCGGTGGTTGAACGAGCATGGCGAGAAGGAGAGGATCAAGGTGGTGGAAGGTGTGGTGCGCAAGTGGGAGGAAGGCAGGGCGCAAGAAGCAGGGGAGGATGAGTTGGTGCGGGTGTTGAAGGAGGTGTTGGAACGGAGCAAGAAGGGGCTAGGGAAGGAGGGGGAGTAGATGTAGATGCCAACCAATGATGAATTGGCTGCTTTGCTGTTCCTTGCTCACTGACAGGGAGAAGCCTCAACAGCGAGAAAAGGGCTTGAGATTGCTTCGCTCGACTGGCGGCAAAAGTGCTCGGGTGCAGTGGGTTGTGTGTACATTTAAGCATTTGTGCAAAGGTCTCATCAAAGTTGTGCTGCTTGTTGTCAATGGCAACGAGGCGAGCCTTGTGGTCTTCGATCTCGCCCTCGGTGTTGCGCTTGATCGTGTAGACAAACATGGACAGGATGACCTTGGCCCTGGGAGGAAGTGACGAGCAATTGCTTATGTTGCAGACGTTGTAGTTGTCCTTGAGCTGTCCTCACTCACAGACTTGAGCGAGGGGCGACTCCATGCAGTGGCTTGTTTCTTGGCTCGACACAAGCCCCAAGCCTTTCTTCTTCGAAGGAGAATTGGGCTTGTGTCGAGCCAAGCTTGTTTCCACCTCTGAGGAGGGTCGGTGGCGAGGCCAAATTGGTCGTGCGCGAGTCCACCAAAGAACTCCTTGATGTGACCAAGGAAGCCCATTGGGTCGTCTGAGGAGAAACTGTCGTTGAACAATCCCTTGGGCCTGGCTGGATCCCAGTCGCCGGTCGGAGCTCCTTCGAGTCGGTTGAAGTCGCCCTCGCTCTGGTAGCGGTCGCTCTCCTGCTCGGCGCAATTGCTCTCGTCTCCGCTGGCGGAGGGCGTAGGGCTTGGCAAGGCATCCTCTGGCTCGACGCTGAAGCGGACGTGGCGATCTTGGACTTGGCCAGGTGCTGCTCCTCCATGCAAGATGTTTGAATCCTCCAAGGGTGACTCCGAAGACAACAAGTATGACAATGAGGACAATGATCTCACTGACGGCATTCCCTCTTAACAATCCGACGATGATGGTGTTGAGGAAGATGCTTGAATAGAAGGTGTTGGTGTAGAAGGAGTGGGAGGAGCGGCTCGGCTGTGAGGAGGAGTCAGCAGCGTCGGCAGCTCAAAGTTGAGAGGAGTGGTAGGACATACGGTGTGGTGTCGCTGGGTGAATCAAGCGAGACCGGCGCTGCCCCTAGAGGCAGGAAAGTCGGATCGGAGGGAGGGAACGGGGTTCGGCGTTAGTTCTCGGCTCGAGAACTCTGTAACGGTCGGTCGGTAGTGGTCGGTAGCGGTATCGATAGGAAAAGCAAATCAATGAGAGTCGGTCTAACAGTCGGAGGGAGACGTTTGGATCAGGAGGACGAGCGAACGAGGGGCGGAAAGGGTAGGAGGGGTTCGGGGTACGCGGAGTTGAAAGGTGCAGAAGGGTTGTAGCAAAACAGGGACGAGATGGGAAGTTCTAGCGAAACAGAGGGGAAGGGATAGTTACTTGAACGGGCAAGAATGAAGGGGGAACAAGGGAGAACGAGGGGGAGGTAGGGGAAGGTGATCGCCGAGAAGGCTAAGGGAGGGAAAAAGAGACGGGGAGGGAAGGAATTTCAAGCTGACGACTAGGAGCTCTCGGATGATTTAGCAGCAATAAGTTTATGGGCAAAAACTCAAGCTTGCAGGTCGTGAAGAAGAAGAAAGAGAGGCGAACATCGGCCTTTAAGAGGAAACGACGACCTCCCTCCTCCTCTCCACCCCAGAAAACCTTCTACAGTTCTGTACCCTACTCTCCAGCGCTCCCCACCCTTGTTCCTACCTCTCCCACTCCGAAACTCCCCTTCCTCCTCTTTCTCTACCCGTCTCCCACCTCTCCCCTCCCCCTTTCTCAACTCTCCACCCCTCTTCCTGCACCTCAATGCCCCAAATCTCCACTTCAACCTCCTCCAACCACCCTCGTCCCTTAAGCGCGCCTCACATACTCCTCCAATCCCTCCGGCAAATCCCACCTTCTCGCCCGAGTCCTCCTCGGC
>MWVB01000057.1:97396-133939 GCA_003054985.1 Leucosporidium scottii | reverse complement strand
GGGGGGGGAAGGAGAGAGAAGAGGGACGGACCGGTCCGAGAGACGGATCGCGAGTTTTTGGGCGAGCGCTCGGCAGAGGGAGGTTTTGCCTGTTCCAGGGGGACCGTGGAGGAGCACGACGCTGTAGGAGAGTAGTTCAGTACATGATCTATCTCTGAATGAGAGAAATGAGACCCACCGATTCCAAGTGACGATATTGAAATCGACCATCGCATCGCTAAAAAGCATGGTGCTGTAAATGTACCCGAGGAGATTGCCCTTGACGTCTCCCTCATACACAAGGGTATCCCACAGCCCTTCTAGACTCCTGCTCGGTAGCTGGAGGACCGACGCGGCGGGCACATCGTCTCCATCGCCGTCTTCGTCGCCCTCGGCGGAGGTGGAGAACTCGGTGAGTTGCGAGGAGGACGGTGGTTGGTAGACGTGGATTTGGAGGGTGACTTGGGAGAGGTGGACTGCGATTTCCGGGATTGCTGGATAGTAATCGTGCGTCAGCTGTGCCGAGAGAGAGAGGGAGAGGGAAAGAAGACGAACCACATTCGCCGATCCAGATTCGCTCAATGTGCTTGTCCAACGCGGCTACGTCCCTCCAATCTTCGAGCTCCGAGTTGATCATTAGAGTCTCGTACTCTTGATCGAGGTGGTGGGCTACCAGTGACCGCACGCGGGAGAAGAGGAGGGAGGTCGAGGAGGGGGGCTTCATTCGGACTTCGACTGTCGGGGATCGTCTGCAGTCAGCCCGGCGCGCGCGGTATGAGAAAGAGAGGAGAAATAAACGAACTGTGTAGAGGTACTCGCTCCCTATCCGAGCTACTAGCAATGGAAGAACTGCTCGTCGAAGTGCTCAACTCGGGTCCCCCTCCTCCTCCTCTCAATCTCCTCAATTCTGCTTCTGCCTGCTCCTCTACAGCAGTGAGACCTCCATCCTCACTCTGCATCTCCATCGACACGTCCTCCCCCAGACTCTGCTGACTCTGCTGGCTCGGTTCCTCCTCCTCCTCTGCTCCTGCTCGCTCAACATCGACAGCTCCCTCCCAAACGTTTGGGCTACTCGATCCTTCAAACCTCACGCCATTCTCATCTGGTAGTCTCTTACTACCAGTTGTAGGTGATTTCAGTGCCGGTTTGAGCGGTCCTGTAGCTGTAGCAGCCGAGGCAGGCGAGTTGTTGGACGAGACGCGTGAGGAGGGGGAGAGAGGCGACTTGGGCTTGGGGTGAGGAGAGACGGGAGCCGGTGGGGCGAATTCTAGTACAGGCATAGTCCTCTGTAGCTGTACGGCGCGACGTGTAGCGGATCACAAGGCGACAAAAATGGGAGGAGAAAGAGAAGCGACGCGAGCCCCTTCGCTCTTCTCCCTTCGACCAATTCGTTCTTAATCTCCGCCAGCCGACTTCTGTAGCCTTGCAGCTTTCTAATGACGTCTCTCTCGGCTGCCTCTCCCTTGGATCCACCCCCTCATTTCACCTTGATCCACCCACACTTGTACCGATCCTCCTCGCTCACCTCCTCCCACTTCCCCTTCCTCCGCCCTTTACAACTCACCTCGATCCTCTCCTTGGGTCCAGAACTACCTTCCCGCGCTCTACAGCAGTATTACTCGCAGGAAGGGGAGGGGAAGCGAGTTAGGTTCGTTCATTTGGGAGCGGGCAGGGGCAGGGAAATGGGTGATTGGAGACCAGTGAGGGAGGAGGTGATCAAAGAGGCGTTGGAATTTGTCTTGCTCAAAGGGAATATGCCTTGCTTGGTCATGGATCAGTGAGTCTGGAGGACCGTCCCGAGCTGGCTGAGCGAGCGCCGAGCTGCTGGCTTAAGGCCTGGATGAGGGTTCATCACGCTGACGATAGTTTGTTGCGACAGATCTGGAATCCACGAGACTGGCATTCTCGTAGGCTGCCTTCGGAAACTCGAGCGCTGGACCCTCTCGGCCGTACTCGCCGAGGTTCGTCCTCATTCCCTCCTCCTGCTCCTCTCTCGCTCCCTACTCACCTTATCTCCCTCCTTCTCACCTTTCCCACTGTCCACCCTCTGTCTGCCCCCACCTCCCTCCTTTGTCTCCCCCTTGGCCGAGCAGTACGCCTCCCTAGCCGGCTCCCGCACGCGCGGCACAAACGAGCAATTCATTGAGCTCTTCGACACCGACCTCGTCGTCATCCCTCGGAAGGAGGACCGGGTTGGGTGGTTTGTGGATCCTATTGAGGAGAGGGAGGAGCGGGAGAGGGAGAAGGCGGTGGCTCAGAAAGGGAAGGAGGGGAAGGGGCGGTGAGGAGGTGAGGGAGAGCGAGGGGATCAGAAGGAGATGTCTCTCTCTCTGCAGGACCCGTACGTTCTTGCGATATCGAGTCCTCCCTAAAGGCCCAGCTTTAGAAGCGCCGAAGCTGATCCCCTTCCCTCGCGCAGCCCCTACGTCCTCGCACCCTCACCCCTCGCTTCCCTCGCCAACTCCCGTCGCAGGCCACCAAGCCCAACCTCCTGCTGAAGAGCACTCACGGCAAACCGCGGAGTAAGCCGACCTCAGCAGCATGCGCAAGGCGAGGGCGAGGTATCGTAGTCTTCACCTCGGCGCTCTCTCCTCTCCCAGGGAAGAGGGGACGAAGGAATGAAACGAACGAGCTCTTCATTATCTCATGCGAGGGGGTGTATAGCCAAATGGGTGTAAAACGAGCGAAGAATTGACGAAATGCGGGGGAGGGGAGTAACGAACGAGAGGGAGAGGGCGAAGCAAACACTACGACGAGGACCACCAGCCTGAATCGTCCACCACGATCGACTTGCCACCGAGGCTGGGAGTAGGGGAGACGGCGAGGTGGGAGACGCCTTCGTGGATGGTTCCCTCGGAGCCCGAGTCGTCCTCAGCGTCGTTGTCGTGGCCGTTGAAGAGCCGAGCAGGGTGGGAGTATCCGTACAGAGACTGAGGAGCGTGAAGGATGGGAGAGTTGGAGTTGGGCGTCGAGTAGAGCGAAGAGGGAAGGTACGCCGAGTCATCCCGTCGTTCCAGAGCTTGGATCAGCTCGGCCTTCTCCTCTCGAAGGCGATTCCTCTCCTCCATGACTCTATCCTTTTCCTCCCCCAACTCCATCAACCTCCCCGCCGTATCCTCCAGCTCACTCCTAACCGCCTCCTTCATCCTCTCCAAATCCACTTCCAACACGGCGAACCTCTCGCGGTAAGCCTCCGTCTCGGTGAGGGCTTCGATCCGACTCGCCTCGCTGGCGTTGAGACGATCCTCGATGATGGAGGTGGTGGAAGTGAGCTGTTCGATTCGGTGGCGGGCGGAGGAGAGCTCGTCGGCTTGCTTCTTGAGGGAGACGACGCGGAGGTTGGCTTGACCGAGGGCTTGTTGCTGAGTGGCTTTGACGCGGGTGAGGTTGAGGATGCGCTCGTCCTGTCGTAGTCAACGTGTGAGAATCATTCCGGCCAAACGAGATAGAGACAACTCACCTGCGCCGCGACTCGCTTCTCCAAGGCAATGATCTCCCCCCTCGCCACCGCCGCCTGCTCCCTCTCCAACTGACAAATCCTATCAATCGACGCCTTCTCCTCCACGAGCAGCTCATTGCTCCTCTTGACCTCGCCCAATTCTCCGCGAACCTGCGCCACCTCGGCCGACAGAGTCTCGATGCGAACCTTGGACGAGTCGACAGCAGCATCGAGCACTCGGGCCCTAGCTTGCTGCTTGGCCACCTCGGCGACATGCTTGAGCTCCTTGGTGTGCGAGTCGTCCTCTTTCTCCCTCGAGTGCGCGAGCTGAGCGGCGAGTTGCTCGTTGGACGACTTGGAAGCGGCCAGCTCGGCTTGAAGGCGCTCGACGGTTTGGGTGAGGAGCGTCTTCTCGAGCTCGGCTTCCTTCGCCGTAGCCTCGCGCTCGAGCGCTTCGGCTTTGAGCTTGTCGATCTCGATGGTGTGGCGAGTGCGGTCGGTTTCGAGGCGGTCGGCGAGGGTGGCCTTCTCGCTCCGAGCTTTGCCGTGGTCGTTGCGCGCCTTGTTGAGCCTGGGAAAGTACAAGAGTCAGCTCGGGCTATGTACATGTATCCTCAGACAAGGCTCACTGAGCTTCGAGGTCGGCGATGCGATCCGAGGGGACGTGGCCAGCGGACAGCGCCGAGATCTGCTCGGCGACGAGCTTGTCGGAAGTGTCGAGGCGAGCTCCGATGTCCTTCTGCAGCGTCTCGAGGGCGTTCTTGAGAGTTGCATCTGCTCCTGCTCCTGGGCCTCGGTCCCCGTCGATCGCCTTCTGCAGCGAGTCAAAGCGAGTCGACCAATCCTCCTCCTTCGGGCGGGTCGCGGTGATGCGGTCGACGAGAGCCTCGAGGTCGAAGGGTGCAGAGTCCGATGCGATGACGGTAGTGGGCACTGCAGTGACGATGAGAGGCTTGATGCTCTCGACAAGCGCCTCGACGAGCTTCTCCTGATCCAACGGCGCGGTGGACTCGGTGCTCCTGCTCGCCTCGACGACCGGTCGCAGCTGCTCGACGAGGTACTCGGCCGTCTCCTTCTTCTTATCCCCGAAACGCTCGAAGATCCCGTTGAGCTGAGGCTGAATGGCGAGCGCGAGGCGGAAGACGAGGTCATCGGCGTCGACGTTGACCGACGGAGGCTGAAGAGTGATTGACTTGACGGCGGTTTGTACCTCTTCGACGAGGGAAGCGCGATCCTTGCTGCTGAGCTCGGCGGAAGTGGAGAGCGAGGAGGTGATGGTCTCGACTCGAGCGAGGAGAGAGGCGATGGAAGTGTCGAGCTTGGCGAGGAGGGCGGCTTGGGGCTCGGAGGGAAGGGGGGCGGCCACGCTGGAGGTCGACGTAACGACATCAACAAGGGGCTTGATGGCAGCCTCTACCACCTCGCGTAGCTCCTCCTTGACGCCGCGAGTCGTTTCGGCGGTCGAGGGGAGGAGTCGGTCTTCAACCGCCTTTGAGACGGCGCCGACGAGGCTATCACGCAGATCCTCCGAGAAGTCGAGCGAAGCGGCTTCATGGGAGGGAGGTTCGGTGACGACCATACGACTCTCCCGGTATTGAGCCTTGAGGTCCTGAATGGCGCCGAGTAACGCCTCCTCCGTCCGCCGCTGTCCCTCCTCGACGACGTCCTTGAGCATTGAGACCCTCTCGCCGGCGTCGGCTGTCCTCGCATCGGCTATGATTCCTTCGAGACGAGTTGCCAGGGCATCGAGGACCGCCTCTCCCTTGAGCGAGTCGATATCGTCCTTGAGCGAGGTGAGGCCGGAGAGCTCCTCGCGTAGGCCGTCGAATTGGGTCGAGATGATGTCTTCGAGGATGCGGAGAGGGTAGTCGTCGTCCTCCTCTGACCCTCCGTCGGAGCCGTCGTCGGGAGTGAGCGGCATGACGTCCGAGCCGAAGACATCCTCCTCCCCATCCTGCGCCGAAGTTAAGGGTCAGCGGAGGCGAGTTGAAACTGGACGACTCGACGTACCTCCTCAATAGCCGAACCACTCCTGTCTACCCTCTGAGGGATCGCAATCGCCTGGCTCTTGGGCCTCAGTCCACTCGGCAGCGCAATATCATCGACGCTCTCCCTCCTTTCCTCCCTCGTCCTGCTGCCGGTCCTGCTCCTTCCACCCGAGTCACTCGGGCTTTGTAGCATCCTCTCGGCGGCTCCTCCATCCCTTCTCGGCGTCTCGTCGGGCCCACCGAACTGGGGAATGGGAGGCCGCCTCGTCGTGAAGCCGACGACTCGACCGTCCGAAGAGAACGACGCAGCGGGACGGAGAGTGAAGGGTCGACCGGAGGAAGTGAAAGAGCCGCCGAGGTTTTGATGAGGAGCGTACTGCTCAGGAAGAGGGTCGTCTCCTCCAGTCGTGCTGGCGAAGGACTGCTCGGCGGGCTCGTCGTTGACGTTCGACTCGCGGTCGGAGAGGAACGAAGAGGATTCAGCGTCGTGGGTAGCATCAGCGCGCTGAGAGGAGGGACGAGTAAGCGAGTGGAGCGTCTGAGAGGCGGTCGAGGAGCCCGAGAAGTAGACGTGACCTGTCGATTCGGCGTCGACTTTTTGGCGTTTGACGCTGAGGGAGTGGGGCGTGACCGAGGTGAGAGGGATAGGAGGAAGGGGACCGCGCGAACAAGTAGGTTTGCGACCGGCTGAGGGAGGGATAGTAAGAGTGGGAGCGTCGGCGGGAGGCTGAAAGTCGAAAGTCGACGACCGGGGCGCCGACAGCTCGGGCGAAGGAGTAGGATCCTCGGAGGGTGGGTCGGGGTTGGTGGCCTTGTAAGCGGGTACAAATTCGGGCGCCAAAGGACTGATGCTCGTCGCAGGAGGGGTGAGGGTTGGAGAGTCGACGGTGAGGGATCCTGGCGCGCCGAAGGGACCGAATCCCGCTGAGCCGAGCGAGGTTGTGCTCGACTTGCGGCCGAACGTAGGCGCAACGACCACTCGAAGCTCCTTGGGCTTTGCCGCTCCTCCGAAGACAAACTCGGGAGCCGCGACGTTGAGCGCCTTGGTGAAGACGGGTGGAGGCGCCGGCAACGAAAGCGAGGCGGCCGAGAGGTCGAATCGGTCGATGGCGGGCGTGGGGTCGAGGTGGAGGTTGTCGGCGCCTCGAGTGGGGGGGAGAAGTCGAGGAGGGGTTTTGGGAGGGAAGGAAAAGTTGGTGGTGACCTTGTGCGAACCCTTCTCCTGTGACTGCTCGGCGGCGTTCTCGACGACGGGCGAGCGATCAACATCGCTGGGCGCCTGGAAGATGAGGTCGTCTTCTGGTGGCTCCAGTCCTCCCGAAGCGAGACTCTCATCGTCGCCAAAGTTGGGCGGAGCGTGAGCCTTCCTCGCCTCCTGCTTGAGCGCCGACCTCGACTGGGCGCGGTCGACGGCCCTCCTCCTCGCCCGCTCCTCCTCGGACGGGTTGCTGTGCTGTCCCTCGCTCAGATCTCCCTCCCCGTCCTCTGAGCCATCGTAGCCTCCATCCTCGCCCGAGTAATTCCCATCCTCCTTGGCGCGCTTCAACGCCTCCCTCTTCATCGCCAACGCCTCGGTGCCCAACGAGTTCTGGTGAGCGTGCAACGAGCGGCGGAGGTCCCGAGTGCGCTGATGCTCCTCCTCGTCCGATGGATTCGTCACGACGTCGTCGTCGCTGTGCTCCTCGCCGCTGTCGGTCGCGATGTCCGAAAGGCTCGCGACGCCCGTCCTGACCGACATTCCAGAGTTGCGCCTCGAGGGAGCTGAAAGACGAGGCTCTGCTTCCTCCTCGTCCTCCTCGGCAACTCCAAAGCCACGGCTGAGTTCGGCGAGAGTAAGGCGACGACCTCGGGCGTTGGCGAGGGGCGTCGTGGTTGCCGCTCCTTGAGCTTGAGCCGAAGGGGAGGGCGTCTGAGCGACGGGAGGGAAGTATCCTGGTGCGAGGCCGACGGAAGGGCTCCCGGGAAGTGGAATGGACGAAGGTGATGGCTTCGGCGCTCCCCAGCCGGGCATGGCGAAGCTCCTCGTGAGGGGACCTCCCATCGAAGCGGAAGGGCCGTGGCCTTTGATGCCTCGTGCGAAGGTGTCGAGAGCGTTGCGAAGAAAAGGTGGGAAGGAGGAGGGTGTAGAGAAGAGGGAGCCGGTGCGGAAGTGGCCTTGGTTGGCGACGGGGACGGGCGAGTGAGGAGGGGGAGTTTGCGAGTCGAAGAAGGAGTGCATGCGGTCGGTGAAGAGCTGACGGTCGGATGGCATGTTGGAGACCTGTGCAGCAGCACTGTCAGCTCAGCGCAATAAGCCAACGGAGAACGAAGCCCTCGACTCTGACTCACCTCCGCGCCGAACCGCTCTCTAATCTCGTCGTTGATCATCTCCCTCACCTCCTCCCACGCCGTCTTCCCTGGAAGATAGACATCGATAGTCTCCGGCAGTCCCACCATCTGAACCTCTTCGAAATGCTGTTCCCTGCTGACCAGCTCGTCGCCCTCGAGGAGCACATCGCCCGCTTTCTCCTCCTCAGCCATCAACTCCAGCTTGCGGCGCTTGGATTCCTCTCCGAGAGGAGCGCGCTGGATACTGCTCCTCTTTCGACCCTTCTCCCCCTCCTCCTCCTCTCCAGCTTCCTCTCGGGGAACTCGGACCATGACCTTGCGCTTCTTCTCCTCCTTCTCGGGCGCAACGGCGAGCCCTGGACTGGTAGAACCCGACCTCGATAGGGTGGGACTTTTGAGCGGAGGAGGAGGGCGGAGCGAGATGCTGCCAGGTCGGCGATGGTGCGCGGAAGGAGGGACGAACGAGGGGGTCGAGGCGTGGCCGAGTTTAGTGCGAAACGGGTGAGGGGCGAAGGTGAGAGTTGGAGAGGTGGAGATGGGAGTGTAAGGCATTGGTGATGAGGTGGGAGGGAAGTAGGGCTGGTGGAACGAGCTGGGAGAAGCGACGCCGGCGCTCGAGTTGGACACGGAGCGACCCATCGTCTGCTGGCCGTACCCAGGGGAATAGAAAGGCTGATGCGGCGGACTGGGACCCGCATAGTATCCTGCCTTGCCGTACCCTCCGCCTGCTGCTCCTCCCGATGCTTGTTGTCCTCCGCTCGCTCCTCCTCCACCTGCGCCGAACGGCAGCGATTGCTGACTGTAGTCTGCTGGTGAGGCAACAAAGTGTGCATACTGGGCTGATGGTGAACTTGAGCCGTAAGGATTGGGATTGGGCGAAGGCGGCATCGCCTGTTGACGAGGGACGAGGGTCAGTGAGTTGTTCTGCTCGCGAGGAGAGAGAGAAAAGGGGACTCACGAGACGAGGCGGCATGCCCTGCATCTTGCTCAGCAGGAGCTGCTACTGCTCTGTAGTCGATGGAGCCGCGAAGTCGAAGGCGAAGACGAGGCAAAGGCGTGGTCAAAGTCCAAGAGACGCGGGGGGTCGGTGCTCAAGAGGCGGCCTGTGCTGAGCGAGAAGTTCGAGTTTCGGCCGAAACGCGGTAGGTAGCTCAGCTTTGATACCAGTGGGAATAAGAAAGACTTTACGATCTACAGCGTCTCAAACCGCCTTGCGCGAGCCGCGAACTTGCAGAGCTGAAGAGCGCCGAAGAGATATTGGACAGATCCCTCTGCGTCAGCGTACATCGGGGAAGGGCGCTGAGTGGTAGAGAGAAGTTCACTGGTTATCATGCCCCCCTTGCGACCACAGCGTCGAGGGAGCGCAAGGCAGTCCACCCAAGGACCGAGTTTCGGCGATAGCCCAAGCTCACGCTTGCTCGTCTCGAAGCGAGCAGGGAAGGATAAATGGATACAGGGAGTTTTGATTAGGTACAAGAAGCACTGTCGCGTGTACTGCAATGCCTTGGAGGGTAGCGAAAGCCCCCCTCGTCTCGTTCGGTCGTCCGCTCAGAACTGCGGACGAGGCAAGGTCAGTATGACGAGGGGCGGACAGCAAGAGCGTACCATAAGCGATCCAAGCATCATTCCTTGAGGTCGTGGAACAGGTCAGTGAGGTAGTATGGACGTTTGAGAGCGGAGGGAGAACTCACCTCCCAAGAGACCTCCCCCCATGGCCATACCGCCTCCGCCGTAGCCCATGCCTCGCCTGCCGTACATACCACCACCGTAGCCTCCGTACCCGCCTCCGTAACCTCCGTATCCTCCGTATCGCGAGTAGCCTCCCGGGTAGCCTCCGTAGACTGAGCGCGAGTAAGGGGAAGAAGGTGCAGCGTAGACAGAGCGGTAGGTACCGTTGCGTTGAGCCTCGAGAATAGCCTTTCGGCGCATGAGATGCTTCTGGTAAATCTTCATCTCCTGGGGACGAAAGGAAGGGTCAGTTTGTCAACTTAGGCGACGAAGGTCTTCGACTCGCCTCCTCCTGCTGCTTCTTCCTCTCAGCCACACGTTCATCGTGAGTAGATCCCGTAAGCTTGTCCTTCATCTTCCTGCCGAGGGTGCGCTTCTCCTCGTGCTGCTGTTGCTGGTGTTGGCCGCTGCCCGATGCGTGCGCCGAGGGGCCGCCGCTCTGGGAGGGGAGGTGGTCGCGATGCTTGACGTTGCCTTTCGAGTCGACGGGAGGAGGAGCATCGGCAGGAGGGCCGTATTGCTGGCGGTCGCTGTCGGGGATTGAGGCGATGTACTCGGGCTGCGAAGGCGAGAAGGTCAGCTCGGCGCTAGTTGAGGGGCGCTGACAGAGCGAGTTGCGACTCAGACTTACGTCCTGTACAGGCGCAGGGTTTGGAGGGTTCGAAAGGTCAGTATGAGCGCTTCC
Organism: Leucosporidium scottii; assembly: GCA_003054985.1. Classification (NCBI taxonomy): domain Eukaryota; kingdom Fungi; phylum Basidiomycota; class Microbotryomycetes; order Leucosporidiales; family Leucosporidiaceae; genus Leucosporidium; species Leucosporidium scottii. The sequence continues at coordinate 123,792 of MWVB01000057.1, read as the reverse complement.
CACCAGTCGAACGGCTGCTCTCACATCGTAAGGGTGAACCCAGATCGAACGAGGCGGCGTCTTGGTAGTATCCACGTAGAACAAGTGCTCGGTGCTGTAGGGGAATACACTGGATCAGCCTTTGTGTTCTTGCGCGCCTCTCGCAACTTCCAAGCAATTCGCCTCCTCCGTCATCGACAGTCCCCTTCGCAAATGGACTCACTTGGCATCAAACTCGCGCCTCCATCCCGGCGGCAGCTCCCTCATCTCATCTTCCATGCTCCTCCTCGCCTCCTGCGGGATGGGTCCATCTTCATCGTCGGAAGAGTAGTCTGAGTCGGCGCCCGCGTTGTTGGCGGGAGCCGCGAGATGGCCGTCTTGCTGTGTGGCCTTGCTGTAGGCTGGTGGGGGCTCAGTAGGGCCAGAAGGGTCAGAGTGATGGCTGAAAGGGTTGTGCGACATGATTGGCGACGTGTGGCGGGAGAGAGAGCCGCGAGAGGCGGCTTCGCTGATTATGACGACGGGCGAAAAGAGGAGGTGTTCTCGAATCTGGCATGCCAGAAGTCCGCAAGAAGTGCCGTACTGCCCAGACAGCTTGCTTCGCCTGCTGCCGACCTCTGAGCCTCTGAAATGAGGCGACCTCGACTCATCGCCGAACAAGCTCCATCTCCTGCCGACTTCTCGACGACCGACCAAGACTGTAGACACTGGTTGACCTGCTTCGTTGGCAAATCGACTATGGGCAGGTACAGCAGCTTTAGGTGTGGGTCCACTCGGGCTTCTTCTTCTCGGCAAACGCCTTCATGCCGATCTTTTGATCGTTCTGCGAGATGGAAGGGGTCAAACGAACGCTCGGAGTAATCAAGAGACCCATAAGAACGCACTGTAGCAAAGAGCTGGTGGAAGAGACGCCTCTCGACGTGAAGACCTTCGGCAAGGCTCAGCTCGTAGGCTGCGAAAGGGCGCAGAGTCTTGTCAGCGAGCGTTCGAGAGCTGCAGACAAAGGCAGCACTCACCAGCGTTGACGCCCTCCTTCGCACTCTGCACAGCGACCCTGCCCTTCTTGGCAATCTGTCCAGCGACCTTGACAGCCTCATCGACGACACTTCCCTCCTCGACAACCCTCGACACCAATCCCCAAGCGGCGGCATCCTGAGCCGAGAAATTCTTGCCGGTGAGAACAATTTCCATGGCCCTCGACTTGCCGATAGCGTGAGTGAGGCGTTGCGTTCCACCGGCGCCAGGGATGACTCCGAGCTGTGTGAACATCGCCGAGGGTTAGCAGAGGACGGGGCGAGGCTGGGAAAAAAGCGTACGTTGATCTCAGGCTGACCAAAGACGGCGGTAGGGGCAGCGAGAATGATATCGCACCTGCCGAAGGGGGAAAAGCCGGGATCAGCGAGGGATTCGCCCGTGCCGAAGGACCAGCGTTCATCGTCCTGAGGCGACGGAGTGAGCTACAACTCACATCATGGCGAGCTCACATCCTCCACCGAGCTGTAAGAAGTAATAGAAAGCAACAGCACTCAGTCTCTACCACCGAAATTCAGCCTGAGCCCCACTCACCGCGTAACCGCTGACGGCGGCGACGATGGGCTTGCGGAACTTGGTCACCTCGGTCCAGTGCGCCAGGAAGTCAGTCTTGTACACCTCGGCAAACTCCTTGTCCTTCATCTCCTTGATGTCGGCCCCAGCGGCGAACGCTTTGTCGCTCCCCGTGAGAACGACAGCTCCGACTGAATCGTCCGTCGCAGCCTCACGAAGGGCAGCGTTGAGCTCGGTGAAGAGAGGGGAGCTGAGTGCTGTTAAGGTGCAGTGGAGCAAGCTGTCAGTGAGCTGCAAGTTGGCCAGCAAGACGAGCGAGACGCCGACGGACCGTTCAACGCCTTGGGCCGGTTGAGAATGATGAGGGTAACGCCAGGAGCAGGGTTACTGAGAAGAATGTTCTCGTAGGTGGGTGCTGTAGAGAGGAACCGAACCCTGGACGGGCGAGGGAAGCGCTGCAGGGTCGAGACGCGAGTTGCGCCTGCGAGGCGGAGGGCGGGTAGCTGGAACATGCTGGTCTGGTGTTGGAGAGTACTGAGCGGCTACTGGGGTACAGAGAATCGAGACTGAGCTGTCGAAGCGAGATTGAAGTGAACGGCAGGAGCTCAAGAGAGCTGCCCGCCGAGTCGAAGTGGAACCCCGGACGGGCTTCGCTTCTCGCTACATCATCGTCTCTCGCACTTCGCCTCGTTCTGCGCCTCGTCTTGACTCAAGTACAGTCCTTGCAGCTCGGCCAATCCCGTGCAACTCCCTCTCAGCCCCAACGACCCCTCTTCAACAAAAAGCCGCTCTCCTTCTCTCCGAGCTGCGATGGCTCTCGTCACCCTGGTAGGCTTCCCTTCGAGCGGCAAATCGACTCGAGCGCAAGAGCTCTCCGCTTTTCTCGCCGCCAAGCTTGCCCTACCTTCAACTCCGCCGGCAATCGCTCGTCTGAAGACTGTGGTGATCAACGACGAGTCGCTGGGGCTGGCCAAGAGCTCATATGATGGTGAGTGCAGCTGCAGAGTGACTTCAAGAGTCTCATTAACGATTCGGTGCTCCCTCGCAACAGACAGTCGAGCCGAGAAGCCAGCTCGGGCGACCCTCTTCAGCGCCGTCGTTCGCGCGATTAACAAGGAGACCATCGTGATCGTCGACGCGATGAACTACATCAAGGGTAGTCGGTATCAAATGTACTGTGCGGCTCGAGAGGCCTCGGTCAGGACGTGCACCGTAAGTCGAGCTGCAAAACGCGCCGAGGCGAAGCTGAACAGTTCCCTTTCGCCGAGCAGGTCTTTATCGCTACCCCACCAGCAAAGTGCGCAGAATGGAACGCTACAAGGCCTCCGACTTCTTCCTACATCGAGCCGACGTGAGTTTCGAGCCTGTGCGATCATTCTCGGCGCTCGCTGACCGCTGCGCCCTGCGCAGGCTCGAGAACCTCATCTCACGCTTCGAGGAGCCTTCATCATCAGCACGATGGGATTCGCCTCTCATCACCGTCCCCTCCTTCGATGGCAGTCTAGCAGTCACACCCGAAGGAGCAGCAGAAGGGATCCTAGGCAGCGCCGACGCCGAGCGGATATGGGACGCCATCACTACGGGTGACGTGAAGCCGCCGAACGTTGCAACGCTTCCTGTGAGTGTGTACGGTCTTCTGCTGTGGATCGAGCTGATCCGCTCCTGCTCAAACAGGTCCACACCTCCACTACCTCCTACCTTACCCTCCTCGAATCGACCACCTCCCTCCTCATCTCGACCCTCCTCTCCCAGCAATCCCTCTCCCCCCTCTCCGGCACAACGACTCTCGTCCTACCCACTACGCCAACCGTCAGGGTGCAACTCAACATCTTCAAGCCCGTCTCGATGCCGATGCTGCAGAGGCTCAAGAGGCAGTTCTCCAAGCTCAATCAGCAAGCGCAGACCGAGTTGACGCAGGATCAGATTGCGAGATTGTTTGCCGAGTACTTGGAGGGCGGCGTGAGGTAGTGGTGTGGAACTGAGTCGAGTTGACGGTCCGGCTTCGGCGAGGAGAGGAGAGGAGAGGAGAGGAGAGGAGAGGGAAGCTAGGGAAGAGCTTTCTGCTTCGTGTGCTGGCTCCTCAACGGCAGATCACTCAAAGGATGGATGACTAAGAGAGTCGAGCTACAATGATGGAACACCTCTTACAGTACCACGAGCTCGACCGCCTTCTCGGCGCACTTCCTCCTCACCGTCTCACTCGCCCATTCCTTTGGCACCTCCAGATACTCCAACCCCTCGAGCCCATCAAGAGCCTTACACAGCACCTCCTCCGCCTTCTCCTTCTCGACAGCAGGCAGCGGGACGATAGTACTGCCTTCCATCTCGGCGTCGGGGCCTTCCACAGGGACGACGCGAAAGCGAGGGGAGGGACGAATCTCGAGGCGAGTAAGACCCTTCGGGAGTCTGTCCTCGGAATCTCCAGCCGGAAGCATCTCGATTGGTCCACGCAAAGTGCGAAGAAAGCGGAAAGCGATCCAGCGGGTGAGGAGCGTGTCGCCTCGGACGTTGACATAGGTGTCATCTAACTTGCTAGGGTGGTACACCCACTCATGGATGGATAAATGCTCTACTTTGAGGCCGGGGGAGAGGGGCGACTGCATGGCGAGGTGCTGCCAGGACATGCCGAAGGGGTGCTTCGATTCGGCGAGGGTGATGGCGGAGAAGTGGCGTTTGTGGAGCGTTTCGATGAGTGTTTTGCCAAAGATGGCTTGTTGGCTGAGATTGGAGAGGATAAGGCGAGGGAGCAGACTTGTAGGGTGTAGGCGAGGCGGGATGGTGGAAGCTTGGGTTGAGCCGAGGAGGGTGAGCTCGGCGAAGCCTGCGAGACGATTGAAGTCAGCGAGATCGTCGGGAGGCAGAGAACTGTGACGCACGAGCAGATTCTCTTTGTGCCCACTCAGGCGTCTTGGCTGTCGACTCGCCAAGAAGCTCAACATCCTCCAGCGCCGGAAGGGCGTCCAGGACCTCGGCGCCGAATACGTCGTCGAGCTCCACTCTGATAAATGTGACAGCGGGGACCAGGTCCAGCTTCATCACTAGCTCTTTGTACTGCTCCCAGCTTCGAGCAGTGACCATCCCGTGCTTCAGCAAGAGCTCTCGAGCGATGGGGCGCCACAGTCGAGCGACGAGCGACGCCGTCTTGAGGAAGGGGCGTACGAGTCGACAGTAGGTGTCCGCGAGAGATAGCGTGTATGGAGTAGACTCGCGAGCTTGAATTTGCAGCTCCTTGACGGCGGGCTCGAGGATCTTCCAGACCAGCTCGGCGGGGAGGCTGGTGCGATCCCGGCGAGCACCGGGAAGCGATGAGGTGGCTTCGAGTTGCATGAGGAGATTTTGTTACTGATGTGAAGGTGGTTTGGTGAGGCTGAAGAGCTGGGAGCAAGTTGTGGGAGGAGAGCAAGCCGTTTCTCAGGCGGATTGCTCCAAAACAGCACGAGCGGGATCGGCCGATTGCTGGGGCCCAACCGAAGTCTTGCCGTCTCAGGGGTTGCTGGTACACTTCACTCTTGAATTCACCTCAGCTACTCCCTTCCCCAAGCCCTCTTCCTCCTTCACGGCCTTTTTCCAGGGAGCTCGGCGCTCGCCTTGGTCGAATCTCGCGCTTCATGAACAGCTTCCAACGATAAGAATGGCGCATGCAATGCAGCCTCCTGCCTTCTTCAATATGATATGCCCTCCACCCTTCCGCTCTACATAATAACACAATCATTCGAGCTATCCCTCTCCAAATCGCCAATGATCTCCCTACTGCCCTTCCCGCCCTGTCCCTGCAGCTGCACCACCAGGACACCCGAGTTATGAGGGTCGAGGTAGGCGGTCAGCCGCTCGCGCTGCATGAGGTCCTCGATGGCGGGCTTGATCTTGGCGACATGGGCTGGCGAATGGTTGCCCTTGCCGACGATTACGCGGAGTTCGGGGAGGCCGGATTGACGAGAGGAGGCGATGGCGCGTTCAGTGAACTCGATGGATTCTTGGACGTAGAGACCGTGGAGGTCGATCGTGCCGCGAGGTTGGGTCTTGTTGTTCTCGTTGAAGATCCAGCTGGCCGCTTGGTCGTTGTACTGGTCCTTAAGGCGTTGGTGCTCCTTGCCCTCAATTGAGAGGTCGTGTGCACGTCCACCATCGCCAGCTGAGTAAGCCTGCTTGCTCGCGGAGAAGGCCTTGCCCTGTTTGAGGTGGAGGGGGAAAGGGAGAAGGTCAGCAACGCCGAGGAAAGAAGCCTAGAGCTCATACGCGCGTCGAGGAAGACAACGCACCATCAGATCACCCTCGTGAATAGCCTTGTTCCTGAGATCGACGTAGTATGAGTTCTGAGCATTGGCCATGTCCTGATTCTGCTCATCGAGGAGATCCAGCCCGATGAGATGGCGGAGGGAGGGTCGTAGAAAGGCGGGGAGAAGCCAGAAGACCGAGTTACGAGGTGGTAGAGATGGTTTTGGTGGCGGTGGAGTGTATACGGGTATTGGCGGGCGGTAGGGATGCCGAGAATGGCGAGCGCCGAAGGGGGACGAGGTGGTGAAACGGCGCGAGGCGAAAACGAGAGAGGTCGGGGAGGCGCGGGAGAATGATGATGGGGCAGAGGAACAAGCGAAGGGGAATAGCAGAGGGAGAGAGGTAAGCTCTCGTCTTGTGCTCGAAGCAAGCGAGAGCTTCGCCGATGCGACGGCGACCGAGAGGGCCTCCAGCTCGACAAGACGTTGAACGCAACGCTCCACCACCGCACAAGGCAGTAGCTGCGAATGGACACGCATAGGTCGGCCCTCTGAATCCTCGACTGTAGACGTCTCCTTACGGCCTAGAATCGGCGAAGGGAAGCGATCGACTCACGGTAGCGGGTCCATCATGCGAGCCATAACCTCCGTGCACCTTTCCACCTTGTCCCTGCTGCTGAGGGTAAGGGCTAGACGAATGCTGCTGCTGTCCCGAGTACTGGTTGCCGTGCGTTTGAGGGTACGGCGACTGCTGGTTGTTTGACCATGCTCCTCCGCCTTGCTGCTGATGCTGTTGCTGCTGAGCTTGGTTCTGCTTCTTCTTTTGACTGGCTTGGAACTTCTTGTAGAACTGTGGTGTCCAGGTGGTCAGCGAGACGGACGAGAGGGAAGAGGAGCGCGAAACTGCACGGTGAAGGCCTTCTTGGCGAGGCGGATGAGCTGGTTGATGTCGAAGGACACTGCGAGGGAGTTCAGTTGTAGCCTCACAGAGCTGTAGAGACTACTCACTAATGTCCAGTCGTCCAGTGAGGAGCACAGAGCCAAGAGGGACCCGCTCGAACGTCTAGCTTCTAGAGCTCGACGTCCGCTGATCGAACGGGGGGTTGGCTTCACCCAATCTCTACCGACATGCAGGCCATCGAATCGTACGGTTACGCGCTGCTGGACCAAGGACTCATCCCTGATCCCATCCTCCGCCGAGCCATCCGACACCTGTGTCAAACGAGGTTGAACGAGATCGCTTCAGCCAGCATCGAGGAGCAAGCCGAGGCGAAATGGGCTTACATCGAGGACTTGAAGCAGCGACCAGTAGCCATCGAGACGGAAGCTGCAAACGAGCAGCACTACGAGGTGAGTTCTACCGTACTGCAGCTTTGGAGGAGGCAGCAAGTGGGGAGAGAGTTGACGTCGCCGATTAATGGATCGCCGCCGTGCTTTGCAGGTCTCTACCGAGTTTATCAACTCATGCTTAGGGCCCAACAACAAATATAGCTGTTGCCTGTACCCTACCGGTAAAGAGACGCTCGAGCAGGCCGAACTGGCGATGCTCGAGAGCTACTGCATCAAGGCGCGCCTCGAGGACGGCATGGACGTCCTGGACCTCGGGTGCGGCTGGGGCTCGCTCTCGCTATTCCTTGCCAAGGTATGTACCGCTCCCTGCTCTCTCAACCCTTCACCTGTGCTGATATTCTCCTCCTCGGCCTCGTAGAAATACCCCAACTCGCGCATCACTTCGCTCTCCAACTCGGCTACACAGAAGGTCTATATCGACTCGCAAGCTGCTCTCCGAGGCTTGAACAACCTCGAGGTCTTCACTGGCGATGTCAAAGTCTACGATTTTGCCGGACAGCGCAGGTGAGCTGCCATCGCCGATGTCCGATCGCTGAGCTCCACGACGGTACTGACTGTTCTGCTCACCTACAGCTTCGACCGCATCCTCTCCATTGAGATGTTTGAGCACATGAAGGTGTGTAATGTCGCTCTCTGCTGGTTCGTCGCCCCTCGCTGACCTCGGCCTCCGTTTCGCGCAGAACTACGAGTTCCTCCTGCGCAAGATCAGCACTTGGCTTAAGCCGAACAAGGAGGCCAAGTCGGGAGAGGCTCTCCTCTTTGTCCACATCTTCTGCCACCGCGATACCCCGTCCGTTCTCTACTCCCTCCTCGCGCCGAACCCGAGCTGACCTCCTCGTCGGCTCACAGCTACCATTTCGAGGAGAATGACGGCTGGATGTCCAAGAACTTCTTCTCTGGTGCGCTGTCTCTCCACCTCTTGCACTGAGAGTTGCTCGCTGACCTATACTCACACCCTCTTCGCTCCTCGCCGTCTCTCTACACTCAATGCTCACTCTCAATCAGGCGGCACCATGCCCAGTTTCGACCTGTTCAACCACTTCCAGCGCGACCTTACTCTCGAGCACTCCTGGTGGATCAACGGGCGGCACTACGGCCAGTGAGTCTCTCACCCTCCCTCAGCTCTCTTCGCCGAGCGCTGACCCTTTCTCTTGCTCTCCCTTCCAGAACCTGCGAAGACTGGCTGCGCAAGCAAGACGCCGGCCGCAAAAACTGGATCGGCAGCGGGCGGGAAGGGGAGCTCGTCACTTCGAGCAAGAGGGGGGAAACTACCGACGAGGCGAGCAGGAAGGCTGAGGGAGCGAAGACGTTCTATAGGTTTAGGGTGTTCTTCTTGGCTTGCGCTGAGTTTTTTGCGTTGAAGAAGGGCGAGGCTTGGGGGGTGGGACACTATTTGTTCAGGCAGCGGGATTGAGGGCGAGGAGTGGAGGAGTGTGAGACGGCGGAGGAGTGAGGTCGGCAGGCGTAGATTTGAGCACAAAGTACATTTGACCACACCTGAAGCGGGAAACCAGCAGATACAGCCAACGTCTCGATACTAGAGGCGCCAAGATGAGAATCGCCGGGACTGAAGCACAATCTACTTCCTTCGCGGGACGACCGCCGAGCTTCTGCGAGGTCGATTCAAATCCCAATGGCTTACGACTGAGCTACAGCAATACGCTCCCGATAAGTATATACACCTCCTTTCTCCTCAAAGCTCCCTCCCTCCCTCTTCACCGCTTCGCTGACCGACTGAATCTCCTCCGCCGACCAACTTACCATCAGCCGAATAATCGGCGACGGCCGATCCGACCTCCTCCTGAGGTGGTCGATGATAACGTGAGGGCTCTCAGGCGGGCTTTGGGTGGCGTCGAGGGTGTGAAGAGTGGGAGGTAGCGCGCGAAGGAGGTCGGTGGAGAGTTGACACCTGTCATAATGAGGGGGCGAGAGAGAGAGGTGAAGAAGATGAGGGAAATGCTCCAAAGTTTCGGCGAACTCGGCGTGAGGTAAGCCAAACATATTTGGGCTGGACTCCAGGTCGAGGCTACGAAGCTTTGGGAAGCTTGGATTCTCCTCCGAGTCGGCGTTCGGGAAGAGCTCGACGAGTCGAAGGAGGAGGTCGAAGGAGACGGAAAGGTGGGTGAGGGTGGACAGAGACGTGGAGAGGAGTAGGACGAGGTGCGGGTCTGGGAGCGACAGCTCTGATGAGATGCTGAAGGAGGTGAGGTGGAAGGGGAGAGGGGGAGGGATGAGCGCCGAGCGGTCTCAGTCGAGAGGAAAGTGTTCCACCAGGGTCAACGAGCGGAGGTTGGGGAGGCGAAGGAGGAGGGAGAGGAGTCTTTTGCCCGGGTATGTCCAAGTGAGGGAGTGAAGATCGCGAAGGAGGTCGGCCTCGGCGGAGAAGATGGCCAAGGCGAGCGTGTCGTCTGAGCTCGTGGCGCCGCCCGGAGTGGAGCTGAACCAGATTGATCTGAGGTGAGGGAATGCGCGAAGATCACTGAGGACTTCTGCGCAGAGCCGAGCGTCGTCCGGCTCCGCGACGTCGCGGTGCTCGACGTCGAAATGACGAGCGAGTTGGCCGAGACGAGGGTTTTCCTGGGCGACTTGTCGCTGCCACCTCTCGTGGGCGAGGGGCGGCCAGCTCTCCTGAGCTCCAAAACGGGCTACTACACTGGCATAGAGACGCCGGGTGACGATGGCGTTCCATTGCTTGGAAACGAGCGACAGTGGGTGCAGCGCGGTTTCGAGGGGATGTTGATGCCGGGACGAGACGCGGTAAGGGATCGCGACAATCTCTTCGATGATTGCTTCCACAATTTCATCCGGGATCTCGACGGCGACGCTTCGTTCGTAAGTCTGGCTGCGAAGGGGCGCGCCGAGCGTCAGTTTCTCGCTCTGTGAGGGCACGATCTTGGACGTACTCGGCCATCTCTCTGGCGCGATCTTTACTACAGACAAGTCTGGGCGAGGGAGGTCAAACCTGAAGCTGCAAAGCGAAGTGTAAGCTAGCTGGTGGCTGCGGACTCGGGCCGAACTCAAGCGCCGAGAGACGCTAAAGGGAGGTCGGAGGAGCAGCTACTCACTGTGCGAGTGCTCCAGATATACTTTTACTATTGAACGACTCTTTCTCAAGCGAGCAGAAAGCAGGCAGGTGGCCGAAGTTTCGAGAGGCTTGCGCTTTACGGTCCGGCGAGCGATAAGCGAGGACGACGGCGAGTGCTGGGTGCCGCAGTGTTGCCGGAGCAGTGGATGCTTCCTACTAGTCTGCTGTAGCGAATGCCCGAAGGTGAATGGACGAAGCGAGAAGCGAGAGGGAGAGAGAGGAAAGCCGCTCAGAGCGACGAGGTGGGGTCGAGCTCGGACCACATTTTTGGTGAGGTGCAGGCAAGGCGAAAGCATGCCACTCAATTCGGAACGTCCACCTACGAAACCTCAGGCGACCTGCCTGAACCGAATCGAGAGCAAGGGGTGCAAGCTGCGAAGCGCCGAACTCGCTTCTGTAGCGCAGCTGAGCTTGGTGGGAGCAGGAGCGCAGGTACACACAGCTCGTATAGGTCAAAGAGGCTATTTGTCCTGCTGCTGCCTTATCCCCTCGAGATCATCGCAGCCCGCTTTCGCTTCTCTCCCTCCTGCTTTCAACCTCGCTCGTTTTGCTCTGCACCATGGCACCTCGTACTCGCTCAGCACCACCTTCGACGCTGCTCTGGACGCTCGCCTCGCACAAAGGACCAGTACATACAGCGGTATACAACACAGGATCGAACTACTTCCTAACGGGAGGGCAGGACCGGCAGATCAAGCTATGGAATCCCAAAAGTGGGATGGAGGTGAAGGCTTACAGTGGGCATGGATACGAGGTGCTGGGGCTCTGCTGGTGAGCTACAGGGCTGCTCGAGAAGGCGCCCAAGGTCGCGTCGAGCTGACTTCGTCGTCGCTGGGCTCGTCTAGTACACCGGACAACACCAAGTTCGCTTCTTGCGGAGGAGATCGAAGCGTGTTTGTGTGGGATGTAGCTACAGGAGACTCGTTCCGCCGCTTCCAAGGGCACATGGGCAAGGTCAACGCCGTCGCTTTCAATTCGGACGCCAGCATCCTCGCTAGTGGTGAGTTGTGGTGCTCCAAGACGCTCTTGAGGCTACTCACTAACCACCTCTGCTCCGCCAGGCTCTTCCGATACCTCTGTACGGCTCTGGGACATGAAGTAGGGCGCCCTCTCCTTTCCCTCCCCCCTTCGCAGCTGACCTCTCGCTGCCACAGGTCTCAGCAGCGCATGCCTTTGCAGATCCTCGAAGAAGCTCGAGACAGCGTGATGAGCATCGCCATCCGCGGGCATCTCATCATCACGGGCTCGGTCGACGGCTACGTGAGAACCTACGACATTCGCAAAGGAGAGCTTCGTACCGATTTTTTCGACCGTAAGACTCTTCTGTATGCTCTCCAATCCCTCGCGTTCAATCGCTGACCTCTCCTGCCCTCGCAGAACCCGTCACCTCCCTCAACATCACCGCCGACTCGTCCCTCGTCCTCCTCACCACCCTCGATTCGAGCATACACGCCCTCGATCTCGACTCGGGTCGAGTTCTCAAGTCGTTCAAGGGCCACAAGAATACCAGTTATCGCTCGGCTGCTGCTTTCGGGCCAGGAGAAGCCTCGGTCGTGATGGGCGACGAGGACGGCAAGGTATGGGGATGGGATACGGAGACTGTGAGTCGGGTGTCTTTCCTGCGCAACATTGTAGCGAAGCTTATTGACCCCTTCTTTGACTTCGATCTACAGGGCGAGAAGCTGGGCGAGTTCAAGGCGCACGACCGAGCGATCCTCTGGACGGCGCATCATCCCAAGGAGCAGCAGATGCTCACCGCCTCATCAGATGGAACAGTCAAAGTGTGGGGAGGTCGTAGCTGATGTAGCGTCAGGCGTGACCAATATCATTTGTTGTTATTCCTTACCGCCGAGCGCAAGCTGACTCGCCGAGCTCTTTCTCTTGCCTTCGCACCGCACGAGAGGCCGTCGAAACGCAAGTCACTGCTTCACAACAGAGCAAAACTGTACAGAACTACGGTATCAAGTTCATCAGGGCGTATCTTGCTGCTCCCTCCCTCTCTCCCTCACTCCGTCACCTCAACCCCCAATCGCCGAAGCTCCTCCTCCCCCTAACATCCACCTCCCACTCCCACACCCTCCCCTCAGTCGCAACAAACAAGCTCCTCCCCTCCTCATCCCAGTCCAATCCCAACAAGTCGGACGGCGTGCTTTCGACAGGGAAGTAAAGCGAGTTGGGCTGATAACCTCCTCCGCCAAGCGAGGAGAGACCGATGGTATCGAGGTAGTTGGCGCTCGAGGAGGGGATGGAGCCGACGATCGAGCCGTCGAGGTAGGATCCCGAGTTGGGGTCGGGGTGCCGCCCCGCCGAGGTGGAGAGAGGGGAGTAGCCCGAGAGGATTTGAGCCCTTTGCGGACGAGGAGAGTCGTGTGGTGCGCGAGAGGTGGCGGTGGAAGTGGGAGTGAAGTGGAAGGGAGGGAGGTCGGAGATGAGGTTCGTGAGGGCGGAGTTGGGGACTTGACGCTGGGCGGCGGCGGCGAAGCCGGAACGGGGACGGGCGCGAGGGTCCGGGAGGATGCGAGAGTAGTTGGCGTTGGGGAGGGCGAGGGAAGAAGAAGGAGAGTCGGGTGGACAATCGTCCTCGCTGATGAGGCGGGTCCTCTGCGCCGAGAGGCCTTGCTCGAGCACGGCGAGCTCGTCTTCATCGTCCATGTCGTCCTCCTCTTCCTCTTCTTCCTCCTCATCATCTTCTTCTCCATCTTCGCCCACCACCACAGTCTCGCGACCTCCTCCACTCGTGTACCTCCAACCCCTGCTCCCTCGACTCCTACTCCTCTCCTCCGTCGAGTTCCCCACATCCTGTAACAACCTCCTCATAAACCTCTCCTCTGGCGAGCTGCGATCGATCGTCTCCCCAGAAGGAGGGTACAGCGAGTCAACGAAGGCGCGAGGATTTGGACGCGCGTGCTGAGCGCGAAGAGAGTGCGCCGAGGGAGGACGAGGGCGAGGTGCTGGTGAGGGCATGGAGGAGGATGAGCAGGAAGGGATGTCGAGAAGCTGCATCTCGTTGAAGTGCCGGGCGTCGACGACGTGGACCTTGGAGCGATGCTGCGTAGGGGGGGAGGAGCGTTAGCTTGTAGTCCGAGACGAGGGACCGAGGACTGAAGTCACTTCGGTAAAGGCGAGCAGTTCGCTATCGACTCGGCTCCCTGGACTAAACTTCAACTTGCGAACGGCGCCTGCTGGTCCGCCTTGAGTCGCCTTGAGGGTCGCGACGGTGCGCGGCGGGGGTGTCGAAGGGTCGGCCGAGCAGCCTGACGAGGACGGAGGAAGCGAGCGAATGTCGTAGATGTTGACGTAGCCATCTGGTGTGAGTACAAGGAAGCAAATCGTCAGCGAGCTGTCCAGCAGCGGCTCGAAACGAGCGCCGAGGTTCAAGCTCACCTTGCGAAGCGACAGCGAACTTGTCTCCGGTCGAGGACCAATCGGTTGAGAACGAAGCATCGTTCGATGCTTCAAATCGATGGTATGGGAGGAAGGTGCCGTCTGACTGAGCCTGCAGCAGATGCACCTCGTTGGTATCGCCGACCGCGACTAACCACCTCCCATCGGGCGAGAGGGAGCAGTGGTTGATGGCCGTATCGAAGGCGAGGTGATCCATCTCGACTCGCTCGAGCGTACATGGTCCTCCTTGATCGTAGACCCCATCCTCTTCGACCGATTCGTCGTCGTCCTCCCCCTTCTCCGACTCGTCGTCCAGCTCCATCCGCTCCGAAGGGCGCTTCTCCCTTCTCCGCCTGGCGCGCTGATAGTCTGGAACCGGCCCTGCGACATCGTACACCTCTATCCTCTCGGCGTTAGAGCTGACGTAGAGACGGATGCCACCACCTCCTCCAACCGTCGAAGCGCTCATCGGCGCCGGCGCGATATGGATCGAGTTGTGAATGCTCCCATTCGGCTGGCTCGGTTGTTGATAGCACCTGGAAGAGTGATTAGAGGTCAGTTCTGTCTTCTGCACCTCCGAGTCACCTCCCGTGCACCGTACCAAGTCGATCCTGGCTCAGCGGCTTTGAGAGCCAGCTCGGAGCTCTGACCGCCGCAGGCGATGAGGCCACATCCGGAAGCAAGAGTAGATGGAGAGAACCTGAGCCTAGTGTAGCTTGGGGGCGCCTGTTGAGAGTGCAAAAACAGCGATTAGCCCTCTGCCTTCTCCCCGCACGCGAGAGGCGTCTCAAGCGCCCACCTGACCGTCGAGAGCGTGACGAGCGATGGAATCGTAGCAGACTACAGAAACCGATCCTGGTGCTTCCGGAGAGTAGACGAGGAGATCCCGGAGCTGAGCTGTAGGACGACAGCGCGGTCAGCAAGCAGCGGGCGGCGAGCGAGATGACGACGGACGGTGCGCTGGAGTCGAAACGAGTCGTGTAGAGTAGGGTTCTGGTAGTAGTAGGTGATTATTGCTGTATTATAGTCAGCTTTAGCCCTTGAAATTGAAGCGAAAGACCTACAGGATCATCTCGCCGACTTGGACAAGCGAGAGAGGTCTGGTCGGCGCTCGCCGTTTCCAAGGTCTCGCTTCCTCCACACGCTCGTCGCCGCTCGCTTCTCGTCGCCATGTCTACCACCGCTGATCAGGATCAAGAGGCTCAGATCGCTCGCTGGAAGGTTGCCAAGCTCGGTACGCTTCATCTGTAACCTTTTACGCGCCTCGAGGCCTCAACCGCTCACCATTTTTCGTACTCGCCGTCGCGCTTCCCAGTCAAGAGCTTGCAGGCTGCCCGCGGAGCTGGAACGTCCATGATTTCCCTCGTCATTCCTCCTAGGTCCGTTCTTGCACCACTCCGAGCGCTTCCAGCGCCTCCCAGCGAGCACAAAGAGCTGATCCGCCGGCTGTCCTGAAACCGCAGGTCGCAAATCAGTCAAATCACCAACATGCTGACCCAGGAGTATGGAACGGGTATGTCGGAGCAATTGCTGTTAAACTGCAGCCCGTTTGGAGTGGTGGCAAAGGCTCAGTGGCTGACCCGAGCTTGCGCCGACAGCTTCCAACATCAAGTCGCGCGTCAACCGTCTCTCGGTTCTGGCCGCCATCACCTCGACCCAGCAGCGTCTCAAGCTCTACAACAAGGTCCCACCCAACGGACTCATCGTCTACTGCGGTACCATCCTCACCGACGAGGGCAAGGAGAAGAAGGTCAACTTCGACTTTGAGCCGTTCAAGGTGCGTGCCGTCGGGTCGCGTGAGCTGCAGGAATATGAGCGCTGACCCTTTTCGTATCGTATGGCTACAGCCCATCAACACGTAGGTCTCTATAACCCCTCTTCACCGACTTGGCCAAGCTCGGCGCTGACCCCTCCCTTCCCTCTCCAGCTCCCTCTACCTCTGCGACAACAAGTTCCACACCGACGCCCTCGCCGAGCTCCTCGAATCCGACACTCGCTTCGGATTCATCGTCATGGACGGAAACGGAGCCCTCTTCGGAACCGTCGCTGGAAACACTCGCGAGATCCTCCAGAAATTCACCGTCGACCTCCCCAAGAAGCACGGCCGTGGAGGACAGTCCGCACTCCGTTTCGCTCGTCTCCGTATGGAGAAGCGTCACAACTACGTGCGCAAGGTCGCCGAGCACGCCGTGACGCACTTCATCACCGACGACAAGGTCAACTGCCAAGGCATTGTCCTCGCTGGATCCGCCGACTTCAAGACCGAGCTCAACCAGTCCGACATGTTCGATGGACGCTTGGTGGCGAAAGTCATTAAGGTCGTCGACGTGTCGTACGGAGGTGAGAACGGCTTCAACCAGGCCATCGAGCTCGCCGCCGAGAGTCTGAGCAACGTCAAGTTTGTTCAGGAGAAGAAGTAGGAGTCCCGGTTTCCCCCTGCTCATGCACGCATCATTGACTCTTTCCTCTCCTTCCTCCCTTGCTTCTCGCCTCACCCCTCCTACCCCCTCCCCCTACTCGTGCAGGCTCATCCAGCGCTACTTTGACGAGATCTCGCACGACACGGGCAAGTACTGCTTCGGCATCGACGATACTCTCCACGGACTCGAGATGGGAGCCGTCGAGACCCTCATCGTCTGGGAGGACCTCGACGTCGTTCGCCACACCCTCCGCTCCTCCACCGGCGCCGAAATCATCGTCCACATCCGCGCCCCTCCTCCTACCGCTTCCAACGCCAAGGTCGAGGGACCTACGAGTGGAATCGCGGCGCTGAGTGAGGAGGATAGGCAGAAGTTCTTGGACAAGGACACGGGGCTGGAGATGGAGCAGGCGGCCGAACCGCAGAACCTTCTCGAGTGGCTGTCGGAGAAGTACAAGGATTTCGGAGCCGAGCTGGAGTTTGTCACCAAGTGTGTCTCTACTCTATCTCACAATTTTGGGTGCAGTACAGGTGCTGACTCTTTCCTCCGCTCTCTCTCCTGCCTTCCTTCCCTTTCTCCGCCCTTTCCATCTCCCGCTCCTGCCCAACACAGCCGTTCTCAAGAAGGATCGCAATTCGTGAAAGGCTTTGGAGGCATCGGTACGACAGATTCGCTCAGACTGCAGGGTGACGCCTTGTTCGCCGAGGACGAGATCGCTGACCCTTCGCCGAAACACAGGTGGACTGTGCCGCTACAAGGTCGACTTTGCTCAAATCGCCGACGCGCTGGACGAGGTGAGCTTTTTTTCGCTTTCTGTATTCCTCTGCCTCACCCCTACTGTCGTCCTCTTCGACCTCGCCACTGACCCTCCCCTTTCCCGCTCTCCCCTCCTTTTTGCTCACCCTGCTTCAACTCACTCTCACCCTCTCTCACACCAAAAGGTCGACGACGACGAGTTCATGTCGGACGACGACGACTACTGATGGCGTGGTCAGCTCTCTCCCTGTGGCTCGGAGGCAGGGGGGCGCACATCTCTCGAGGGAAGGGCAGATCAGGCGACGGCGGAGGTGGGGAGTGAGGGATCTTTGTTGGTGGTGGACGGAGCTGGAGAGGGTGTATTTAAGTTGAGGATGGAGATAAGATGGATGAACGAGGCGAGGAGGCTGCGCAGGTGAGTTCCTTGAGCTTGAGCCGAAGGGGAGTGAGCCCCGAGCTGACCTCCTTCGCTCTTCCACAGCGCCTTCTCTCGCATTTTCAACCACTACACCTCCTCTCTTTACTCGTACCTACACCCTCGCCGCTTCTGAATCACCAACGACCCCCTTACTATTCCCCTCATTATCAACGCCCCCGTCCTTCTCACATCGCTGACGAACCGACGACAAAGCCTCCTTCTCTTTCTCTTGTGCTCCCATCATACCTTTGCTACCCCTTGTCTTCTTTAGCTTTCTATAATTGTACACCTCGTTCATATGCTTATCTCACACTTGAAGCCGAGAGCGATGCGAGCAGAGATGCCAACGCCCTTGGCCCCCGCGGTAGCATCCGACGGGATTTCACACGAAGCTGGTCGCGCTTCCAGACCATCGTCTCGCGACACCTCTGCACTGCCGTCTCCTCATTCACCGCTCAAGTCAGTCAGCTCGCCAACGCTTTGCCTCTTTCCCTCTCTTCTCCTCGGCGGGCTGCCAAGTCCGTGGCATGAATCATGTGCTTAGCGACTAGAGCCCTATGACCAAGCCCACGAGAATGAATCATCCAGTGCCGACGTTCCCTCTGCAACAAAGGATCGACGGTCAGCTCTCGTCGACCGAGCGCAACGGCGAGGCGACGAGGACTCACGAGTGAAAGCCAGCAGATCGTCAAAGTTGATGAATGGTAGAGCAAGACCATCCAAAGCAGGGTGATTGGGCGAATATGGTTCGACACCTTGCCCCTCCTGCGCTGCCGGTGAAGGTTGAACGTCCTCCGAGTTTTTCGGCGAGAGATCGGCACCGGCGCCCAAGGCAAGGTCGGTGAGGAGGTTGAGGGAGTGCTGATTGGTGCTATTGTTGTGCGAGGACGGGGACTCGCCGGCGGGTGCGCCTTCGGCCATTGCTGAGAGGCGTTGGAACCAGCCGCCTGACAGTGAGGGAGGAGCGGGTCAGCTTCGCCGAAGGGGTGGGAGGAGAGAGCAAGCATGAGCTTACCTGCCATCGCCCAGAGAGGGCAGAGATCCTTGAGCACTCGGAGAGCAGATTGCACCAGTGTAGCAGCGCTCGGTGCATGTGAAGGTGACACTGAGAGGCGCGAGTCGGTCAGCATTCGTCA
Organism: Leucosporidium scottii; assembly: GCA_003054985.1. Classification (NCBI taxonomy): domain Eukaryota; kingdom Fungi; phylum Basidiomycota; class Microbotryomycetes; order Leucosporidiales; family Leucosporidiaceae; genus Leucosporidium; species Leucosporidium scottii. Next base: position 105,505 of record MWVB01000057.1, on the reverse strand, counting down.
GCGAATGACCGCTTCGACCTGCGACTCACACCATGGTGTCTTGAGAAGGAAGGAGAGCATTGAACCCGAAAGGAAGACGCAGAAGCCCTAACGGAGAGAGCGGGTCAGCGAAGGCCTGAACCCCAAACCGAACGCCGAAAAGCTCACCATCAACGGGGAGAAGTTGATCTTGCCGCCTTGCTCGGCATACTCGGTGGCAATGTGCAGTATCTGCCTACAGCTCTCGAACAGCTCAATAGTCGAGGTATGCCAGAACGCTTGTAGAGCGGGATCGACGGGAGGAGGAGCGGACCGTTGCTGGTGAAAGGGCGAGGAGGAGATGGAGTGAGGGAGGTAGACGCGACGGAGAAGGATGTCGGCAGCGTGACTGAGTAGATGGGCGAACGCGTAGGGCATGTCGAGGTTCCTTGAGCCGAGGAAGAAGAGATGAGCTTCGTTCGGCGAAAGTCGACGAGTGAGAGCCACCTACTTTCCGATGTGACCAGCCAAGTTCGGCAAGCTCCACTTCAGCCGAGGACTCAACCCTGCTCTCCATGCTTCAAGGCTCCGGGAGATCGAAGAGTAGTCGCTTTCCGGCGACCACGGTACTGGCTCGTTCGGGTCGGCGTTGGAAGAAGCCCGGCGAGCTGCTCGACACCAAATCGAGTTGATGTAGGTGAGGTTGCCCATGAGACTACCTGGTGCGGGAAGAGGACCGAGGGTGGGGCAGATGGAGCCGAAATTCCAGTCGTCTTCGTCGCATGGGAGAGGGATGGTCAAGTACGAGAGGACGTTATTGGAAGGGCGCCAGTCGGAGCTGGAAAGACAGTCGTCGGCGGTGAGGATACTCCACAGTCTTGAGGCGAGTGAGAGAGCGAAGCGGAGCGGGCGAAAGGTGCGGGAGAGCGAAAGGGAGCGAAACGGAGGTCAGCTCGGCGAGGGCGATCATTAGCCATTGTGTACTCACGTCCGCCTCGCTGACTCGCCCTCAATCTGCTGCGCCGAGGTAGTCGCCTCGGGATACGACTCGTGATTCTCCAGCTTGAGCAGGTAGGCCATGCGCAAGGCCAGTCCGATCGACATCGCTGAGCGCGCCCCCGACCCGCTACTCCAGTCCACCAGCGCGAGAAGATACCACGCCTGACAGTTCTCTAAGCTGATATTCCCCAGCTCGGCGTTGCCTGCTGCCCTTGCCAGCTCGAGAAAGTGAGCCGAAGCTGCCTCGGCGCCGCCAAACCTCGCGACGATGCTCGGCGTAGTGGAAGCGGTGACGGCGAGCATGGCGCAGAGGAGGAAGTGAGGGACCTCCATAGGTTTCTGAGCAAGCCGCTGCATGAAGGTGGCGCGGTGGAGGAAGCCGACTTGGTAGTGCCGGACGAAATAGATTGAACAGGCTTCGGCGATCTCGTTTTCGGGTGGAAGGTCGAGCAGTGCGGTGCGAGGAGGGAGATGTTCGAGCTCTTGTCTTCCACTGGGGATGTAGGGTGGTGGGATAGGTGCAGAGCGAGTTGGCGGGGAGAAGTCGGTGGAGAGGTCGGCGGCCGAGCTCGCCGAGGGATTGGGACGAGGCGTTTTGCGAGGTCGGGGAGCCTGCACAGCAAGTGGAGATTAACCTGGATGTCACCCAGCAGGTTCGGCTCGAGCTTCAGGTCTGCAGAGCCAGCACGACTCACGTCCTTTCTGTCCAACATCGAGTTGCCGCGGAGGAAGGAGCAGGTTTCGTTGACTCGAGCACATCCAGCACACGGTGGATGACCTTCGTGATCACCCTCGTTCAGGCAGCGTGTCCTTAGTCTCCGACAACGCCTGCAGGCGATTGCTCCTCGCTTCGGAACTTGTGCTTCACTAGCCATGCGGGGCGAAAGGGAAAGATGGCGAGGTCCGTAGCTGCAGCTGGACAGCGAGCTCTAAGCTTATCGAAGCTGCTGAGGCGAGTGATGAACTGACGAGGTATATGCAGGAGTGAGAAGAGCGGCGACGAAGTCCGCTCTGTCGCTTCGTCTCTTGTCGTTCGCTGATCTTCTCGCTATGCTACTCAAGTGGCTTCTTGTCGCTTCGTTAGCTTCCAGATTCAGTTCTGCTCTCGCTTCTCCGGTACAACTCCCTTTCGGTGGCAATCCGCTCGTCGGGGGAAGCGATAGCGCAGAGGCAACGAGCAGAGCAGGCTGGCTCGACCCAGGGTTGAACGGGGGCTCGATGCTGGACGTGAGTACTTGTTCCATCTGCTGCTGCTTTGCGGAGCCTCCAAGCCCTCTGTTGCTGACCCCTCCGCTGCCCTTCGCTTGGCGCCCACCACAGCAAGCGACCGACTGGGGATTGGGAGAGCCTCTAAATCTCATCATTTCGAGCAAGTCTTCGCCGGACGTACTTCGAGAATCCGGTTTCATTGCCTATTCGCGCTCCTTAGGCTTCTGGGCAGAGGTGAGCACCGAGCGATGGTGCCGTTCGGCCGAGCTTAGCAGCTGGCCATCGCGTGGCGCCTGGATGCAGTTGCCTGGATGCAGTTCACCCAATTGCTGACCATCAAAACTTACAGTGCGCCAATCTCCACCTCGGCGACGCCCAGTACGCGAATCTCGGCGATGGCAAAGGTGAGCGGCTCGTTCGGCGCTCCTCGCCGAGGAGCTTGAGCTCTCCAGGGCATCCGCCGATCCAGCTTCGGAGCACTCCGTCAGCTGACATAACCTGACCAAATACCCTTTCGGCACAGGATGGGAGCCAGAACTCTTCGAGATGCGCGAGTCATGGTGGCCCTATGTAGGCTCTTGCCTGGAGTCCGTAATCGGTGAGCTTGCCCTCCTCCTTCTCACTTCTCCCTACCTTCATGCTGACTGCTCGTCTATCGACTCGTCACAGGCGGCAACCATTTCCGCGCTTGGAAGCAGAATGGAAGCGAGGCCGACACGGGCGCTTGGTTTTTGGCAGCAAGCAAGGAGGTTGACGCTCGAGGGAATCACAAGGTGAGCTGACATTCTACCGCTGCTCCCCTCGCCGCACGCCCTCTTTCTCCCTGACCCTTTGCAATGACCCTCGGCGATGGCGGAGACTGAACTTTCCCCTTGCCGCAGATCGCGCACGACGGCTACAACATCGGACGGGACCTCATCGTACAAAAGGCTTTGGAGGGTACGCGCTACCTCGGCAGGAGTTGGACGACTACGGTGGAATGGGTGGAAGGGCTCCTTCCCGCTGGCAGCGACGGTGGGCTTCGCTTCGGTCTCGCTCAGCGTTGAGAGTCTCTGCTGACGCCTTCTCGCATGCAGGCGTTAACCACGATATTGCACAAGATGGGAGAGTGGCGGTGCTCACCGCGATCGAGTTCTAAGCCCTCGCTTTTCGGCCGGGACTTCAACTCGGCGATTCTTCGACAGACCGTTCGCACTCCCACAGCACTGTACTACTACGCAGGGAATTTCTCGCAGATCGCATGGTATTCTTGTATACACCTTTCGTCCTCTGTAGCCTCCTGCACTATAAATGTTTTGGCCTTCGCCGAGGACTGAGCGCCGGAGCGGGAGAGGCGAAAGAAGGCTTGGTTCGCTACAGCAGGACGAGTGTTGACTTCATCATGAGCTCCGATCTTTCCTCGTCGAATGATCTGCAGAGATCGGAGCTCAGCCGGCGTTTCGGAAATCGAGCGAGCAGCGGAGTCATCCTCTCCTGCTTTCCTCCTTCTCGCTCGAATCTTTGACCACCTCGGCCGGCGCCTTCTTACAGCCAACGACCCAAAGGAAGCCTCTGCGTCCTGCTGTACAGCAAAAGCGCAACCGACCGGGATGTCTTCTCGCGCGAGAGAGGCCGAGCGCGAGGAGCAGCAGGAGCAACCGCGGCGCCACAACGAGCGCCAGGGATCGCACAGGAGCAGCAAAAAGGGCGAAAGTTTGCACAGGAGTAGTCATGCAGCGCCAACACAGCATCGACACAGCAGCAGGCGCGACAGCAGAAGTGAGCGGGACGCGGCTTCCTCCAGCGGACACAGGTCGAGGCATAGGGAGCACGGAGAGCGCGGGGAGGGCCACTCGTCGAGGAGGGAGAGTAGCAGGGAGAGGCGGAGGAGTCGCTCGCCCGTCAGGCGCCGTCGAGGCAGCGAGACGGAAAGGTCGGCCGCTGCTTCTCCTCGTTCGCGCGGGCGGGATGGAGAGTCGCCGCCCAGGAGTCACAAGCGTAGGCGGAGTAGGAGTAGGGATACAGAGCGACCGTCGAGCCACCGCTCGCGTAGGGAGAGCCACGGCGGCGCCTCCTCGGACCATTCTCGCCGTCGTCGACCTTCCCCTTCGCCCGCTCCTCGCAACGACCGCAGTCGTCCCTCTCAGCGCACGATGCAAGAGGTGCCGCCCCTCCCTCCCAACATCTCCCTCGCCGACCCTCCCCTCCACATCCCGCGCCAACGCTCGCCTTCTCCCTCCTCCGACCCAGCTTTCCTCTACCACCTCTCGCTCCCACCCTCCCTTTTCCCGCTAATTCGCGGTCCACGGTCCACTCAACTCACCACCTACAGCAACCTCACTCGCTTGACGCTCGTCCAACCCAACGCCGCGAAGGGCACCTCGGCGTTCGTTCAGCTCATTGGGAGTAGGGAGGCGATTGCCGAGTGCTGCGAGGCGATTAGGAGGGTGTTGGAGGATGTCAAGGAAGAGCTGAGTGAGGAGCAGAGGTCCGACTTGGAGGGCGTCCGGGAGTGGTTGGTCGAGAGCGAGATTGATGAGCTCGGGGAGAGCAAGGAGGACTTCGTGGAGAGGGCCAAGAGGTTGGCGAGGGAGAAGGAGGAGAAGGGGGGGGCGGCGGAGAAGGAGCAGGAGCGGGCTACGCAGAAGGAGCCGTCGAGGGAGGTGTCGAGGGCGGTGTCGCGCGAGGACTCGCCGAAGAGGGACTCGGACAATGGATGGGGTCCGCGTGCCGCTCGCGGATCGACTTCTGCGTCTCAAGACCGATCAACAGCTCCAGCTCAGTTCACGGAACTCGATCGTCCAGCTCCCCATCCTCCCGCCTCGCAACGTCCCACCGCTCCTTCTTCGGCCGAGCGCTGGGCTCAAGCAAAACCACCCTGGGCTCTCAGCCAGAGGCGCTCTCACATGCTTGCGCAGCGGGTTGGAGAATACGGCCCCCCATCCTTCTGTATCATGTGGGTCGACCGCTCCCTGTCCCTGCTTCGCGCTTCTTACCGCGGTACTTTTTCGCAGCATCCCCAAGCCAGCAGTCGCCAAAGTCATGAGTAGACGCGGTCAGATTCTGGAGCGCATAGAGATGTCGTCGAGCAGCTCCATTTTCCTGGACGACAAGGATCATCCTCCAGTCGCTTACCTGTTTGGGGTCGATGGGAGACGAGCTGAGCACATCTTGAGGGAGGTTGAATGGGTAGCGCGCGAGGTGCGGGAGCTCGGCTCTGCTTGGGAAGGGAAGCTTGAGGTGCTGAGTCCTCCTGGTAAGCCACCCTCACCGCCGGGGGAGAAACGCACTGACGACCGATTCGATCCTCGCCATAGCCTCGTCGAGCGAAGCTCGGCCATTACCGCCTCAGCGCGCCCAGCGGAATCCCCAATTCAATCAACAAGAGCGCCTTGCGCCTGATGATCGACCTACACCTCTTCGCCGACCGTCTTCTCGTCGACCAACCCCTCCTCGGCGCTCCTCCCCACCACCTCGCCGCGACGCCTCTCCCCCTCGACGCCTCTCCCCGACTCGCCGTCGCTCTCTTTCACCCCGACGTCCCTCTTCACCGCCACCCCGTCAGCCCTATTCCCCTCGCCGCGACCAAGACCGCTTCGCACCTGCTGTCCGTCCCCTCCGTTCCATCTCGCCTTTCCGTCCTCCCGCCCCGCACCTCTCGCGCACCACCGACACGAGCGGCAAACCTCTCTTCTCCTACGCCACGGCACAGCAACACTCCCGCTCGCCTTCGCCTCGCTCTCGCTCTCGCTCAGCCTCTCCTCCTCGACGACGCCCAAGGGAGGAAGAGAAGGCAACAGGATACGACTCGGACGATTCGGATCTCGTCATTGTCGACCCTTCTTCGCCCGAGGAGCAGCGCAAGAAGGAGGAGCCTGCTGCGAGGGGCGTGAGGCACTTGGGAACGAACTCGTCGTCGAGATCGAACCTCTCGGCTGTGGGGTCCGCTGGCTCGTTGTTTGAGCGGGGGAAGGAGTTGGAAGGAAGAGAGGGAGGAGAGGGACAAGGAAAGGAGGAGGTTAGTCCTGCTTCGTCGTTGAGAGGAGGGGAGGTCAGTGGGAAGGGAGAGTCGAAGAGCGGCGAGCAGGAGCAGGGAGTCGAGGCGATGGACGCCGTTGTGGGAGACGAGGCAGCTGCGGTGGTAGAGAACCCTGCCGAGCCGCAGACCCCTACGAGGATGGACGTCGATTCGGACGGCGAGGAGGAGGACGAGATTATCCTCGCCGTCTCTCCTGCCGCCAAGTTGCTGGTCAACAAGCCGAAGCAGGAAAAGGGGCATACGAACGGTGATCTCAAGAAGGATGAGAAGGAGCAAGCGATGCTTCCCACCGGCGGCCACATTTCGGACGATTCGAGCGCTTCGGACGATTCGGACGAGTCGGTAGACGACGAAGGGGACCAATTACCTTCCTCCTCCTCGGCGCCTCCCTTCCTTACCCGCAACAACAAGAGTAGCGACCTCCCCTTCTCCTTCCCTTTCGGCTCCACCTCCATTCGCTCGCCTAAACCTCCTCCACCCCCTCCAACCCTCCCACAAGCCCGTTCATCCCTCGCCTCCTCACTCGCCGCTCTGCATGCTCTCGGCGAACCACCGAAACCCTATACTGCAGCCGAGCTAGTTTTGAGGAGGCAGGAGAAGGAGAGGAGAAGAGAGGAGAAGAGGGTGAGGAAGCGGGAGAGGGAGGAGAGGAATGAGGAGAGGAGGTGGAGGTGGGAGTGGAGGAGGGGGGTCGAGAGGGTTGAGAGGGAGAGGGCGGTGGTGGCGAGGCTGGAGAGTGGGGAGATGAAGTGAAGGGGTGGAGAGGAGGAGGATGGAGGAGAAGGAGCCGCTTGGGGACGTCGTTTCGTCGATTCTTGTTCGTTACTAGTCCGTTGATTTGCCGGTAATTGCGATACGCCATTGGTTCGCACACATCCCTCCTCTCGCGTTCCGGTCCGAGCCCGTGCTTTCCACCTTGCTTCTCACTCGCAATCTCGCCCGCCGCTCACAAAGTTGAAAGCGAACCCAGCCTTTCAGCGTCTATCACGACAACTCGGTCTACAGCTCCCTCGAATCTCAGATCCCATCCCACGGTAACGGCCCTGCATACACCTCATTATCCAAAGGGCAGTACTCGAATAATCCCTCGAGCTCGGGCGCTATTGGACATGGGCAGGCAAGACGAGGTCAGTTCGGCTTAGGGTTCGGTCGACGACGTAACGAGGGGGAGTGGGAGCGGAAGGAGAAGGAGAGAGAGGGAGAGGGAGAAGAGAGCAGGAAAGCGTACAAGAGGTATGATACGGATGAAACCGTCTATAAGGATTCCTCTTCCTCCGTTTCGCAATGAGGAGGCCTTTGCAGCCGTAAATATCTTGCAACCAGGGTTCGAGGCCTCCTACGCGCTGTTGTGGATGTTCAGGTCCAAGGATTAGTTTCTTGCTTCTCATGCGCTGTGAAGGAGGGGGGAGAAGAGAGACCCGACCCGAGCTCACCTCCCCGAGATAATCGGCTTCCTGCTCATGATCATTATCGATCCCAATATACTGGAACGCATGCTCTGGCCATCGAAGTGCCGCTCGATGCACTTGCTGGTACCTTCGGCGTTTCATGCCGTAGCCTACTATTGTTACTGTGTCGGAGAGAGAGAGGTGAGCGGGGGAGGGGGGAGGGAAGGGCGAAAGAAAAAAAAGGAAAGTTTACTGGAGGTGGGGAAGTGGCCGGTGAACCTGTTTTAGTGGGAGTGAGAGAGTGAGAGGGAGGAAGGTTAGTGAGCGCCGAGGGCAGGAGAAGACCGCCCGCCCGCCCCGCCTCGCCGAGAACGAGAAACTCACTCCCTAAACCTCGCGATGGAATAGAGGACATTCTGAAACGAATCCAATGCGAAATCCTACGCCTCTCAAAACTCACATCAGCCCTGCTCTCTCTTTCCTCACCCTCGCTCCCTCCCTCGGTCGAAGGTCGTAAATGTAAGTTGTATGAGGACG